>RJWH01000715.1:236306-346567 GCA_004363575.1 Solenodon paradoxus | reverse complement strand
GCAGAAGTCCAATAGTTTGTTCAATACTCTCTATGTAAGAATTTAGGGTATTTCAAATATTTTACAAAGACTAACAACCCCGTACATAACGTATTTTCATATTGTTGGAGGTGTATCTTCTGTATAGATTTCTAAAGGTCCTTTGTTATATTTGATGTTTTTGGAGCTTGAATTCTATTTGTCTGATACTAAGACTGCTACACCCAGTCAATTTCCCTTTCCATTTAATCTGGTATACTTTTGTGCCCACTGTCTCTTCTAGGTTTTAGTTTTGTGAGCCAAATATAAAGCCCTTTTAAAAGGCCTTATAGAACTGAGGTGACCAAAAGGAATGGGGTGGGCAGGGACAAATGGTGGCAGAGCCCACTGGACAGTGGGGAAGAATACTTGGAGACTTGGTGGAGGGCAGGGTGTGTTGAAACAGATCTAAGAAATGGGGAACTTATACATAGGAAATTATTCTAACGTGTAGATTAATTTTTACAATAAAAATAAAATAATTTTTTTTGAAAAAGGCTGTATAAAACTGATGGCTTTCGTCTCAAGTCTATCACATTTTCTAATTATATACATTTTGTTAAATTAGTTGTTTTTTTCGCTATGACATACTCATTTCCCGCTTGTCTGCTTTTCAGAATTAAGGAGATTTTAATGTCCTTAGTTATCATTTTATTATTTAACCTTTCACTCTCTAGGTTGTTAAGCTTTTAAGGATTTTTCCCAGCAGCCTTAAAAAATCTGGCCTACAACTTAACCCCTTTCTCTTCTCTCATCCCTTATTTTTAGATGTAATATCTGATTTTACTGCAATACACAGCATTTGTGTATTAGTATCCTATCCTCATCCTTATTCTGTAGGTATAATTCAGATACTGCAGGTTTAGTACGAGATCACTAAAATAAAGCAAATATGGCAATAAAGCAAGTCCATTGAAACTAGTTTATTAAACATGCCACTAGAATTGTTTCTGAAAAAACAATGAACATTCCATATTTATTTGAGTCTAAGTCACACTTTTTTTTTTTTTTTTTCCCCAAAAATCGGCTATGGCTTGCATTCGAAGGTGGCTAAGTTTTAGCTGAAAAGATAGCTGCTAAGTACAAAAGATGCCTATTAAATTTTTAAAATTCTGCTAATTTTGCTAACCCCTTATTATGTATGAGATTTTTAAACAAATTAATTCTTCATTCCTTGTTACTTCTCATTTTTAATTTTTTTGAACTTTGAAAATAAATCTCATTTTTTGGTTTGATTTTGTTCACAAAAACGTTTTGAGAAATTGGGGTGCAGCTTAGAAGCGATGACAGCTTAGAATTTAAAACAAGCAGTACCCTAATTTAAAAATCTTTTACTGGCATGCTCTGGTGGAGTAGGAGTTAGGTTCACCATCTCTGGCCAAAAGAACCAGAGTTTGTGTCCCCGGGCCAGGGAGGTGGGAACTGCCAAGATGAATTACTGAATAAAAATAATGTGCTTCTTTTTTTCTTCTCTCTCTTTACCTGCTTGCATACTTGCCTTCATTCCTACCTGCACCTGTCACATATAAATGTGTGTATGTATGTACATGTATATATATATATATATACATATCTGTATGTATATATACACACAGATGTGTATAAACACACACATATAATTGCTAAAAAATGCTAACCATCACCTGAACCTTCAACAAGTCAAGTCATAATCTTTTCGCTGGTAGAGAGAGGGACACACAGTATCTGGCGTGCACTGGTGGAGTAGCAGTTAGGTCAAACCCCTCACAGTCCAAGTACATCCCAAAGACCTGGGTTTGTGTCTCAGGTTCAGGAGGAATGACCAACGTGAACCACCAAATAAAAATAAAATACAATCTTCTTCCATCTTTCTGCCTACCTCCCTACGCACCTTCATTCTTGACTGCACCTTTCCTTCAATAAAAAACAAAATCAAAAAAAAAAAAAATCAGTAGCTGTGACATTCAATAAAATGTGGTATACCTGTATAATCCTTCTCTGAAAACAGAATATTCCTCAGAAATGGCTGCTGCAGGATTAGCAAAGTTCTTGTATATTAAAAACTTCTTTTCTTTAGTCTTGCTATTTGAAGAACATCACAGTGGATATAAAATCCTTGGTTTACACAGTTTTAAAAACAACAACAAAAAAACCTGTTTCATTGTTGCCTTCTTTGAAGGTCAGTTTTGCAGAAACTGGTGCTAATCTAATTCTTTTGCTTTTGCAAGTTATTAATCTTTTGGCCTGGAAGTCCTGATGCTTTTATCTTTATCCGTGAAATCTAATAGAAGTTATATCTTGAAATCTAATAGAAGTTAACTGAGTACCTGGAAAAATTAACCCAAAATATCAACTCTGAGATATAACTAGGTACTAAGTAGGCCCTTTTTATAGTTTTGAATTTTTCTCCAATTCTAGATATTTTTATTAGATTATATTTTGAAATGTTAATTTTGTTGAACTGCTTTGATTTACTTCTTCAGGGAACTCTGATAATGTGAACATATTTTGTCTTTGTCTTCCATTCCCACTACTTTCTCACATTCATTTAACTTATTTATGAAATTTTCATTCTACTGATGTATCCATGCCTTTCTTTGTAGTCTCATTAAATTTTCAATTGCATCTATTGTCCTTTAGGTATATCATAAGCACGGGAGATAATTTTGTCTTTTTCCTCCATTTCATGATTTCCATACTTTTTTAATTTCTCCTTTTATTTCATAATTTTCTTTATTAGCTTTAGAACTTCAGACCCCTAAGAGTTTTTATGTCTTCAAATGCTTTGAGTATATTCAATTTTGTTAGACTATAGACATCAATTTCTTGTTTTCCAGTTATTTTCTGAAGACATTCCTCATTTGATTTGCATTAACAATTATTTCCTATTTTTCTGCAATAAATTCTGTATGGATTCTGTACTTTCCTATTCATTTTATTTTATTTATGCTAGCTAAACGCAGTGGGTGGCTACAACATTTCTACTTCGGTGCTCTTTTCTGTGATTACAACAAAATCCATGTATATTAGAGTTGCTTATTTTTCAATTGTTTGTTTTGGCAGTGGGATCCTGGTCCTTCGACTTCATGGATCTCTTTTCTTTGCAGAATTCTAAAAGGTTTCCTCATTTCATCCTTAAAAAGGTACAGTGAACAGTGCTTTCTTGGACAGAGATGTAAGAGGGATGGGATAAGGAGTCAAACTGAAATTGCTATTATATTAAAAGTAATGTTGCTAAAGCTTCGGAGAGGAGAGAAAAGTTTCAGCAGCACCCAGGTAGTAAAAATTCTCTCTCCTCCTCTTAGGAATTAAAATTTTCTCTTTAAGTAGTCAAACTCAAAAGTGCTGAAAATAAGTATTTACCTTACTATGGATTAAAATAGAATGTATCAAAGGAGAGTAAATCTCTATTAACTGGCCTTTTATGCCCTTATATACACAAAATGAGTTAAGTAGTTCCTTTGTTAAGGCAAGAAAAATTGCAGAAATTTATTTTTTAAGCCATAAAAAAGGGGTCACATACTTAGATTTTGTTTCTATATTTATGTTTCAAGTTATTTGGGGGGAAATGAAAGGAAAAGTTTAGAGAAAAAAAAAAGATAGATTTTGGCTTTTAGCACAAGTCTAATTTACTTGCTCTCCTGTCAAGATTAACATTGGTCATAAATGAAACATAATAGTTTCAAAGTTCATCAAAATCATCCCAGCTATGGTGTGCTGTACTAACCCCTTTCATATCATGTATATAATTCTACCCACATTTCCTCTAGAAATGAATAGACGAAAACCAGAAGATTTAATTAATGTAGCAGTAGAAAACAGCCAATAGTCTTAAAACTACTATTTAACATTGTTTAATATAATCAGTATAAATCAATTAATATTATTAACTACAGAAAAGTCTATCTTGTTTATAATTAGCTCCAAAATTCTATTTCCAATAATCTCTAAAAACCACTTCCTCAGATTTATAAAAGTGTCATTTATTCCTCTCATTCTATAAGTATGTATAAGTGCTATTATGTACCAAAGCTATGAACTGAGGATATAGCAGTATAGTGACAGATCAAGTTTATGAAAGCTTTAAGTCTAGCTAGGAGAACAGAAACTTAAACAAGTATACCAGTGATGAGTATTTCAACAGAAAAATAAGGAGGGTACTGTGGGAGGGGAGTAAATGAGCATTAACGGGGACTGAAATGGAATCTTAGTCCTTCAGTTAAATCTTGGAGGATGAATGGAAGTCAGCAAGATCAGGGGGCTAAGAAAGAATGAGTGTTCCTAAGCAAAAGCCTGCAGTGAGAAAGCACACTCTAGGAACTGAAGAACAGTTTATCTAGAACACTGAAGAAAAGATCAGCAAGATCCAGCCTATAGAGGTTGTTGTCAGCTTGTTAACAACACACGGCTTTTGCCTAAAAGCCACTGGAAAGTTTTAAGATAGAGTGACACAATCAGAGATGCATTAAAAAATCTAACAAATCAATTCACAATAGTTAAAGAGCAAAGCTGTACAACAGGCTTAAGAGCAATATAAAGATGAAGGCGTTTGGACGCTCAATGAGCCAGCAAGGACTTTAGAAATGTTAGAAGAGTCCAAGACATTTTAAGAGCGTCTATTCTCTAAAGGAGAGATTGTGATATTGTGGAAAGAAATCTTAAGAGTCCCAAAGAAGGGGTAATTTCAGATGGGAGAGGGGCTGTGTGCATCCAGTTCCATATGAAAAATAAAGTGGTTGAAAATAAATACAGAGGCTTTAGGCTCTATGAGGAAAGTTTCACATATCTAAGTAAGGAATTTGAAATTTGCTCACAGAGTGAAGGTGGAGCCATTGATAACTTTTCATCAAATGATTAGGATTAAGTAAAAAAGTTTCTAAATGATCACTCATTTTCTGTACTGGTTGGAAAACAAATAGCATGCAAAACAATTCTGGCTTGCCAATACAGTTTGAGAAACACTGCTCTATGATAATGTTATTACAGAAAAATCGTGCATGCAATAGTAAAATTTATTATTTCCAATTTGTAGCTCACTTACTTGGCATCACATTAGCTATGCTGTCATCCTTGATCCTACCCTTTCTATTATCCACCTCAAAAACTCAGGCACATGGCGTGCCCTAGTGGCCTAGTGGGTAAGGTCACTGGACGTAATCCACATACATTGCCAGGCCTGGGTTCGAGACTTGAGGCTGGGCAGAACAACCAAGATGAACAATTAAATAAAATAAATGAATGTTTCTTCCAAGTCTCTCTTCCTGCCTACCTATTCACCTTCATTCCTGCCTGCACCTTTCCTTTAAAAAAGGAAAAAGAAAAGAAAAGAAAAAAAAAAACACTATAATTGTATTTATTTGTCTTACACCTTAAATCCTTTTTTTTTTTTTTTTTTTTAAGAAAGTAGGCAGGAATAAAGGTAGGCAGGCAGCAGGAAGAAAGAAATAGGAGCAAACATTTCATTTACTTAGAGGTTCATTTTAGTTGTTCTCCCAGGCCCCCAAGCAGGCCTAGAATCTGATCTTTGGGCTGGATGTGGAAAGCTCCACAGCACAGGCTTAACACCTGAGCCATCAGGGCTGCCATATCTTAAATCTAAGTAGATTAATTGCATCTTTGTAAACATGCATTTAAAAATAAAGGAAAGGCGGGCCCTAAGAGCCTGTTGGTTTAGTTCACATATATCCCAAGGTCCCAGGTTCAATACCCAGGATCTGGGGAAACAACCAAGATGAACAACTAAATAAAATAAATACTTCCTCTCTTTTGTGCCTGCCTATCTACTTATCTTCATTCCTACTGTACCTTTCCTTTAAAAATAAAAAACTGAATATGAACTGGGTAATAGAGATATGCATCTACTGTTAATTTTCTTAGTTGTAACAACGCCTAATACTGTTCTGAGGGAAAATTCTTTTAGGAGCTATATGCTAATGTATTTAGGGGTTAATTATCATGATGTCTGCAACTTTTTAAATGGCTTAGCAAAAGAAAAGTCACCCAATAGGTATCTTAATCCCATACAACTAAAGCAAATATGGTCAAATGTTAACAAAGGTTGAATTTAGAGAGTGGAGGTAACAGGGATAATCAAATACCATACTGTCAACTTTCGAATAATATGTTGGAAAACATTTAAATAAAAAACACATAATAAAAATAAAGTCCTCTATACCCCAAAGTCACTAGGTCAGTATCCTCAGGGATGACTTCTGGATCTTCATTCTCCTCAAGGCACTTCAGTTTATCAATGCTAAAGCAACAACAAAAAGGGAAACAAATCACCCATCCTGTATATAACAACTCAGGGTTGTAAATACAGCGAAGAATAATTAAGTCAGATAAAATCCAGCGGGCAGCTAAGATTTCTGAACCCTTATTCTATAAAGAAAGGGATATATGGCTGAGTGAAGACAACTGATCCTATTATACGAAGAAACAGATCATTAAAAGTTATCTTTCTATTTTCACCACCAAATAAAGCACGCCAAAATTTCCTTTTGCGGACAATTTCAGTAACAGCATACTCAGGAGGTTCCCCTAAAGAAACGACAGCTAAACACTCGTCTAATTAAATCTCCTTCCAGCCTCATCACTACTAAGGTTTCTCCATTGTCAAAATGTCTGTCAATGGCAGGTACAAGTCGCTGTTATATTAGCAAGCACTTTAAACACTCGCGAATAGAAAAATTAATCTTTCACGCAGCTCTAGCGTCCCTTCACTTCAACTCGCAGAAATTGTGCATTCCGATCACAGGACTGCTCTAGGCATTCCCGGAAGGCTCCAGTAGATAGAAAGCTTTGAAGGGGCGTGCTTTAATGCCACAATTAAAACCACTGGCTCTCCCAAGGACGAAAGCTAGGGCAGTACGGGGGCAAGGCTCTCGGCTGACGCCAAGCAGCAGGAGACCCCCGGCCCGGCACTCACCCACACACAGCTTTTAGCTCGGCTGCCGCCTCCAGGCTGCAACCCAGATCCCGGGCCACGGTGGCATCCTCCCAGTCAGAGTCGGCGAGCCCTTGGCTTCCGGGCAGGGTGGGCACCGACGGTTCTCTCAGCGACAAGTCCACTGTTCCGCGCAGCCGGTCACGCCACAGTTGCCCAAAGGCACCCACGTGGAAGGCGCGCGTATTTAGTTCGGGAAGCTCATACTCAGGAAAGTTGCAGCCGCTACTCTTAGACACCGGATCCTGTTTGCAGCCTCCCGCACTGCAAGTTGGAGCACCCTGGACGCCTTCAGCCATGTTCGCCCCACTCCCTTTCCTGCAAAAGCCAAGTGAGCAAGGCTTCGCGGGGTGTGATGGTAATTGTAGTTGCGCGTGGCCGCTCGGTGAGCTGCGGAACTGCATGGGCGTGGCTTCAGACACTACATTTCCCGGCAGGCCACAGACCGGCCCTGCCCCCTGGGCGCGGCCCCTGGATCCTTCACGCGCAGGGCTTAGCGCATTGTTCTCGCGGACCTGCAAAGAGCGGTTGCTGTTTGCAGCTCTCCGAAGCTTGCGGGCTGAAATCTCCGCCTCCACACCTACGTAGAAGCTCCTTGTGTCGGGTAGCGCGGCCTCACCACGCCTTTCGGAACCACTTTGGCTTTCCTTTGGTTGGAGATGCAGGTCTTTTCTTGACTTCATAATTCATGGGCTGCGATGCTGCCTTATTACCCTAAAGCCTGAGAGATAATGGGGGGAGGGGGCGGGGGTACCGAGACCTAGGAATGAAAGGCCTTCCCTATTGGTTATATCAAAACCTCCCCAAGGGCGTGGGCGTGTGTGTGTGTGTGTGTGTGTGTGTGTGTGTGTGTACGTGTAGGTGTACACGTTTGCATTACTGTACGCATGCACCGTATTTACTGAGCATCTACTATGTGTAAGACATTACATTATTCATATCAATATATATTTATTACAACAATGCTTCCAGGCAGGGATTGATTACCATGTTACTGTTGAGGAAGGAGTTAATTGCCTAGAAAATAGAAGCAAGACTGAAATTCAAATCTAAACTTTAGATGGATCCATCACCATCTTTGAGAGGCATCAAAGGACATTGCAAAACAGAGAGAATGAGCCCTGATATCTAATGGGATGTAATTCACACATCATAAACTTTGCCCTTTTATAGCATTCATGCAGTGATTTTCAGTCTACTTAGAGGGTTGTGAAACCATCACCATAATCAATTTTGAGTACATTTTCACCACACCGTAAAGTAACTGTACCTTTCAGCTATTACTCTCAGCCCACCCGACTCCTCCAGCCCTAGCCAATTGTAAATCTTTTCGTCTCTGTGGAAGAAAATAAGCAGAAATAAGCAACCTTGGTCAAAGAAGAATCTTCACAGGATGTAGTTAGCTAAAACAGCTGTGAAAATGTCCTACAAGGTGGCCATGATACACACCACAATAACCCCACACTAGAAAGATAAACAGTGGAATGCTTGACTTCATTCCACAACCAGACCTACATCCACAAAACAAAAAAAAACATTCTTCTGAGATAACATTTTATGACCTAGTTCTTGCATTTTTCACACGGACAACGGAGATTAAAGCACCCCACCCCATATACACAATACACTCCTCTAGCTCTTTTTTTTTTTTTTTTTTTTTAAAGGCAAAGTATAAGCAGGAATGAAGAGGAGTAGGCAGGTAAGTAGGAAGAGAGAGGAGGAAGAAGCCTCTCCATGACGTTTTTTATTAAGTTGTTCACTCTGGTTGTCTCCTCCTGGGCCTGGGACTGGAACCCAGGGGCATGTGGCCTGCTCCTCTATCTCTTATCTTTACCTAAGGATGCTAGAAAGCAATGAGATGCTTTGCTGTATGCTGATTCATGTATTATTTCTATTAGGTCCTGACCACTTTCTACAATGGTATATAAATTATAACCCAAGAGGGACAAGTACAGCTGACCAGATCTTTCTCTGGTACTGCTTCCTGACCTAGTCCTCACTTCTCTGGACTGAACACCTTTTATTAACTTTTTCAGCTATGTTCTCAATGCAAGATTGTTTCAGTCTACATCTCTATAGATGCATGTATTTTGAGTATTTATTACAAATGAAATTGTGTACGTGATCATTTTGTGACTAGCTTCTTTCATTTAGCAGATTTGTAGGCTTTATCCATATGGTAGCATGTAGCAGTACTTCCTTCTTTTTTAATATCTGAATAATACTGCACTGGATGTGATGGGTATGGTGTTGGCCACCCCTGTGAGATGCTGGCACCATCCACACAGAACCATTCACGGAGAAACGTGTGGCCAGGATCACATGGCAAGTTTATTAGACGCACTGCAATGAACCTAAGCTCCCTGTGGGTTGGGAAAGTTAAGAAAGGAGCGCACACACGCGAGTGTGTATGTATTTGTGTGTGTGCCATGTCATGTGCATCACTCCACATGTGTAGAGGAAATGTGGTGACCTGTATATACCTGGGGGATGGAACTCCTCCTTTCATGGGTGTAACCACTTGTAGCCCTGAGTTACTGCTAGTTCACCTGGAGTTCTTGTGAGACCTGTTGTAAAGACTCCTTTCCAGAATGGAGGGTGTGGTCAGGGGTGTGACTTTGGTTACTAAGGGCAGGTCTTGCTCTAAGTCCATCCCACTGTGCCTGGGTGGCTTCTTAGCTTGCCTTACTTTGATCAGCTAGTTTCCTTCTTGTATATCTGCAAACATACTTTTTAGATTTTAATGTACCCTGTCCCACATCAGTATGGATAGACCTCATTTTGTTTGTTCTTTCATCAAAAGGTTGTTTCCACTTTCTGGATATTATAAAATACACTACCACTTGCTACCATAAACATTCATGTACAAGTGTTTGTGCACATATATATTTTCATTATATATATATATGTATGTATATGAGTGAAATTGCCAAATCATAGGGTTATGACTATGTTAAACCATTTGAAGAACTATCAGTCTGTTATCCACGGTGGAAGCCAGCAGTGTATTAGGATTCTGGTGTCTCCACATTCTTGTCAGCACTTGTTATTGTCTGACTTTTTTTTATTATAGCCATCCTAGTGAATGTAAAGTGGTATCTTGTAGTTTTGATTTGCATTTCCCTAAGGACTAATGATTTTGAACATCTTTTCATGTGCATATTGAGCATTCGTAAGTCTCTGGAGAAATATCTCATCTAGTCCTTTGCCCATTTATAAGGGCCCTGGTATTTATCAGTACTTTATTCTGAAACAGCTATTATTTTTACCTGCTTAGTATTGTTTCTTAGAATTAATTTTTCCTACTTCTTTTGGTCTTCTTACTCTGGCCACAGTTATTGGCTTAAGGATGAGAAAGAAATTATCTTTTCCCCTAGACTTACCATTATGTAAGCCAGTGATGTTTTTTATATTATCTTAAACTAGTTTGAGTTGGATTCTTGCAACCTAAAGCCTAATAGTCTTCCTAAGCCCTGTAAGTCTTGGTCCAAATGTCTCAACAGGGGGAGCTCTCACTCCAGAGAATGAGGTCAAATTTCAAGTGAAAGAACTCTTAACAAATATCTGGAAATTGAGTAAATTGACTTTCAGGAGTGGAGATCATAATGGTCCTACACAGCAGCAGGTTTCCGGGAGCAGGAGAGAAATGAGCATGGCAGGGGATGTTGGCTGGTTGTCACTTGAGTTATGGCATTGAGGACCTCTAGAGGCGTGGACTGCAGGGATCCGTGAAGAAAGAAGGATCAGGGAGCCTCAGCAGCAATCACAATCTGGCAGTCAGTTGAATGTGTGTGTGCGCAGTCTTTATTTCTAATACTTGTTACAGTACCATTCGGTTATTCCTTAGGACAAGAACAAAGAGCACCCCATGCATTAATTTAGGAACTATGTACAGAACTGGGCAGAACAGAGGACGTTTTAGCTGAGTCCTAACTGCTGCCCAGCCAGTGGAGTTCTGAGTGGACTCAATGAAGAAAAGGAAATCAGGTGTGGAAGGTGCCCTTCTGAATCAAACTTCAGCTGCTATCAAGCAAGTCTTGTGTTGGTCACAGATTGGAGACTGTTTTTGGAAGCTTCAGCTACAACATAGGGGTTGCACCCCTGGCTGGGGTGCCGTTATGTCACTCAAATTCCTGGCCAGCTAACCTCTCACAACAAAAAGTCCCAAATTGAGGATCAAGTTTTTCTGAAATCATTCCTCTCCATGGCAAGACAGTAGATGCCCCAACACCTGTCTCCCATGTTGTCTGGAATTTTGGGAGTTTCAGTTGCCAAGCTGATGGTGTTCAGGCAAACCCTACTGGAAGCCATCGTCAGTTGCGTCTTAACAGTATCACCCCCTTCCTGAAGTAAGGCTGAAGGGGTCCAGAATAACCATCGCAGCATAAAAGTTCTTTTGAGCTTAAGGCATTTGAAAATAGTCTTTTTTTTTTTTTTCTGAATTCCCTGATTTATCTGAATCTCCAAAAAGTACTCAACTGTCAAATCTCCCTTACAACCAGAGAAGAATGACTCAGGGAGCAAATAACATGTGACAAAATTATCACAGCTCCCATTTATTTTTCTAAGGGTTCATCTTTCCTCAAAGTAGTTTTTCTTCCCCTTAAAGGGCCTTTCTTCCCCTTCTCTATTAAGAGATCATTTTCTTATAAGAGCCTTCGTCCCTTTCCCTTTGTCTATTAAGATGGCATATAAGTTAAAATTCTAACTGCTGTTCATAGATTCTTCTGTGAACTCTCCCATACAGCATACCTAAGTGAATAAAAATCTGTTTTTTCCTAACTGGGAACTACCTGAGTGCCCAATGTCAGATGAATGGATAAAAATGATGTGAGATATATACATACACACACACACACACAGATACACATACATATGCACACACTATGAAATATTATACAGACTTTAGAAGAGATGAAATCTTATTATCTGAGTTGATATGTTTGGATCTAGAGGGGATTATGCTAAGTGAAATAAGTTAAAAGAAGAAAGACAGATACCAGATGACTTCACTCATAGGTGGAATGTGAATAGACAAAACAGGAATATATGAAACAAAACCAACACTTGGACACTTGAAATAGAACTGAGGTCACCAGTAGGGAATGGGACTGGGAGTGGGGGCAGTGGGCAGTGGGGGGTGGGGAGGAGCAAGTGGTGGCAGAGCCCACTGGACAGTGGTGAAGACTGCTTGGTTACCTGGTGGAGGCCAGAATATGTTCGTATATATCTAAGGATTGGGGAAACTGCACATTTGGGGAACCAACACATGTAAATTTATTTTAATTTGTAATCCAAAGTTACTGCAATAAAATATAAAAAAAAAAACCCAAAAAACAAACCTGTCTTTTCTTTTGCTACTTGAGCATTTTTCAATTTAATCCATAGGCCTCCAGTGATAGGAGGAAAGTTTTTCCTACCCAATAAGGCCAGGGCAGGGAAACTTCTAGCCCTCAGGTGAATATGACAGAACATAGAAGCATTTCTAGACCTGGCATTAGGACCAGGCAACAGAAAGTAGGTGGAAAGATTCCAGCATCTCAGGACAGGTAGAGTCCCTATCATTGTGGAGGAGATTTGTACTATTCCTCAGAGAAAATAACCTTAGGTTTCCCAGTTGTGGATATTGGAACCATCCACTGGGTTGAGGTGATGGCCTAGGTTTAGAGTTGGGATTCTGAATGTGGTACAAACTAAGATTATGCAGTCTTATCCGACTTGTGGTATCCTAACTCTGCTTATCATAGAAAAAGATGAAGAACTGGGGAGTGGGACTAGGGAGCATGAGCTCTCAGAGTTTGCTTCTGAGTATGTTTCCCCGCCTTTGATGCTTACAGGCTCAGATGATGAAAACTGACTTGCTGCTGTGAACTGTGGTAAACTGCAGAGGCCACCTCCTGCCTGCAAAACTATAGGTGCCATGGAGAAATGTAGGCCTTGTTCCCCAGAGCCTCCAAGATGTCTAAAGAATCTAAATTCTCAGATTTTTTTTTAATGAAATCTTCTGATCTTCAAATTGTGAGCAATTAGATTTTTAGTTAATAAAATGAGGAGGAAGGCATTACACGAAGGTGTCTCTAATGCTAACATAAGCAAAGCAAAATCTAAGCTGGGAATAGCCTCCAGGTTATGAAATCAAAATGCTAAGGACAACCAGTCACTAACAGACAACTAGGCTGTAAACTGTAATCAAGAATCAGTTTCCTTGCTTTGCTTCCTCCTTTTCTCTATCAAAGCTCCTGCTGGTCGACTACTAACCACTTCTGCTTTGCTTCCCAATTTGAATAGAATTCTGCTCAAATAAACTCATGAAAATTTTAATATGTATCAATTTATCTTTTAGCAGTTTACATAAAACTTTAAAATAATATTAAGATCAAACATGACATGTCAGCATCTGGCCTGTGGCCCGCTCATTTGTGATCTCAAATCCACAAGCTCCCAATTTATATAAATGCACATATACGCTTCTTTTTTTCTTTTCTTTTTTTCCCCCAAAGGATAGGTGCAGGCAGGAAGAGAAAGGAGGAGGAAGCATCTTTATTTGGTTCTTTACACTAATCATTTCCAGCACCTCTTCCTCCCCTTCTGGGCTTGAACCCAGAGGTACATGGATTGCTCTTTTGGAGGCAATTGACCTAACTGCTGCTCCAGGGCCTGCTGTACATTTATTTCTGTTTATTTTCCAAAGTCATTTTACTGTCACCCTCCTACCAATGCCTCCTTTCTCAGAATTAGACTGTATGTACCTGGGGCTTCACTGGGGATTGACATCATACATGTCTCTCTGTACTTCAGTGTTGACTGTTTTATTTCCATTTAGCTCCCTCTGAAGTCTAAATTTTCTTATAGACACATTTATTTTATGATTTTAGTTATTTTTATCCCTGAGCATAAAATAGGCCTTAATTTTTAAAATAATTTTTGAATAGGAAGTAGACTCACATGGCATGTAACTTAAAAGATACAAATACTATGCAGTGAAAGTCTCCCTTTCTCCCTTTCCCCAGCCATGTAGTGCCCCTTCCTGGATTCCTGGAAGCATCATGTTAGCAGTTTCTTGTGTCTCTTTCCAGAGCAATCATATATACAATTGGCCCTTAAATAACACCAGTTTGAGCTGCGAGGGTCCACTTAGATGCTGATTTTTTTCAACCTTTTGGGATTTTTTTAGAGATTTGTAACAATTTGAAAAAATTTGCAGATGAATTACACAGCCTAGAATTTTTTAAAAATTTAAGAAAAAGTATACCATGATGCATAAAACATATGCAGCTAATAGTCTATTTTATCATGTACTACTATAAATATATACAGATCAGTGATAAGAAGTTAAAGTTTATCAAAACTTATGTGCACAGACACTTGCAGACTGTACATGGCACTATTTGCAGTGACAGCATTAAATCATAATGGCATGACACTAACTGCTCTACTGTGTTAATTTTGTCACCATCCCTGTTTCTGTTGTGGTCAGCTCCAAGGATCCCCTCAAAACACTGCAGGAGCAGCTGTCTCTCCAGTAAGTCGTGTGTTACAGTAAAGCACAATCTGTCATGGTTCTGATGTGTTTTTTATCATGTTTAGTCCAGTGTCAAAACCTCTGAATGACACCATAGGTCCCCTATCAAGTGGCCCTAGTGAAGCTGGAAGTGTCCCCCAGAAACAGAAATCTCAACATGAAAAAGTTGAATGGCTTGATATGTACTGTAGACAATGATGTAAATAGTATTGATAGAAGAGTCATCTTCTAAACAGATATTGTAAATTTATAGTATCAGTAAATACAGTACAGTACTATAAATGCATTTTCTTTTAATATTTTCTTAAGATCTTTTATTGTAAGAATGCAGTATATTATATCTATACTGTATATATATATATATATATATGTATATATAACATAGAAAATAGATGTTAGTCAACTGTGCATGTCACCAGCAAGGCCTCCTTTTGGTCAACAGCAGGGTATTAGAAGCTAAGTTTTAGGGGAGTCAAAAGTTATACACTGGGCAAACCCTGATGGCTCAGTGGTTAAGCCTGCAGCTCTGGATGGTGTAGTCCACATAAAGCCCAAGGATTCGGGTTTCCTGTTCAGGAGGGGGAACAACCAACATGAACAACTAAAGGGATGGATAGTTGCTTCATTCCTGCCTGCTTCCTTTAAATAAGTAAATAGATAAATAATTCTTTGAAAAAAGTAAGTTATATGCAGATAACAGCATGAGAGGGGTAAGTGCCCTTAACCCCCAGTCCCCAGTACACATGCAGGCACGTGAACACACAGTACATATATTTCGAACATGTGATAGCATACTATATGTGCTGGTCTCTATAACCTCATTTTAATGTAAGGTTCTATCTTGGACACCTTTGTGGATTAATATATAAAGAGCATCCTAATTCTTCCACTGTATAGATCTGTTAAATTTCTTGAGCTAGTCCTCTTTTGAAATCCATTTAGGGTGACACACCCTGGTGGAGTAGCCGCTGGGTGCAATCCACATACACACCAAGGACACAGATTTGAGTTCTGGACCACTGGGAACAACTGAGATGAACAACTGAATAAAGTAAATAAAAATATTTCTTCTTCCTCTCTGTCTTCCAGCCTGCCTTCCTCTGTACTCTTGTCATTTTTGCCTGTACCTTTCGTTTAAAAGAAAAATAAATAAATTAAAAAAAAATATGTATATATAGAATATACACACACATTTAGATTATTTGTAATTGTTAGTACTATTATGTTGCTTTTATTGTTTAATGCAGCAATGTATAATAATTTTACAGTAATCCTACAATAATAATTTGAAATATTGTAAGATTATAACCTTGGCATGCCCTGGTGGAATAACAGTTGGGTGCAGTCCATTTACATCCCAAGGTCCTGGTTTGTTTGTACCCTGAGGCCAATGGGAACAGCCAAGATGAATAACTAAACAAAATCAGTGTTTCTCCTCTCTCTTCCTACCTGCTTGCCTCTGCTTCCTTTCATTCCTGCTCATAGTTTTCCTTTAAAAGAAATTATAATATAATGATAATCCATTTTGCTCAAGAATATCTGTGATCTGGTTCCAATTAACAATTCTGTTTAATTTACAATAACCAAGAAATGCAAGGGCCTATCAACAGATGACTGGACAAAGAAAATGTATATATATATATATATATATATATATATGTATACATACATACATATACACACACACACACAACAGAATACAACTTAGCTATATAAAAAAAAGATGAAATCTTGCCATTTGCAGCAGCATGGATACAACAAGAGGAGATTATGCTAAGTGAAGTAAGTCAGAAGGATAAAGATAAATATGGATTATTTTACTGATACATGGAATATAAAGAAACAAAGCAACTGAACAGACAAAACAATAACTATTGGACTTTGAGAACAAAACTGAGTTTTCCACAAGAGAAGGGGATGGGTAAGTGGGAGCAAAGGGTAGTGGAGCGTCCAATAGACAGTGGTGGATGATAATCTGAAATTTGGTGGTGGATGTGGTGTTATATATTCAGTAACAAGTGAACTTGCACACCTAAAACTTAAATACTTTTGTAAAACAATGTTACTACAATACAACAATGTATTGTAAAAATTAAAATAAAAAATGTCAAGAGAGAACAGCACAAAAGTTATAGGAAAGAACACAGAAAAGGCAACACCTAGAAAAGATCCTCAGTGAAGCAGAGCTCTGGGGCTTAGACCGGCATAAACTCATAAAGATTCTTCTTAGAAATAAAGGACTTCTCCAGGGTAGGGGTGAGAATTATGTGTGAAAATAATAAAACTCATGAAAATTCATATTTGTGAACAGCAATGTCAAAAAATGGCTTGTTCAGAGCATTACATGCCATAGGACCCATTAAAATCACCTTTCAAGTAAGATCTTGGTTTTTAATCAATTTGGGTAGCATCTTCATTCTTCTGATCATCTTTTTTTTTTTTTTTTTTTTTTTGATTCTCTTGATCCAATATTATTGAGCAGCACTTTCAGTTGTGGGGTTCCATTTGGGGACATTGCTGCTTTGACATGTTGTCATCTTGTTTGGGAAAAATCTGGTCAATTGGAGACACATATGAGAGCAGGCAGATTTATCTCCTTTTTATGTCTGTTCTTTCCTTTGCTTTCACTTTGTGTGAAATGTGCACACACATTTGTAATGGATTCTTTTGTTTTAAAGTTGTTTGTGTTTCAAAGCACTGATAAATTTTATCTAAAAAAATAGGAATTATATTTTTAAGTTAAATACTCTTTTGCAATCCAACAATTATGTCAATTATGAATAAATATCTATTGATGAACTAACAAAGCGACACTGCTTTTGACCATATGCTAATCCAATTAATTTTTTAGTTCTTACATTTGATCTATGATGAGCAGGTAAGCAGAACTCAAATCTAAATTTTAAGTGAAAATCACAGTGTACTTGATCTTTCTTTCCTTGGGAGTCTGCAAGGCCTAATGTGAGCAGTGACCACGAGGGCCAACTCCTTTTGAATTTCTGGTGAGACAGGTAGGTATAAGAAACAGAACGAGGACTCTGTTTTGAATGGTACCATCTTAAGTTCTTGACCGCTGACTTCCTTCTTCCAGGTATTTAATCCAAAATAGGTTCCTGGAACTTTAGACCCATTCATCCCTATACTCCCAAAATATGCTAGGAAAACAGAGATGCCCAGGGCATAGCTCTAGGACACTGTGCTCTCTTATTAATTTTTTACCTAGTTAAATCATATGATAAACACATACCACAGCAGGAAGAAGACTACCCTTCAGTCTGGAGGGTGTGTGTAACTTGCCTCCACCGAAGCTTGGTCTACAAGCTCTGGTATTAAGCACTACTATATGTAAATTATCCTCTTAAATTGCTGTTATATCTTATGGCTATGCCTACTTTGCTCTTTAGACTCAAATTATCTTCTCATTTCAGGAGAATTTATTCCTTCCCACAGCTAAACAGTAGGGCCAAATGTCTAATCCTCATCCAGCTACCTATAGAACACTGCAAGGCTTTGGAAAAATAAAACTGAATCAGTTTTTCCACACAAGAGGGCTTGGGGCTCTTAACGATACAAGAAGGAGGCATGCCCTGGTGACCTAGTGGTTTAGTACACTGGATATAGTCCACTTACATCCCAAGGTCATGGGTTCAAGACCCAGGACTTGGAAACAAGGAGGATGAATAACTGAATAAAATAGAGTACTTCTTCCTCCTCTCTCTCCCTGCCTGCCTGCCTGCCTCTGTGCTCCTTCACTTCTGCCTGCATCTTTCCTTTAAGAAAAAAAGAAAGAAGAGAGAGATGTGCCCTGGTAGCTAGGCATTAGCTAGGCATTAAGTCTATATGTTTGGATGGCACATGGCAGTCATAATCCACGTTAAGCCCAAGGACCTGGCTTGGGTTCAAGGCCCCGGGGTTGGCGGGTGGGACAACCAAAATGAACAACTAAATAAACAACACTTCTTCCTCTCTTCCTGCCTGCCTACTTGTCTTCATTCCTGCCTGTTTCATTACTCTTTTAGAAAAAAGAAAAAAGAGAAAATTTTTTGTTTTGTACTTTTCCAGAATTCTCTGCTTCAACAGATTGAGTGTTCAGTTGGAGAACTGCTTTTCTAAAGTCAGGGGACCACGTAGAGATTTCTCTCTGCCAAAGAAAGTAGTAGAAGGACCCAAAGGGGATGGTGTGATGAGGAAGGAGAAGAAATACTCTTAGTCAGAAAGGCAGTTGGTAAAATAAAAATAAAAACCATTTAGGGGAGGAGTCAGATTTATAACCATTCAGAAGCCTGACATTAATTATAAGGAATTTTAACCACTGAGTGGAAAATCTGAATCTAGTGTCCTTTTTCTATTCACAGGAATGAATCTTTTCAAGGCTGAATACCTGTTAACTGTTAATAACTGTTAATATATAGTTGCATAATGACTTTTTATCCTCTGAATTGACCCCAACTAATTGCTTTAGGATACTCTGCTGTTTCTTGTTCTCCCACCACCATCTCCATTTCACTGGTTTGTAGAAATGAGATTGTTAACTTCTTCCAAGGACAATGTCAAATTTATTGAAAGGTGTTTTAAATTTTGGATTAGCAAAAATTATGACAAAATCTACTGCTAGGAGAAATAGAACCAGAGGGAAAAATGTCAGAAAACATTCTGGCCCTTTTTGCTTGGAGGGACTGTGGCTATGGAGAAGAGACTTGGGTATAGCGGTCATTTTTAAGATGGAAGCTTGGGTCAGGACAATATCTGATTCACATTACACGAAACTGATATCATCCTAAGATTCTGCAACCAAACATTTTTTGTGTCTGCTTAAGATGCCCTAGTACCACTATGAGACATATTCATGGATGTCAGACTAGACCCAGGAAATGGTATAAAATAACTAGAGGTTTAAAACCATATCCCCTGACAGAAAAGTTAGCTAAAGAATGGGGCTCAAGAAAGGAGGGGGGAAATAGGGGAAACATAGCCAGAGAACAATAAATCTATGAAGCTGTCAGTGCAGCTAAAGAACTGCCCACCATCAGCACAGCGCCATCAAACCACAAAATGGTGCCAATTCAGTTTAAAATGTCAGAGCCAGGAAATCAGAACAATGAAGTTTAAAGGACAGTAAACTATTACCTCCAAATGCGCATGCCAATGGCATTCTCATGCACATCAGAGCACAAACTGTTGGAAAGAACAAAGGAAATAAATCATAAAGGGTGCCAATACCAAGACCCCCAACCCCAATCAATTTAAGGAGACCACTGATGCAATAAGAAACCTTGTCCCACCTCAGAATGCCCAGAGACAGGTTCTGGGTGAAAGATGAGCTGTGATGATCCCTTAAAAATCTGGTCCCTAATCCCTTGGAGAGGTTGCTCCTTCTCTGGATGACTCACTCTTTGAGGGAGCATCTTCTTCCCTTTCTGAATAAAATATCTTTTCCTTGACTTCCATGCTCCACCTCTCCTTCCCTCTTACTTGTACAGTTGGTGCTCTGTGGCAATTGTTTTCCCCAGAGACACAAGCATCTACACCTGAGACAAACCCGAACACCATCGCTCTGAATCTCCCCTAATAAAGTTTTTGTAGCCCACTAAAACATGATTAATGAACTTTGTTTTGTCCCCTGCTCCCTCCTGCTATGGGTTAATAGTCTGCTGTTTTCTGTTTCCACTTGTTGAGTCTTGGTGATTCTCAAAAAAAGCTTATAGGTCAGACCACCCCGGGGATGCTGTTGGCACTCGAGGAAGGCTTGAGTCTGGAGAAACCAAGGACTGACAGGCTGACCTCCCACATATTGCACATCAGCATTCCCTTTGATCTGGGTGCTGAGTTATGTGGCTGATATTGAAGCTAGAAATGACCAGATGGCCACCTGTTGAGAAGATGCTGCCTGATCACCACTCAGACTCCCCTTCAAAGCCCCTGCTTGCTTTCTTTAAAGTGAGACTGAGGATTTGAGAGTTAGGTCTCCTCCCCCAACTCCATTTTCTGCAGAAAATAAATTGAACCTTTCCCTTCTCCCAAGACTTGTGTTCAGTTTTCATTTGGCATGGTCACGCGAGAACCAGAGATTCAGTGACAATCAGATAATGAAATGCTCTCATATGGAATTCTGCCCCCATCGCCAAAGAAAAACATCTTTCCACAGTAATGTTACTTTCCTACTTTTTCCACACTCTTTGGAAGCAAGTTGCTAAACAAAGCTCATTCTCAAGTGGGGAAGGGTAGAAATTAAACTCAATCTCCTGGAGTAGGGAGTAGTTCATAGAAATTACTTGGAATTCCTTAAGGGAGACTTGTCTCTTCTCCATTTATTTATGCGATCCTGTATTTATATCAATATGAACTCATGGGCATTTATTTCGTGTTTTGGTATATCATCCAATACTACTGTGTTAACATTTGCAACTGATGCTTTGACCCTGGGGAGATTGCCCCTTCGAGGGGTTGTCCATTGCTAGAGAGAGGAAAAGACTCATTTTGACTGTGCCTTTCAAATGCAAACCAACAAATTCAGAACCCAAACCCCCACCACCTCTCTCCAGAGGTTCTCACACACCAGGGCCTAATTAGCCAGGTCCTGATATGGCACATGTAGACCCTCAGACCCAGATCTGCTGAAATGATTCAAACTAGCCAATCCTAACCTACTTACCCTGTGGAAGGATTCAAAACAGGCCACCAAGATGTGCCACTTTGGCATGTAGATTTTTTGAGCTAAAAGTAATTGAGATCCTAGAGGTTCAAGAGAAAATTTGTCTCTCCCTTAACTATCCAGAAGAATTTAGATAGAGACCTTGCTCATAAACAGATTTATGACCAGATCAATTTGTATGACCTATCTGTATGGCAGGGCAGACATTATTACCAAACATTGCCCTTCTTATCATCCCCTTGTCAATCACCTGCCTTTCCTTTGAAGCTCCAGTCCCCTATTCCCTTCCTCAAGATAGCAAGTAACTCCCCTTTTCACTTGACTGTCTTTGGATCTCTCATGTCTACATGGGTTCTCTGTACATGAAGTTAAATATGCTTGTCTCCTGTTCATCTGTCTTGTGTCAATTTAATTGTCACATCAGCTGAAAGAACCTTGGAAGGTAAAGAATTTTTCTCCCTTACACCTGTTTATTTCAAAAGAAACCATAACAAAGACTCTTATCTCTATATCCCCCTCAATCCCTCTGCTCCTCCAGTGCTTCCTTCTGTCCCTCCAGCGCCCATTCTGCAGTTTGTCCCTTTCCTGTTAGGAACTGTGAATACGAACTGTCTTTTCAACAGCAGTGGTCCTTTGCTCTGTTAGCCTTCACCCCACTTGAATAAGACAAAAACCTACATTTTAAAACAATTGCTTATTTATTTTATTGCTCAGATTGTTCCAGCTCTGCCTACTGGAAGCTCTCTCAGATGATCTCCCTGTCTGTTTGACATGCTCACCGTCTTGTCTTTTGAACACTCCTTTACATTGTGGACTGCAGGATGCTCCTGACCCTTATGTTCCCTACCCAAGATGGCAGATCAGCCATTTCTCCAAGGAGCCCTGGCTTCTTTCTTTGAAGAATGGTATTGCTATTGGTTTTTGTTAATACAATTTTATTGGAATACAGTGATGCTCATTCATTTTCTTATTGTCTGTGACTGTTTTTTGCAGACTTGAGTAGATGCAAGAGAGTGTATGGCCTGCAAACCTTGAATATTTACTAGCTGACCCTCTACAGAATGTTTTCTTACCTCTTTTCTAAATAAAGGTAGTTATTGTGCTTATTTCTATAAGAATACAGGTAAGTTTTATGGAGGCCTAAAATATGACCAAAGGGTTCAAAGAGATGTGATACTAGCAATCAACACTACATTTCCTTATAGGAGTTTTGACTTTTATTATGTATTTCTCCACACCTCTACTTTCTATCAGGTGGTTTTGACTGTGTCCTTATGGAGATTGCTATAGAGTGCGTGTGTGTGTGTGTGTGTGTGTGTGTGTGTGTGTGTGTGTATTCCCTTCTAGCTAGGTTAGAAGGGAGGAGATTTATAATAAAGAAGAATCTAATTAGTGCTGACCAGGATGGTAAAGAGAACCCTGAATACCTATAGTCATGCAAGCTAGGTCCAGAAAAAAATATTTCTCTATGCAATTACTTCTTTGTGCAACTTGTCAAATGCCATTTTCAAAATAATATCCTTTCCTTTTATGCAATTAGACAGTGTGCTGAGAAAGAACGACTCACAACTGGAGAGATCATGCCTTGTGCTTTACGTACATTTCTGAGAATGTCACGTGCACCTAATGCTAAGGACTTTACTCACCTTCCCAGAGTCAGTTAGCAAAGCACTGCCTCGCAGGGGCTCAACTTTCAAGACCCTGCAAAAGACCGAAAGGAGGAATGTCCTCTTCCTATGGGGAGTGCAGGGGCTTCCTGATGGAGTGGCTGGGTGCAGGGCACCTGACTGGGAGCTTCAAAGAGAGGCTACAGTAGCTGGAGAGTGGCTGATGGAGGAGGGAGAGAGGGAGCATTTGCATTAAGATCCTTCCTTTTGAAGATCTGGTCTGGAAGGCTTTCTCCAGTGTATAGAAGAATAAAGAATAAAGTCCAACAGAGTTACATTTCTGATCCTTTGGTGACATATATCTATATTCTACTCATGGAACAGTGTGTTTGGTCAGGGACTACTGGCAGCAAAGTTTCCTGGGAAGGAACAGTCAGTGCTCGCCAAATGCTTGGTGAAGCTCTAGCAAGAGAGGGCAGGAGACACACCTGCAGCAGCAGGCAGAGTCTCTCAGGGCAGAAGAGAACAGCACTGCTTTGCTCTACATGCTTGAGATTCACATGCTGCAAAGGACTCCTCAGTGGGGTGCCTGACTCAGCAAATGAAAAATAGAGGACATCCCATTCAATTTGAATCTCAGAGATAAATAATGAATAAATAATTTCTAGTTTAAGTATGTTCCATGCACTCCCTTGGACATATTTATCCTAAAACAGTATTGTATTGTCTCTCTGAAATTCAAACCTGACTGTCCTACATTTTATCTGGTAACTCAATGCCTGACCTACCATCCCCTTTATAATCTTCTAGATCACCTCATGGAGTATAAGAAACTTCCCTTTGGATCTCCTGTGAGAGTGTGAAAGCTTCTGACTAGTTGTGACCTGCTAATGAGCTGACGGAAGCGGGGTGCAGGGTCACATGCAGCATTTGTTCATGCAGACAGAAGGTAGTTAGGCATTTCAATAGTGTACATATGTCTGCACATAGGCTCAGCTCTGTAGTCTTCCTTGTCTTTCCTTCTCCACCTCAGGCCAGAAGACGCTCCTTGTACCTCCTTCCAATCCTCATTGCTGGACCCTCTCCTCCCTTAGTCTCAGGTAAGACTCTTACGTCTTATGGCCTCCTTCACAGTCTGCTGATACGCATACCTGGCTCCTTTCAGGCTGAACTTCTTGTCTGTTTCCTTTTCTGCACAAAATGTGGTTTTTCACTTAAGGTTCAAAGGAAGTCCCTTAGTTCTGTGAATTCTTTCCTTCTCTAATTGGTACTGTTCTGCTCAACCTTTATAAGTTATCATGTATACTTTACTACTTTAAAGTTTTATCAGCTTCTGCTTATTTTATTTTTTAAATCACAAATAAAAAAACTTTAATCACTCATAAGGCCAACAACCTAAAATGACTTTAAAAAATTAGGGTAGCCTTTTACTCTTTATAATATGCTCAAATAGTTCATATTGCTGCTGACTATTCCATAGTCGTATCTTCCCAACTTCTGTGATGTAAGAGGCAAAGCCCTTTCTCATCCAGCTCCGAGGAGCAACAAGCCAGGAGGATAATTAATTCATCTTAGAACACATGCCCAGTACGTTGTCCCATTCCTTTGAACCAATGACTGGAGCTAGAGGAATAAGCTACTATGCTTGGCAAGATCTAGATCACCTTGTGGCCACATGATTAGATATGGTGATTGGCAATATCATCGGAATCTAAGCCAGAGTTGACAAGCGGATGGGAGGGGACCAGTTCCCCAACAGAAGAAAGGTGGTCATTGGCAGTTGGAAACAACTGCTATCTATACAAACACAAATTGTTCTGAGTTTTGGTTGAATGATCCAATCTCCTCAAATCTGGTCATGCTCTGGTACATTAAACATTTAAATTTCTGAAACTATTAAATTGAACACTAAATTATCCAGTAATGACACATGTCAAGGACATTCTAATTTGAATAACACTGATCTTAATTATATTTGAGTGCCTGAATGAATTTCATAAAGATGGCAGATGGCATGAAATGTCTGAGAGGAGATAGTGGGTCTCATTTTAAAGAGGAGTACACTGAGGCTTGAAAGAAAGGGAAAGCGATTTAAGCCTGTTTAATAACATCCAAGTCAAGGTTTTTAGCCTTGTTATCTTTTTATTTATTTATTTATTTTAAGGAAAGGTACAGGAGGAAGAAGCACTTTATTTTTATTTCATTGTTCATCTTGGTTGTTTCCTGGGCCCCGGGTCTTGAACAGGGAACTGGGAACTGGAACTGGATGTATATGGACTTTGGCTGGTGAACTAAACTGCTAGGCCATCAGGACACACCTAGCCTTGTATCTTAAGGGAGGTTTCTAAACTTCAAAATTTTAGTGGATTTTTTTTTATTAGAAGATGATTTTCAGGGTATGCAGTTTTATTTCCTTTTTCCAGTGTTTTAAATGAAAAACCCTCACATTCCTTTCAAGAATAAGGCAGAAGGAATGTTGTCTAAATGGAATAACACACTCACATAAGGAATAAAAGTTCTGCTTCCAAATCTGTATTGTAAGTTTTCCTGTAGCCAAAAAGTTTTCACTTTTATGCCAATCATATCTCTCTGCTCATGTCTATGGTTTTTGCTTTTTTAGAGGAAGGAAGCAGGCAGGAATGAAGGCTATTAGGCAGGCAGAAAGGAGGAACAGAGAGGAAGAAGCATTTTGTTTAGGTAGTTTTTTCATGTGTTTTTTTTTGGTTGCATCCCCACACCCCCCCAACTCCCGGCCATAGGCCAAGAACCCCAGTTTTGGGGCTGTACGTGGACTATGCAGGAGCCTCAGGCTTTACACCTGAGCCACCAGTCATGTTTATGTTTTTAAAGGTGACTCTTTCATATTTTGTAGTTGCTGTGAGCAGTTAGATCTCAGAGCATCACTGCCCACATACAAGAGAGGTGAAACAAAACATGCTCCTCGTATTTTCTTTTTCCAGCAAGTTTTTGACTCATGAGCAGTTTCAAAAAGTGTTTTCTGATCCTGTGTCTACATTTGCTGTCTTCTGGTAATGGATTTTTTTGAAACTTACTTACATTCTGAAGATAAAAAATTTTAGTTAAAAAATATAAGTGTTCAATGAAAAGCCTTACTCTCACTCCTTTAACTGTCCTTTCAGTTCTCACCTCTCCATACCTAATAGCCACCACTTTAATTCAATGTATATATTTATGTGGTTTTTAATATATGTGAACAAATATGAACATATATTCTCATTTTACCCCCATTTAAACAAAAGTTAACATTATTCTAAACACTGCTTTTTAAAAAGAAACATTATATCTTAAAGACTTTTTCTTATTAGAGAGGTTTTATAAATAATGTCCTCACTCTTTTTTAAAATTGCATAGTTTTCCATCAAATGGATTTACCATATTTAAGCAGTACTCATTGATTTACATGTGGATTATTTGTTTGCTTGTTTTTTCAAGGAAAGGTACAAGCAGGAAGATGAGGCATACATGAAGGACGAGAGAAAAGGAAGAAGCATTTTATTTTTATTTAGTTGTTCACACTGGTTGCTTCCCCACCTGCTCCCCCCAACCTCACCCGCCCCCAACTCAAAAGCAGGGGTATGTGGCTTCCTCCTTGGAGGCTATTGTCCTCAGTGCTGCTCCATCAGGGTGAGCCACATGTGAATTCTTTTTATCTCTTACTCTAACAGACAATGATTACTCCTCCATATAAGTCATTTGTTACATGTTTAAACACAACTCAATGTAAATCCAGGAAATAGGATTGCAAGGTTAGTAGTTAACAAATTGGCCATTCTTGCAGAATTTTTTTGTTAGTGAACTCATGCTGATTTTTAATATTGACTACAATGTGAAGACTTTTCTAGTACCCTTTCTGAATATAGTAATTTGCTCCTACCCTGGGCTCTCATTGTTCCATTTGTATAACTCCATTATAAACTCTTAACCTTTTGAACTGAGGCTATTTATTGGTATGGTACTTTTCTGGTCTATGATGTTGAAAAACAGGAATGCTGTCTGCTATATTTTTGTAACCCCACCCCAAAACTATGGATAGTGCCAAGAGTGCAGTATAGGTTCCATACCGATGGATGGATGGATACATGGATGGATGGATGGGTAGTTGGATGGATGAGTGGTGGATGGATAAATAAATGAATATATTCAAAGAAAATTTCTACTACTGAAGTTCCAGAAAGTATGCCCTTAAGGAGAATCTGTCACAAATATAAATGTTAAATACTAGTATATATTGTTAAACTTTAAGATTTGGCCTAGCTGGTTCAATTGACTGAAAGAGGGCCTGGTCTAGGAGCAGGACATATTGAGTTCAGATATGTAGTCAACCGATGAAGGTTCATAGGTTCATATGGATGCAAGCACCAGACACAGATCTTCCATCACTTAAGCAAAAATAATTAATCATGAAAGTTCAAAATAGAAGGCAGCGCTGAACAGTGATGTCTCAGGAAAGGTGGTAATAAGATTAGTCCTTTCAGAAACAGGAAGATCTTATGGACTTCTTGCCTGACCATGGCCACAGGTGACTCAGCTCTTACCACTTTCTGTCTCTGTTGAAGTTCTCAAATTTCCACAAATGAACCTGATTGATCAACACTCTTTTTGCTTGAATCATTCAGGCATAATTAAAGGACCAGGTGGGTAACATAGATATAATCTTTTGGGAGACCAGTATGAGCCAGGCATTCATTATACTTTTTGACTAGAAGAGGGATTAAGGTAAAAAGGTAGTGAACTTTCTATAAGGTGTTTGTGGCAGAATGACAAAGACCTGGGAAATGTAGAGAGCAAGTCATTGGGAACAGGGAGTGACCATAAAGACCAAAGCAACAGGTTATGATATGACTGGCAGCCAAATGTGGAGTTGGAGTCATCTGAGAACATCTGGCTCCCAGTCAATGTTGGCTCTTGAGAACTAGAAGTCTCAGTCTGCCAGTGAGAAATAAGTGGGAAGTAAGCAGGAAGAATGTGATGGCTGGAAAGCCAAGCAGGACCAGGAATGCACCATTACTCAATGCAGAACTTGGAGAGAGCGACGCAAGCATTTCCCCTCCCTCACTGCCCAGATGACACTGAAGGCCAAACCCAACTAGCCTTAACAAAAATGTTCACATAAGTCACTGTCTCTCAACTAATGGTTCTATTTTTTTTCTAGTTGATGTTACTTGGCCTTGAATCCAACTTGTATGCCAGTATGACTGAGGAAAGAGAGGATACTCATGTTCATTTTATGCTTACTATGATCCAGACATAGTGAGAGAGTTCTCATATGCATTATTACACCTTTAAATATTCTCAAAGGACTACTTTGAGAAAGGAGTAGCTCCCTTTTTATGATAAATTAATGAGGTCAAGGAAGATGTCTTAGTCTGTTCAGGCTTCTATAACAAAATAAACCACAAACTGGGTGACTAATAAATCACAAACTTATTTCTCATTATTACACCTTTAAATCTTCTCAAAGGACTGCTTTGAGAAAGGAGTAGCTCCCTTTTTATGATGAATTAACTGAGGCCAAGGAAGATGTCTTAGTCCGTTCAGGCTTCTATAACAAAATAAACTACAAACTGGGTGACTAATAAATCACAAAGTTATTTCTCATAGTTTCAGAGACTGAGAGGTCCAGGACCATGTTGCCAGAAGATGTGGTGTTTAGTAGGGGCCCACCTCCTAGTTCTCTGTAATTTCTCATGACAGAAGCAGCAAGAGAGCTTTCTCTCAGAAGCCTCTTTAATGAAGACACTAATTCCATTCAGAAAGGCTCTGCTCTCATGACCTAATCACCCAAAGGGTTCTCTCTTCCTAATACCATCACCTTAGGGCTCAGGTTTCAAATATGAATTTGGGAGGTACACAAACATTCAGACCATAGCAGAAAGTATAGCAATTTGAACTAAGTTCGCTTAGGCCCCAGGGCTCATATTTCCCCCTCACTGCACTCTCTGAGTCCTCCTGGGTCTCATCACATGCACACTGGGGCCTGTCTTGAGAGTGACTATATGATGATATCATGCTATCATGGGCAATGGAATGTACTTAGAGTAAGGAAACCTCACTCTGGGTTCTGCTATGTTAGTAATTAAGTAGTGGCTTAGATTCCTCATATGTAAAGCAAGGAGGTTGAAGTAGCTGATATCACAGTTATTTTATTGTTCTAAAAATGCCAGATCTCTGGTTTCACAGCCTTTGGGAAACCCCTTCTGCTTTAGAGAACTTTGATTTGGTCTGTAGATATAGGCCATGCTGGTGCTACATCTTGCCAATCTCTGCAAGGAAATGCTGTGTTCTTGACTTTTTTCTTTTTTCCTTTGCTAATTTGTACACACGTCCACAAAGTAAAATTGAGACCCACATCAATGTAGCCTGAATTCTTGAGGAAACCTTAAATTTGTATGTACAGTTTCTTAGGTAAAAGGTAAATTGCCATATTTACTTTGATAATTTATCTATAAAACTTATTTTTAAACCCCTCTCTCCCCATGACCAGTAGTAAAAATTGTTTATCAAATAAAACTCATCTTGAGAACTCTAAAATATAAACCAAAGGTAACTTGGTATGAAAGAAAGTTATTACATCAACAGCTGAGGAAAAATCATTTTGTTGGGAAAAAGACTTTAATGGATAGAAAGCAAGGCTTCAACTTTTGGACTGCAGATATGAACAGGAATTTGGAGGTGAGGGATTGCAGAGAATGGAGTAGAGAGGGCTGAGAATATCGTGGTAGACTGGAGCTCAGGGTCTCTGGATTGATAGGGGGACCCTGGTA
Organism: Solenodon paradoxus; assembly: GCA_004363575.1. Classification (NCBI taxonomy): domain Eukaryota; kingdom Metazoa; phylum Chordata; class Mammalia; order Eulipotyphla; family Solenodontidae; genus Solenodon; species Solenodon paradoxus. Next base: position 317,058 of record RJWH01000715.1, on the reverse strand, counting down.
AGAGTGAGCTGTGTCTAATATTCAAATTTAAAGTGTTAGGTTTCTCTGATGGAAATGTGTAGTGTAAGTGCCTGACATTGAACTTTTAATTGCTGAAGCATCTATTTCAAAGACTTCATACTGAATAAGCACATAGCTGGTGTATGACACAGCCACTAGTTAAACTACTAGATAAAGAACCGGCCACTCCCACCCATGAAGTTGGAAAGCCTAAATAACTTAGATAACTCACTGCTTTTCTCTTCCTGTACCCTAATTTCTGCTCTTAAGTTTTAAATTCACTATTAAAGAGTGAAACTGAAATACCCTAGGAATACCAAACTTATCCCTAACAGAGGCAAAAATCCCAGGTGTATATTGCTTCCTCTCTCTACTTGTGTCCTTACAGTGTGACCCTTGGGTGTGCTGTATGCCCTCCAGGACTCATGAATGATAAATCTTATTCATTCCCCATCATCCCACTTCTGGGTATTTATCCAAAAAACACAAAACACTAACTTACAGAGATAGTCGTACCCACATTATTACTGCAGCACTGTTTACAATAGCCAAAAATTGGAAACTACCTAAGTGCCCATTGTGAGATGAATGGATAAAGAAGATGTGGCATATATACATAATGGAATTTTATTAAGCCCTAAAATGATGAAATCCTGTCATATCCAATGAATGGAACTAGAGAGGATTATGCTCTGTGAAATAAGTCATGATAAAGAATGAATAAGAATGAGAAAGACAAATGCTGGATGATCTCATTCATATGTGAAATATAAAGAAACAAAGCAAACTAACAAGGCAAATGAACAGACAAAACAAAAACCAGATGCCTTCTAGTGGCTTGGGTGCTAAGTCTGTGGCTAAAGTGTAGTCCACATAAAGTCCAAGGACCCAGGTTTAAGCCCTGGGACCTGGGTAGGGCAGGGGTAGGCGGGACAATCTAAATGAGCAACTAAGTAAATAAAAAATGTTCTTTCCTCTCCCTTACTGTTTGCCTATCAACATAAGATGAATGGATAAAGAAGATGTGGTACATATATACAATGGAATACTTCACAGGCCTTAGAAGAGATGAAACCCTGTCATTTGAATCAACATGGATGGAACTAGAGGGAATTATGCTAAGTGAAACAAATCAAAAGAAGAAAGACATACTAGATGACTTCACTCATAGGTGGAATGTGAATAGACAAAACAAAGGAACAGATGAAACATAACCAATGCTGAAACATTTGCAACAGAACTGAGGTTACCAAAAGGGAATGGGGCGAGGGCGGGCAAATGGTGGTAGAGCCCACCGGACAATGGGGAAGAACACTTGGTGATTTGGTGGAGGACAAGGTGTGCTGAAACATAACTAAGAAATGGGGAACTTATACATAGGAAATTACTTTAATGTGTTGAATAATTACTACAATAAAAAATAAATTAAAAAATACAAGGATGCTAAGTTTCCAGCAAAAAGGTAGGAATGTCAACTATCTAATATTAAGGGATAGGTTAAATAAGCTATTGTATATCCAAATGATGATATGTTATACAGTGATTAAAATGTTTTTATTTAGAATTTTATATGTCAAAGTATTTATGATGTAATATTAAATAAAATAAAACAGAGCTAATTCAATAAGATTTCAATGTTAAGATAGTGACAAATGACTAAAAAGAAATAAAGTAGAACATTGACAAAAAAAGGAATTTATCGAATATAAACATAGCATCAACTTCTGTTAGTAATACATTGCATATCTGTATTATTACATAATTTATAATCTTCTAGATATAATGCTTTATTAGGAAGATAGATAGCACCGTCATGGAATATAGAGGTTAAAAGTGTAGCTCTGAATCTTTAGCTCAGACACTCCCTGGCTTTACGAAGCCAGGCAAATTATTTAGCCTGTCTGTGCTTTCATTTTCTCCTCTATAAAATGGAATTTATTGGATAGTAGTATTACTTTATAGTTGCACTTTCATTTTTGACCCAAACTGAATCATCCAGCTTCATTACTGATTTTTTTCCCCTTCATATTTGACTCTTGATGATTTTTTGCATTATTCCAAAGACATAAAAATCTTCAACAAATAAAAAGGATAGTTACAGATGAAACAAAAATAAACAAACATCTGACGACAATCCTATTACAGAAATTTCAAACTATTTCCAGCAATAATATTATTTTGTAATTGAGTACATAATCTCCCGTGGCGGTAATCTGAAACAGGACAATGTGACTTTATCACTACTATAACACAGAAGAAATACACACACCTTCCTCCTGTGGGCTCCTGGATCCAGACAGCTGGGAGCCCAGCATGAGATCCACAGCAAGATGGTCACAAAATCAAGGCTGAACGTTTCTTCTTGAAACCACAGAGGTTTATTTAACTTCCCTTTGCCGTCCCTTGGTTTTTGAAGAAGCGATTGAAGTAAAGGCCTAGAACACCCAACTACTTTGAAAGGGAACTGCTGAGTAATTCACAGGCCATTCTCCAGAACACATGTGCTGATGGCAGAACCTTTTTCTCCTGATGACCCCAAAGATCACAGCAAGCAAAATCTAACTGAAAAAACAAAACAAAACAAAACAGTAGGTGCTTAGATTAGGGTAACCTGAACCTAAAACAAGCTCAAACCTGGCTTCTACTAGAGTGAGTCAATCACCAGCGCCCTACTCTACTTCCTCATTCCAACACCCTTAAAATGCATGCCTAACCCCAAGTCAGAGAGACGTGGCTTCTGTCTCATTGCAGGTTGGCCTCAAAATAAGAACACTCTCTTCCTCAAAACCCAGTGCCATAGTATGACGTTATGTATGTTGGGTAGCAGACCCTTGTCCAGTACACCCAGAGAGGGATCCCCTAGTAATTAGCATAGACAGACTAGGAATAAGGTCCGCAAAAGATTAGGGTTGGGTAAATTTGGAAATGTGGGTGTTCTGTTTTTTTTTTTTTGTTTTTTTTTTAGTTTAAGTATACACTTTTATTTAAAGTATATAAATTTATTAATAAAATCTTAATCGAATTCAAATTCTATATGAGCATACGAATCATGTTATTTTCATCCTCACATTAATCTCAGACCACAAATACCTCAACTAAATAAAAGCTATCTACATTTTCATTTTTGCTGAACAATTTGTTCGCAGCACGGCCATTTAAAACAGATTATTTCCAGTCATCGACATGTAAACAGGAAGGGCCAGTGTTTCAAAGTGATGGATGTCACTAAAAGGAGGCATTTCGTTCACTTCTAAACCAAACATGGTTTGAAGAGCAGACAGTACAAATCATAGCATCACCCCTCATTTGAGCCCAAATTTCAAACTCTTGGATTATTTAATTCTTCAAACTATAATCCTTAGATATTTTCTTAAACAGTGGAATTTGTTTCCTTTCCCAGAAAGGAAACAGACTATAGTGATATAATTAATTTAATTATTTCATATTAACTTGATAAGTCACTGCTCTTTAATGCAAAAACTTCTGCCAGTAATTAATGACCTAATATTGCTTCCATTGATCAAATGTTTAATACACATGAAACATCAACATGGGTGTGCCCTGGTGGAGGGCCGGTTTGGTTAGTCACCTTCAGTGGGCGCCACATACGTCTTGAGGACACAGGTATGCGTCCTGATGCTCAAGCAACAACCAAGATGAACAATTAAATAAAAATAAGTAAAGTGCTTCTTCCTCTTCTCTCCTCCTGCCTGCCTGCCTGCCTCTACTCACCTTCATTCCTTGCCTGCAACTTTCCTTTAAATTTTTTTTTTTTTTTGGAAAGAGTTCTGTATATTTTATTGCAATTCAGTGGAGACGTCTTCTGCCAGGGGTAAGTAAATCTGAAGTATGGAAACCTCTGGGTCAGTTCTAAGATTTGCTTATTCTCCTTTGGTAACAATTTTGTTTGGATGCTGCCTTCCAGGACAAACACAAAACTTTTTAATTTCTTTATCAAACTCTTTCCAAATCACAGATGTCTGCCAAGGGTCTTGCATTTTGCTACAGGATTTTCTCCCTGAGCACTGAAGAATTCAACAAATGCACCTCCTTGGTAACTCACTTTTGAACATGCCGTGGGGCCTAGGACTTGAGGGTTAGAGTTCAGGGCTTCTTCCAAGTAGAGTAGCCTGATGGCTGGAAATCAGCAGGCGGGGACCGGAGCACACTGGCGGCTGTAGGTGGTGAATTCAGGTCCTTGGGCTTTTACATGATGAGCAGACCTGAGCCACAAAGGGTACATTACCAGATTTTTTTTTTATGAGACCAACCCCCGGACAAAACCTAACAAGATGATTGTAATTTCTAATCCTATGTTCCCATTTATTAGGTCCCACCTCCTAATACAATTATATTCTGTTTGCAAGAGATAGAAGTTGTAGACCACTATCTCCATAAACAGAGACACAAAAACCTTAACTTAGAATTAGGAGACTGAATCAAGAAGACTATGTAAGAGGGCACCTCCTGGTGGAGTAGTAGTTTGATCAGTTGCCTTTGGAGGAGAGCACAGTTCACATACATCCCAAGGACCCAGGTTCTAGTCTTGGGGCTGGGGGAACAAATCAAGATGAAGAGCTAAATTTTAAAAAAATAAGAAAAAAGAAATATATATATATATACATATATAAATGAGAGGATAATACACTACATATACATACAGCTTAGCTAGGAATTAAAGATTGATTTAACATTTTAAAAAATCAATATAATTCATTGTTTTAACATAATAAAGGGGGAAATTAATCTCAATAGATATAGAAAAAATATTTCAGAAAATTCAATATCTGTTTTGAAAAGTTTCAGCAAACTACACAAGGAAGGGAATTTTCTTATTTGGATGAAGAACATCTATAATAATTTGTAGCTAACTTGATACTTTAATGATTATAGACTGAATACTTTCTCTCTAAGACTGAACAAGAATGTTGCTAAGGGTTAAATTTGCACTGCCCCCAAATTCTTATGTTGAAACTCCAATGTGATAGTATTAGGAGGCGAGGCCTTTGGGACATACTTGGGGTTAGATGAGACCATGAGAGTGGAGTGCTTATAAATGGGATTTGTGACTTTATAAGAATCTAGAGAGAATTTGTTTCCTCTCTTTCTGCCCTGTGAAGAGGTAGTAAGCTGGCCACCTGCAACCTCAAAGAGGATTCTCACAAGAATAGGACCATACTAGCCTCCAGAACTGTGAGAAATAAATTTGTTATTGATAAACCATCCACTTTATGGTATTTTGGCATAGCAGCCTACATTGACTAAGCCAGATGTCCATTCTTATCACTTTTGTTCAGTATTTTGATGGAGGTTTATCTAGTCTAATAAAGAAAAAAATAATAAGAGGTACAAAAAAGTAAAAATGTCACAAACAGCATGATGGGCCATATGGTAATTTCCAAGGCATCTTCAAATAAGATACTAGAACTAATTAGTGAGTTAGTTTGTAAGAACCGAGGTCCTTGGGTTTTACATGGTCTATGCCCCACCACTGGCTTAGCCCCTGAGCCTCCAGGGCACACCCAAAGAATACTTTCAAACTGGCAAATAAGCACATGCAAAGATGCTTTCCTTCATTATTCAATAGAAAAATGCAAGTTAAAACCACAGCAAGATAATACTATGAACCACCAGAATGTTAAAATTCAGTGACAATATTAATTTTTGCAAGAATATGAAACACACTATTCTGATAAACAGTTGAACTTAAAAAAATTAACTAAAATACACTTATTGGACATCCCAGCAATCTTACCACTAGATATTGACCCAAGAGCTATGTAAATGTTTGTCCCTTCAAAAACTTAGATGTTTATAGCAGCTTAGTTATTTAAAAAATAATTTTTTTTAGAGGTAAGGTGCAGGCTGGAATGAAGGCCAGTAGGCAGGTAGGTAGGAAAAGAGAGGCAGAAGAAGCACTTTATTTTTATTTAGTTGTTCACATTGGTTGTTTCCCTCTGACCCCGTGTCTTGAACCTGGGACCTTGGGATGTATGTGGGACTGTTCCCAATGTGTACTAGACCACTAGACCACCAGCTTTATTTAACAATAGCCCAAAACAGAAAATGACCCAAATGTCTACCAATTGATGAAAGGACAAATTGTGATATTAAGAAAAGTCACAGAAGAACATTTCATTCCATATATAGTTTTTGTTCATCAGTAAGATGAAACAGACTGCTGATGAAACACGCAAAGACACTGATGTGTCATAGAAGCATTATGCTAAGTGAAAGAATTTCTATTTCTGAAACTGTTGTGATGGAAGAAAGATCAGTGGTTGCCTAGATGTGGATGCTGGGAATGGGAAATGACTGCAAACTGGCATTTTGGGGGTGATGGAATGTTCTGTGTCTTGATTAGAGTTATGATACAAGACTGTCTACATTTGTCAGAATTTATCAAACTGTGCACTTGAAATGGGTGAATTTTATTGTATCTAAATTATATCTGAGTACAACTGATTTATAGGAAAAAAGATACTGCCTTTACAGAAAGAAGTCACTTTATTTACTTATTAAATAAAGTGCCTTTAGCTTTTCTTTAAAAATAAAAGAAAGCATCAGTTTGTGTATTAGAGTGACAGTATCTAAGATTAACTAGAAAGAAAGAGACTTTCAAAAAGACTCTGTAGAGAGGTACCTGAAAATTAATCAACTAAACTTAACTACCTATCACGACAGGCCTGTGTCCCTTGAATTTTCAATAGAGGGTTACTTATTAACACTTGACAGTCAAAATCAGCCTTCCTTGCTACTGCATGTCTTGAGTAAATAAAGATATCAGAAGACAGTTGTCAGGTATGTTCACTCCACACAGGTATAATTCTAAGAGAGCACACTTCTAAGTGCAAACATAGACCATGTTTAGTTTTGGCCCTGCCCTTGGAGGGTTCTCCTGGAGCTCAACGTATAGGCCCAGATTCAACTCTTCTTACATACTGATCAGGAAGAAGACAACTTGGGACATAACCCAATCTCTTGGTAAAAGCTGAACATTACCATTTCAGAATTTTCCAGAAAAATGACTATATGTTGTTCACATTCCTTGGGAGGTGCTCTTTAACTTATGTCTCAACACATGAAAGAACACTTAGGGGAGAACAAGAAGGGCAGTTTTTCCTTAAAAGAATCCAAATAAAACAACCAATGAGCTAAAAGCGTGAGTTAGCAATTAAGGAGGACACATGGGATTTAGGTTCTTTAACCAGCTTGATGCAAAGCAATTCCCAGTAGAAATCTCAGATCTCAAGGCCAACCTCAGATGTTTGCCATGTCCACACCAAATATGTTGGTAACTTCAAGGAATAGGGAGACTGATAAAACGCAAAATAAATGATGATGAATTGAGAAGTGTTTGTGCGCGTGTGTGTGTGTGTGTGTGTGTGTGTTTGTTGTTTTGTTTTTGTTTTTGCTGTTCCCAGAGGCAACTTGGCACAGAAAAAAAGTTTTAAAGCTGGAGTAAGTCATTTAACTATTCTGGGTTGGCCTCTTTCCACCTCCTCTATCCCCAGATATTCTCTTTTGTTAAAGACAACATTTGCTCCATCAGTTATTGTGAAATTTAAAGAGAGCAAACACTTGAGGGGCACTTTTGAACAATACCTGGCTCCAATTAGCTCAGTAAATAGTAATATAAATATATGTGTGTATGTATACATGTGTGTGTAGTGTGTATGCATTGAAAGGAAAGGCACAGGTGGAAAGAGAGAAGAGGAAGAAGTACCTTCATTTATTTCATTTAGTTGTTCATCTTGGTTGTTCCCCCTGTCCAGGAGGCAAGCTGCGTCCCTGGAATTGATGTGGAATTTGTTCAGCTGAAGGTGGCAGACCAAACCACTACTCCACCAGAGAGTGCCAGAATAGCAATATATTACAGGTACTAGGATGTTAAGTACCATAAATTGAATATGAAATAGTAAACATATATGTAAAGATGTGTGGTATTTTCTGTGACCCTTCACATAAAGAAGTGATGCTATTGCAGGACTGATTCCCAGAGGGTTAGGAAAGAGCAAGCAACTCGTCATAACAGAGATGTGCTGCTTTCATCAGGGAACGTGGAGGTGAGAGATCCCCAGTGAGGGGGTGCACTGTTACTCTGTTTGTCCACTTAGATCCATTATTTTTCCCAAGAGGCTATCCCCTGAGAACTCTCTTACTGGAGCTCCCTTGCTGTCTCGCTACCAGCTGGGTTTGGCCAATGTGAGGCACTGGTGAGGAATCACTGCTCGGGTGTTTCGTCCCTGCTGCTTTCCTGCATTGGTATTGTGTGTTAGACAGTGCTGGCATCTTCTCAGGACTACATTATGGCCAAGGGGTTCCTCTTTCTCAGGCTCAGGCTTCACTGGGCTCAGTGCTACTGTTTGTCTCCCTTTCTCTTTCACTCCTGTTACAAATCTATATCTGACAGTGTCCCCTTTGTCTTCCATGAACTCTGCATGCACCTCTGTAAACTGGCCTTTCATGAACCAGGGTCTCCAAAGAACTCATAAATATGCCCATGAGAAAAAGCTAAAGCTTTAACTTCCTAGCAGTTTCAGAAAGGGCTAACTAGTTAACCATAATGCTGAAAGGGAAAGTTTTCCTGCCCCCTAATTGTTGTCCTGGCAACATTAGAAACAGGTAGAAAGACAGAGGTGGAATAGTAAAAGCCCAAAGTGGGAGAAGTAGAGCAGTTGATAACTTCTGACAATCATGCAGTGCTGGGCCTGGGAGGAAAGACCTCAGCTGAAGACGAAATTCCAAGTTTTAATGATTACATGATACATTATAAATTGACCAGAAGACCTTGAGAATAATTGGAAAAGCCATAGGACCTGGTTTTTTGTTTTGTTTTGTTTTTTTTTAGCCAGTGGAAGAGGAAAAACAATCTCCAAAGAATATACTTAAAAGGGCAATGGAAGATAAGTTTAGTATTATATACTAGGGCTCTATTATTTAATATAATATTCACACACTTTTAGTATATGAGTAATAGTTGCAAAGACTTGTTTGTACAGCATAGGGCATGGAGGTGAGTCCCAACTAGGATTTTGTCTGCACACTTAATTAGTTCTAGTCTTGTTACCAAATCATCAACCGTGTCATACTAGGATAGCAATGTCTTCTTTTTTTTTTTTTTTTTTTAAGAAAGGCGTTTATTTGTTATTTGCTTTTTTGTTTTGTTTTGTTTTGTTTTTCAGGAAAGGTGCAGACAGGAATGAAGGCAAGTAGGAAAGCAGACAGGAAGAGAAGAGGAAGAAGCACTTTAATTTTATTTAGTTGTTCGTCTTGGTTGTTCCCCAAGCCCCGGGTCTTGAACGGGGAACCTTGAACTGAGATGTTTGTGGCCTGCGCTTGGAACTATACTGAACCTCTAGACCACCAGGGCGAGCCTAGCCCTTTTTTCTTATCATTTTATGATCAGAGGATGTTTCCTTCCTGTTTCTTTGCCCAAGCATAATCTTTTGCCATAATCAAATGTCATACTGACTGGAAGAGATATAATATTTATATTTTTATATGTCACCATATAAGGAATCAATATAATTAGTTTAATTGTCTGAACACTTTGGTTAGAAAGAAAGAGAAGCGGAGTGTAGTTCCTGCTTGAATAGTACTTAGAAATCAATGATAAGAGGGCGGTAGAGTGGAGCAGCCCTACCTAGGGAAGAGCCATTGTCAGCCAATCCTGGTTTATGTAGTAGCAGTACTTTGCATAACTTTCGGATCTGAAATTCAATTGTTAGAGCATTCCAAGGTATATGAGTTATTGGGGCCTGATTTCCTTGAACCATAATGCCTTTTTGTTAATTAACCTGCGGATCCATAATTATCATGACTAATGAGTTGTAGTGCTGATCCACACAATCTTGCCCTTTTTGTAAAATCTAGGTAGGAAGCCCAAATCCAATAAGAAAATTACTTGGTGAGAACACAACTAACACCAGGGGAATCAGTTGGATGTCTTAAATGGCTAGTGTTACCCTGGTATCATAAATGGTGGCCTCTGCTGAGTCAAGCTACCTTGGTCCATGGACCAGGGCCCTCGCTGTCCAGGCCTGGTGCTGGAAGCACAGATTCAGTGTCTGTGTCTCTGACTCTGGTTCATGTTTCATTTACCAACCCAACAACATCCTGACAGATACATTTTCTTGAGGTGTGTGGTTAACAAAGGTACTTCAGTCTACAGTTTTCTTTTACTGGTGTGAGAATCTAATTATCGCTCTACCTCTGATGCAAGTCCTTCCTTGGTATAATATAATCCAACTCCCAGAGGACAGTTTTTTCCCTTTCCCTTCAACGTCTTCAGGAATCCTCATTTTGGATCATGGCTACCACATGTGGCTACCACATGAGAATGCATGATCTCTTGGATGAGTTTTTGCTGAGTGCATCACTTCCACTTAATTTTAGACCGCCAAAGAGAAGGACAGGTGATTATCTGATGTTCCCCAAATTGTTTCTATCCTCTGCATTTCATATTAAGAGACACTGATTTTTACTGGCTACATCTTAGAACTGATTAGCAAAACCACTGAAATATAAAACTCTAAAAGTCCACCTTCCGACCACAAACTTCCAGCCTTCCAGTTCATCTTTACTTAAATAACCTGTCAGTAGTTCTCCACCTCTGTGGAATATTTATCTCCTCTTGGCTGAATTTCCTTCCTCACCTCACTGCTAGAGGAACTCTCACCCTAATCACTCTTTTACTAAGCAGCTGAGGGCTCATTTCCTAACCTGCATTAGCAGTGAGACAAACCTGCACTGGCCCTCTCTACCCCCATACACTAACAGTAGGGTGCTGCTGAGGAAAACACAAGCATCAAGCAGATTGGTACCACTGCAAATTTATAATCTTTTAGATGTACCCATAATTCCTTTTCTTGATGATGGTCAGTTCCCCTCCTCTTTACCATTAGAAAATGTCATGATTCTCTAAAGGTCACTAACTCACCCCTAACTTTGCCTCCTTCAGATGTTATTGCTTATCTGCTTCATAGGAAAAATAGAAACTGTCCAAAATGCACTTAACATCTACACTTCCCAACATAGGCATTCATACACCACCACATACATCCTCATTTCTTTATTCCTCCTCAGAGGAGCAACTATCTCTCCCTATAACATTTAAGACAAATCCTTTCACCTGGGGTTTCAGGTACTGGTTTTTTAAAAAAATCATCTCATCTTTTTAATGATGACACCTTTTCTTTGTTATTTCCTTTTCATTCCAAAAATGTGCTTAAATCCCTATTATCTAGAAACAAAACAAAACAAAACAAAACAAAACAAAACAAAAAACAACCAACAAAACCAAAGCCCTGCATTGATTCTACATTTTCCTGTGCATATGAAGCCCTCTCTTCCATTCACAGTAAAGCTCTTTAGTAATCTATGCTGATAATCTGTCTTCATCTTTGAATCTCCAATTTACTACTGTCTCCAGCTCCTAGTGTTCCATTGAAATTATTCTGGAAATATTATCAGTGGTTTTTTAAATGGGAAATGGAATGAACTTTTATTTGATCTCAGAACAAAAGTTACTATTTTAGCCACACTTTCCTTAGTGGACTTGGTCATCCTTTTGGCTCCACAACATAAAACTCTTCTGCTGAATGATTTCTTTATTCTATGAGTGTTGGGAGAGGCAGACACTCAACTCATTAGAAGATAAAAGTAGAATCATTGTCAGCCTGTTTTGCAGATGGGGCATTCCCCGACATCAACTTGAACATACTATGAATAGGTCCCAGACAATTCATCCTCAGCTAGCTATACAAAGAATCAGGGACAGTGGACTTCTCTCATGGTGGAAAACATAGCAGCCACATTCAATGCTAGCAGTTCAGTTCTCAGAGAGTGCAGCTGTGTTATCCTCACTCAGCCAATTCTGCCATGTGATTTGTGTTTGTGATTCTCATTGCATAGCCTCTGAGCCTTCAGTGAACTACCCAAGAGCCTTAATGTCACTTCCTCTGCCCTTATCTTTAAATCAACTAACGCTGGTTTCTGCTGTTGGCAACTTCATTTTGCAGTACTACCTTTGATGGGTGAATTCTCCATTCCCATTTCCTTCTTCCTCCAATCACAATAATCCTAATTATGTTTGCAGATTTGAACTGCAGCAAGGTCTTATAAAATGAATCTTTGAATTGGAATGAGTTCTTATAAAATGTTTTTTAATGTTTCTTAATTCACATAAATGATATTTTACCAGGGAATATTTTCTAATTTAAAAACGCTCAAAAACCTCAGCACTGAATTTTAAAAATCTCTCTTGTTGTAATCTGGCATGTTGCATTTAACTGCTGCATGGAGTTGTTTCAATCTCAGGTCTAGGGTTGCAAATTCTCTACTATATAAACTTTGCAATGAACATCTTTGTTTATATGGCTTCACGCTCACCTGTTTGAGAATATTTTTAGCATTTTAGTATAGTTCATGAGGAGTGAGATTGTTGGGACATAGGAAATCTAATAATTAAATTTTAGTCATATCCCACCCCACACACCATCCCCCTTGGTCACAGGTGTCACATATCCTTAACCTTCTTAAGGTCCCTGGCTGGGTCTGAAGAGTAAACTGACAAGGATGGATTAAGTGGAGAAAATCACATACATTTTATTGAATTTTTATATGTACATGGGAGACTTCACAAGAGAATGAAAACCTGAAGATTTTATAACTTTTAGATAAAGAAATAATATACACTGGGATACCAAATGGGCATAAAAAGGTGAAATCCTGCCATTTGCAGCAGCATGGATGGACCTGGAGAGATCTATACTTAATGAGATAAGCCAGAAGGAGAAAGACAGGCATCGTATGATATCACTCACATGTGGTGCATAGGGATATTAAGCAAAAGAATGAACTAAGTCAAACAAAAATACTTTAAAAAATGAACTAAATAAAATAACAATAAACTTTTAGCCAAACCTCCCCGACACCCCACAAATCAGTGGATTTAGGAAGAGAGGAGTAAGGGTGGGGGTGGTGAAGGAGCAAAAGGGATTAATTGCATAGTGAAACAAAAAATGAAACAGTGGTGAACTTAACGTATTATATACAAATGTAGATTTTTTGATGCATACCTTAACACTTTTTCGTGTTATGATGCAATATTCCTTTAATAAAATCTATTAAAATAGAAATTGAGCATTGATTAAAAAAAGAAGCTATGTATTTGTGAAGAATTGATAGGACAAAGTGATTCGAGCTATGGGTAGTAAGCAGTGAAGAAGTTAAGGGTTAGTCTAACAAGTTTTATACAGATCTCTTGGTCCTAAATTCCCCATCTCTGGACATAAGAATGCCTTCCTTCCTCCTGGTACAGAGATGCTAACTTTCACATAGAAATTTTATGACTAATTTCAGGGAAGAAGGTGAAGGGGTGGGGTCAGGTCAGAATGACCAAGGATGTAAAATGAGATGTATTTAGAATCTGATAATCATCTTAGTGTTATTAATAAAGGAAAACTGCTTGCAATCAATTTTTCCCTCTAAGAAGAAAATAATAGAACTGTCTACTTGCTTGATTTGGGTATAGTATATCTGAAAGGAAAACATATGTTCCTTTAAAAAAATAACCAGTGTCTTTTTCTATTGATAGAACCCATTTGTCTTATTATGGAGACTCTGGAAATCACAGCATAATGAAGAAAAAATAATCCAGATTTCCTCCTCCATAAGAAAATCATTATGAACCTTATGGCGTATGTTTCCCTCTAGTCTGGAAAAGAGGTTCTTTCAGATGAACAGAATCCAACCGGAGAATAATGAGATTAGTGAAGTGCTTGCTCAAAATTCAAGTGAGAAAGGTTACCTGGCTGAGAAATCTTTTAGTACTTTCTACCCTTACTCTGATACAATCTTTTCTTAACATTAGAGAGGACAGTGTGAACTTTGAGGGAGCTCCAACATACTCTCAGGCTGTCATTGTTATGACCTTTCCTCTAGAGTTACTTATTAGTTAGCAAGTCTAGTACAATATCAAAAAAATCAACTTCATCTGACCTTTTCACAATTGGGCATGCTCCTGAATATTACAAAACAGAAATCCAGGAATTTGGCATTTGAGATTTGGGGAATGTTTTTTATTTAAGTGCAACCGATTCTCATGAATGCTTGTGCAAACATTTTAGAAAGAGAAAAGTGAATAAAAGATGACTTTATTTTGAAATTAAAGGAACCCATTTTATAAAGCACAGGGTAAAATGGACTCAAGACCAGAGGATGGTGTGGGGTGTGCTCCCACCCAATTCTCTGTGTTGGGTTGAACTGGAAGCTCGTTGACCTGATTTACTGAGAGACTTTAGGAATGGAAGATGTTGGGGTTTCAGGGACTTGTAGCAGATGATTCTGACACTGGGGTTGAATATGGGAGACAGCATCTTTAGAGTTGGCTTTGGAGACCTCCCAAAGGTGTCATGGTCAATAGCCATAGGGAAGAGCTAGGTGAAGTAACAGGCAGGTGCCGTCAACATAAGGAAGATAGAGAGGAACTTGGAGCCAGCAGATTGTTACATGGGACGCTTTCCTTTGAGGAGAACCAGAAAATCAGAGTAGAGGTGAAGGGAGGATTTTACAGGGAAGGTTAGAGATTCTGTTTTAGTAAAAAGTACAAAATCAGTAACCTGGTATAATCATAGGGAATTGCATTGGGTTGCTAATACAAAGAACTGAAATAGCAGAAGCTTAACCCTTCTTGGCTAAAGTGACTAACAGTGTCATCCATGTTCTGGGTTTATTCTAACTTTATGGTTCAACTTAGGAAGAAACACAATGTCTTCTATGGTTTCAGGATGACTATTGCAGCTCCTTCGAGCACATATATTTTTCAATGGGAAGATGAAGAAAGGGAATATTAGTTCACTAAGGCTACCAAAATAAAGCAGCACAGACTGCATGACTGAAACAGCAGCAGTTCATTTTACCACAGTTCTGGAGACTAGACGCCAGAGATCAAGGTATTGACAGTTAGAGTCTCCTGAGGCCTGTCTCCTTGGTTTTTTGATGGCCGCCTTCTTGTGTCTTCACATGGTCTTCTTTCCTTGTGCCACTCTGTTTCCTATCCTCCACTTCTTATAAGGACACCTGTCAAATACTGGTCCACCCCAATTTAATCAGGCATCACTTAATTTGTAGGTCGAGATGGATGCATACACAATGGTGGTCCCAATAAGCTATATCATACGGCATAGGCGTATACTAGATTACAGCATCTAAGTTTGTAGAATTATACTCTCTGATGCTTACCCATGATGAGCCATTTCTCAGACAGTATCTCTCTTTTTAAGAGACGCATGACTGTAACCTTCTCTTTCAAGACCCTATATCTAAACACAGTCATATTCTAGGGATTAGGACTTCAGCACAGGAATTTTGGAAGGGGACACAACGAAAAGGGAAATAGCAAAAGAGAGAAAGGATTTGTTGGGATTAAATTCAGCTAATCAGTCCTCTTTAATGGACTTTCCTGGAAGCTCCAATCCAACCACCACCACTCACATCTCCCTAGTTGTCTATTTTAAAAAGGCTAAAATTGTAGTTTTTATAGCTTAACACGTTGCTGCTCTTAATTAATTTGGGTTTTAGTTGGTAAGGACAAAGAGGGTAATGGGCATGTGCATAATCTAGCCAGACAAGGGGACTGAAGTTAACATGCCTGCACTCATAGCTACAAAGTAGCATGACTTTGAAACATATGACTTATACCTGTGAGGAATGTTCACATTTTGACTCCGGATCCCTATCCACCAGGGTTTTATGTTGGGGCTTGTGCTGCATGGCACGGAGTGTGGTGGTTGGCCACCCGCCTGGGAATCTCTAGCAGGATGAAGTGTTTGCGGCTGCCTTTGGGGTGGTGCTGAGGCTTAGCTTGCAGCAAAGGAAGAGCCACAAAGGAAAAGAGAAAAAGCAAAAAGTGTGGGAGTGGGGAATAAGCAGAGGATAAGAGGAAAGGAGGGACTGTGAAAATAAGTTGGGGGATGAGGACTAAGCAGGTCCCCTTTCCAGATGTTTCAGTGGCCACCTCTGGTGATGGAGTGGGGCACTGGCGCAGAGAGGCAGGAAACATCCTGGGGCCAAGTTGCCCAGCAGAATACACAGATCACCTAGGCAAGCAGACGCTCCAGTTGAGACTGAGAGGAAACAGGCAAACAGAAGAGAATGAAGGCGAGAGAAGAGAGGAAGATGGTAAGGGAGGACAGGGGATGGGAGAGGAAGAGACACGGGGGTGGACAGGGAGAGGGGAGGGGACAGGAGGGAGAGAGAGCTCTCTTCTGAACAAACACTGAGGCAGCTGGACCAGGACTTGAGGAGTACCAGCTGGGAGCTATTCCGAGGAAAGTTCCAGCGCCTTGTTATTTCTTTGGAAAAGAGGAAACTGTCCCACTTGGTATTAACTCCTGCTCATCAGAGAACCCCCTGAGTTCTGAGTTAATTTTCTGGGTCACTCAAGGGGAAAAGTGATGTTAAAGATGACTATTATAAGCACTGGGCTTATTTCGCTTATTCAATCAAGGTCACTGCCCATGAGCTCCATGCGCCGGATCCTTGAGCAGGCGCCAGTCATGGAGATTTTGATTGGAAAGTATTGTTTGGTTTCCCATGAAGTGCAGCACTGCCCCTTGGTTAGCTGAGGCTGACAGAGCAGGAGGAGGGAAGGAGGGAGGATGTTACCATGGAAATGAAATGACCAGCTGAGCACAGAGGGAAGGCCTTCTTGCAGAAGGTCAGGCAGAAGTGGCTCCTTCCTTTCTTTCCTGGTGAGTCAGAGCTGATTTACATCACCCGCTTGTTCTTCCGTTAAAACGCCTATCTCCGACTGGGGAGGAAAGTAAGAAAAAATGGTCAAAGTGGGAGGGGGTTCAACGAACACGGTTTAGGTTTCTTGATTACATGCTTCAAATTAAGATATTAATCTCAGCTGAGTGTATGTCTAAAGGGGTTAAATTCTTAAACGCCATCCAAAACGTGAAGGGTGCGCCATATTAGCTAGTGAACTGGGGTTATTAGCGATGTAACACTGAGCAGCATATATAGCCTTTTAAATTGGTGCTAGAATAAATGGACCTCTTCCAAAGGTACATATGACTGTTTGTTTATAAGATTTTTGAAGGGAGTGTTAAATAATAGAAACCTAGATGAGTTAAATGTGAAGATCTAATTGGCTTCATTAAAGCATTCATGAACAGGGTATCATCCTATCTAGCACAGGCACTGCAAGGAAGTGTATAAAATGAAAGGCTTTTAATAGTCAGAGGGAGGGAGGGACAAGAAAAGAAAGATTATTTCAGGCAAAGCCCAAGGAAAGCAGGGGGATCTTATACCGATGTCCTCACAAAGGCTGGCCAGGAAATTTCAGATTGAGTCATTTTAAAATTCCACTTTTAGGAAAGGTTGCAATTGTAGTTAGGTCGAGGATTAAGTCCTAGTTGGGTTTGGCATATTTGGCAAATATCCATATTTGGCCTATTGTTTCTTTTTTTCTCAGTAGTAGTATTTTTTTTTTTTTTTTTTTTTAAGGAAATGCATAGGCAAGAATGAAGGGGAGCAGAGACAGGCTGGTAATAAGAGAAAGGAAGAAGAAACACTTCATTTATTTTTCTTTAACTGTTCATCTGGGTGGTTCCCCCAGCCCCAGAACCTGAGCCAGAGCCCTCGGGATGTGTGTGGACTGTCCTGGCTGCCCTAACCACTGCTTCACCAGAACCACTGCACACCAGACTTTTCTTTCTTTTTTTTTGGACAAACCTAGTGTTTGTGGTAAATAGTTTGTTGGAATAAGTATGACATAAATAAAAATCACTCACGTAAACATTTATACATTGCTGGTGGACTACAAAGGGGTGCGGGAGTGTGGAGAACAGTTTGACAGTTAAACATACACTAATTTAATTTAATTTTATGTGTCAATTTGGCAAAGTTGTGATGTCCAGTTATTTTATCAAATACCTGTCTAGATGCTATGGTGAATATATTTTAGATGGGATTAACATTTACAATCAATAGATTTTGAATGAAGGAGATTGACCTCCATGCTGTGGGTGGGCCTCATCTGATCATTTGAAGGTCTTAAGAGCAAAGCTAAGGCTTCTAAAAGAAGAAGATGTTATGCCCAAGATTGCAACATAGTAATCCTCCCTGAGTCTTCTACTTGTTGGCTAGTCTAAGCATTTTGTATACAAGACTGCAACATATCTCTCTGTCTCTCAACATACAGATAGAGATACATAGATATTTTTCTATCGATTCTGTTTTCCTGGTGAACCCTGACTAATAAACTGTACAGCCCATCAGTCCTAGTCTTAGGTGCCTGTAAGAAGTGAAAAATCATGGTCACAAAAGACCCGTGAATGTTTATGTCAGCTTCATTCATAATTACTGAGAATGCAAATGCATTCCAAGTAACCTTCAAATGGTAAATGGAAAAACACTGTGATTCATTCATGCAATGCAATATTACTCAAAGATAAAAGGGAACAGAGTATTGTACACAAAACAACTTGGGTAAATCTCAAAAGAATAATGCTGAAGGACTAAAACCACTCTCAGAATTCTAGGTGAGTCTGTGTAGACTAAATTCTGGAAAAGGCAAGACTGTATAGATAGAACACTTGTCAGTAGTTGTCAGGGCCTGGAATTGGTGATGGGAGTGACAACAAAGAGGCACAAAGGGACTTGTTGGGGATGATGGAACTGTTCTATAGCTTCACTGTGGTTACATGACCATGTGCATTGTTCAAAACTCAAATCTCCACACTAAAAGGGGTAATTTTACTGTACACGAATTATACCTCAACCTACCTGACTTTTTTTAAAGTAATTTTATGGTCATTCTTGTAATCTCTTAGTCTGCTGGAAGACATGGTAAAGAAATTAGCTCTAATAAACCATTGCTTTTTCCAGGAAGACAGAACTACTTGATGACATATAACATAAAACATTTTTTTAGGGGGTAGCAAAAGTTTTCTAACAAGAAATTCTCATTTGAGATTTACTTATAGATTACTTTAGAAAAGAAACATTTTATAATATTTAATGGAGTAGGAAAATCAATATATAAATATTAGACTGTATTTAGGATTAATTGAAGTTATCTCTGATAAACAGTGATTTGCTTTTATGATAGCTATTCCCATTGACCCTAGTGATTTTCTACTTGGTTTGTATATATACGTGTGTGTGTGTGTGTGTGTGTGTGTGTGTGTGTGTTTAAGGAAAGTTGTAGGCATGGATGAAGGTGACTGAGTAGGCAGGGAGAAAGAGTGAGGAGGAAGAGGTAATTTATCTATTCTATTTAGTTGTTTATCTTGGTGCTCACCCTGGGCCTGGGGTGCGAAGCGAGGTCCTTGGGATGTGCAGACTGAGCTCTCGGCTGCGGGCAGTCGACCAAACTGCTACTCCACCAGGGCGTGCCTTGGTAATGTAGTCCAAGAAAGAAATTAGATAATAAGCATAGGATATCCATGGAAGTATTGTTTATAGTAGTGAAAAATGAGAAATACCCTAAATGACCACCAATTGAAGATTAATGATATAAGTACTATCATGTGAATTAAAAAGAGCTAAGGTCTATATTTATTAACACAGAGAGTGGTCCATGGTAGAGTGAAATAAGCTACAAAATAGAATATATGCTATAATTTTATTTTTAAAAAATGCATATGAATGTATTTCCACTTTGTAAAAGCAAGTAAGACTTGCTCACTATTCTTTCGGCCATCATCAAATCATTAAAAACATGAAAACAATATTTGGTGCCCTACTAATGAAAAAAATTATTAATGTAAATATAGCCAATCCAGGTAGCTTAGCCTTTATAAACATAAAATGTATAACGAAGATGGATATTTTCATGGCCTGCAACAAAGATATGTGGCAAGTAACACAATGGCCTAAAGACAGCTAATTTTTCTAGAAAATACTAGCAAAAATGTATTTTCTGAAACTTCTGCAAATAGCCAGACAGGAAAACCCAACTTGTTCCATAATGAATAATAAAAAGGGACATGGCATGACATCAATACCAAGAACTCTGAATTTATTAAAAAGGTGAGAAACAGCAAAATTGACCTGAGAAGATGCAACAGAAAATCCTGATGAAAATAATCACCAAACAAATTGCTGTGCATGTTTTAGAAACCTAAGAGATTGCCTTTCTCAAGAAAGAGCCTAAAGCAGAAATGCAAGAATTTACGGGGTGGGTGGTGAGAATAAAGAGGTCATGGTCAGAAGGCAGGAGGAAAGGAAATATGGACAGGGGTTTATTCTAGAAATTTCAACATAGGAAATATTTAAATCATTTCATCATATTAATAGATTTGAGAGAAAATCATATAATTATTCCCATACATGCTGAAAATATAATTGACCAAACTTAAAAACAATGCCTTATGAAAATGCCAAATAAAATAGATAATATATATTTCCTTAACATGGCAAAATAGATTGATCTCAGTTCAAAATCAAACATTATGCTTAGTGACAAAACTTAGAAAGATTTCCAGTAAAGTTAGGAACAAGATAAAAGATATCCTGTCATAATATTATTTAACCAGGTGCTGGAGATTTTAGTTAATTCAATTAGACAAAAGAAATTAGAAATAAAGTGAAATGGAGAAAGTAAAGCTATCACTCTGTAGATATTATGATTGTTAACTTGGGAAACTCAAGATAATTGCGTGAGAAATTATCTAATAAAATAAATTTAAAAAATAAGCTAATAGCTTAATAGTTTCACATGTGTATGCAAATCACAATTAGACAAAAGAAAGAAAAGTCCCATTTATAACAGCAACAATGACATCAAAATTAAAATTCCTAGGAATAAACTAAGCAAAAAAAATATGCAAGACTCATTATGAAAAAAAGAAAATAATTTTTAAGACATAAAAGAAGACTTGAATAGACAGCAAGACTTAGAACATTCTGGGATAGGAAAACTCAGCATCATAAATATCTTAATTCTCACTAAGGTAGTATATAAATTTAATCTAGTTTAAATATAAATTTTGTTATGTTTATTTTGAAAATATTTAAATTTGGAAAACATGATATTAAATTATATGTAAGAAATATCTAAGAAAACATGAAAACAAAAGCAGTGATAGAGGACTGCAATACTGGATATTATAAAGCCTTTTAATATTGTCTTCTGGAAGATATAATATGAGCTCCATACCCCACACCTTATTTCAAGATGATGGAAATGTAGACAGCTAGGGAATAATATTTACAACTTAAGTTATTAGATGATGGACTGGTCATCCAGTATATAAATAACTCCTAGAAATGGACATGATAAGACTAATAATACAACAGAAGAATGAGTAAATAATATGAACACCTGAATGATTCATAAAACTCCTACAACTGAATACCATAATCTGTGGATACAGCTGGGTGGAAATGGCATTCTCATACTATGCAGGTAGGAGTATAAATTGATACAAAGTTTATGGGAAGGATCTGGTAACACCTACCAAGATGACTAGCACATATGACTATGTACAACCTTTGACCTAACAGTTCCAGTTTTAGAAATTCATGCTACCGAAGTTCGTAAGAATACGTTAAAGAATATGTTAAAAAAAAAAGATGCTTTACAAAGTTAATTACTTGCAAAAGTCAAGGGTAGAAAACAACCAAAGGTCTATCAGTGACTGATTGGTTAAATATAAACATATGTACATACATATAACAAGATGGGAGAGAATGAGGAATTTATGTGCTGATAGGCAATGACTTAAAATTCACTGTATATAAAAAAAACAAGGTTGGCAAGCTTTTGGGAAAAAAAGTGAAAATAAGGATCTATATTTGTATTTGTTCATATATGCCTAAAGAAATTCCAGAAATACATTAGAAAGGAAGATAAGGGCTGACCTATGGAGGAAGGAAGCTGGGCAGATGGTGATAAATATGGGAGGGAGATGGTATGACTTCTTATTTTAACTTTCTAACTTTTAAACCATGTGAATATATTATTCTTCTAAAAAATTTTTTAGAAATGTCTCTTGTTCAAAGAAATAGACCAAATATGTCCCTGTTACTGGATTTGAAGAATAAGAAGATTGGCAGACTATTTGTAAAGATTATATTCAGCAAGGAGAAAGGTCATTTGCCATTTTGCAAAATCAATTGATAATACTTGATGCAATATAAAACTATGGTTTATAATCTGAGAATGTTCTTATCACATTACAACAATTTTCTTTGAAGAAGATGGGAAAACTTCTCTTACTAGGTATCAAATTTTATTTTAAAGCTATAGAATTAAGAAAGCATAATATTGGTAGAAGGATAGACAAGCAAATCTAGATTCAGGTACAAGTGCGTGAAAATCTGATATGTGACATAGTTAGTATAGAGTTAGCATTGGACTGTCCAAAAATGGAGCTTGAGCAATTTATTATGAATATCAGAAAAATATTGATTCCCCACTTTATACCATAGGTAGATAAATTATAAAAGGATTAGAAACTTAATTATCAAATGTAAAACCCAAGAAAATTTAAAAGTTAATATGGGGGGTTTATTTATGTCCTCAGAGTAAGAAAGGATTTCTTAGATGAGACATAATTAGCTTAAGAAACATAGGAAAAGACTGAAAATTTTGAATATTACTAAAATTAAAACTTCTAGACAAGAAGACCTGTAGTATAAGTGGGTAAGTCACAAATAGGACAAAGATATTTATAATCTACAGAAAAATGAGAAAGTGACAATATCCAGAATATAGATTAGACTTCTACAAATAAACTTTATAAGAACAAGAGATCCCATATAAAAAAAGGAAAAGCAGGTCAATAGGCAATCCTGAAAGAGGAAGCAAGAGAGGCAAATAAAGGTCTGAGAAGACTAGCCTCATTTACAAACAGGGAGGTGGAAATGAAAAAGACAAATGCACTAGAGGAATGAATTACTGTTCTAGATTACAATCTGTACTTTTCTATTGCATCATTTATATTGTCAAGTATTTCATAGGTAAAACTTTTTTAAAGGCAAAGTTAGATACAGTTTTGAAAAGTTAGCAACTTGCATTGGAGCATTAAATAATTTCAGAAGGGCTTGGTTAAATATAAAGTAGGATGACAATTTTTGAGAATAATTTGACAATGTCTAGTGAAGGTTCATTAATCTTTAATTTAGCACCTGTACATGCTTCCAATGAAGAGCAGCTGTATAGTTACTTCTTATTCTGAACATGTTCATGGACAAATGGAAACTGTAATCAGAGGCTGTTGCTTCTGTTAAAATTTGCTAACAAACTGATTTGCTCTATGCAAAGTCACCTTAGGCCAGACTTGTTATTGTATCCTTCAGAGCAATTTTTGTCCCATAATG
Source organism: Solenodon paradoxus (assembly GCA_004363575.1). Taxonomy (NCBI): domain Eukaryota; kingdom Metazoa; phylum Chordata; class Mammalia; order Eulipotyphla; family Solenodontidae; genus Solenodon; species Solenodon paradoxus. The sequence goes on along the minus strand of RJWH01000715.1, from coordinate 293,718 downwards.
TTATCTGGTCGGAATGAAATTAAATGAAAGATATTTTGAAAGTAAAATAAAGACTAATGAGAATTATTGATATAGTTGGGAGTTTTCCAACTCAAGGTGTATTTCTAATAAAATGAGTTTCCTACATGGTGCATGGAAACTAAGGAGTGTGTGGACCCAGGTGGCATAGCGCTGTTTTAGAGCCTATGGAGAATGGACATGAGTAATTGATATCAGAAACTGTGTTCCATGCGTAATCGATATTTGGATGAAGGAATACATAACTCTGTGATAAATTAACTAAAAGTGAGAGACTTGACACTTTAAAAGAGTAAGTTTCAAATGAAAGTGTGCACTGGTGGAGTAGTAGTTAGGTATGCTATCTCAGCTGTGCACAGTCCACGTACATCCTTAAGACCCAGGTTTATGTCCTAGGACAGGGAATTTGAAGAAAACAACCAATATGAACAACTAAAATACAAATAAATAAAAGGCTTCACTTTCTTCCCTCAGTCCTGCCTGCCTGCCTAATAGCCTTCATTCCTGCCTGTGCCTTTTCTTTTAAAAAATAAATAAAAAGAAGAGCAAAAGTTTTAATCCACAGCAGTCATTGAAAGAATATAGGGAACTTTTTAAAGAAAATAAGATGGGACAGGTTATCTATGACAATGCAGCAAACAGTGCCTTAGAGGCTTAGTAGCATCAAACACGATTGATTATGAGAATGAAGGGGATAACACTCAAATATGCCACTTTGTCATATTTATTTTGAGCTGAGGACTGATGAGAATCAACAGATAAAGAAAGAAGTCTTCTTGGAATTTCCCTTATCTGACCAAAAGCAGAAACTTCTAAGAATGAGGACAGCCATAAATTCTCTCTCCTGGATGAGTTTCATGGCCATGAAAAAGATGGCACCAAGATGGACCCACACAAGCAAACCTTACTAAAACAACCCTTTATCTACCATTGTTTTCCCCTGGTATTTACTTTCCCACAATTTATTGTCTCAGAAGCTAAAAACACTTTTCCTATTTCTTGTCACTTCTCTACAAATCTATTGACCCTGTTAAAATGGAATCTAAACTCCAAGGCTGACTGCCTCTAGGATTTTCATTTAGTTTCTAAAAAGTCCATCGGGTGTGTGTGTGTGTGTGTGTGTGTGTGTGTGTGTGTGTGTGTGTGAAAGATAAAGCCCCCCCACCCCCATTAATCCGCCTTTTTTTCAGTATAATTTGTAGAGTCTCAATAAATGAACCTAAGAGGGTGGAGGAAAAAAATTTTTTTTCCCTTCCCTTATAAGAGTAAAGACTAAAGAATTACCTTTTCAAATAAACCACAGTAAATTTAGATAAGGATTTTCTTTTTCTGAAAATAAATGGAAAAGAGTTGAGTGGGAAATTATTTCTGTGAAGGCTTGACCATACAGCTGAGTAAAGAACAGAGCAGCTAAGAATATTCTTCTCTTCTTTAAAGGAAACTGGAAAAAAATAGTTTTTTATTTTAAATAGTAGGCAGTAGGCCCAAGTTTTCTGTCATGGTATGAAAACAAAACAAAACATGTTGAAGTCTATGGCAGAACATTGTCCACCACTCCTAAGTTGCTAAAGTCATTAACAGAATCCATGTTGAAGAGCTTTTGAGACGAAATCATCTTATAAAAATAGTAATCAATCAGACTATCATATCTGATTAACCCAAAGAGTCTGTGAGTAAAAGCCAGTAAAATGCAGTGAAAAAACCAAAAAGCACACGGTGGTATCCTGGCAGTGTGGCTTCTCCTAAACCGTTTTAGAGCTTCTCTTTTCTAAAAATTAACTGTGAGTGTTATTAGCTTTTTCCACAATGAATAATCCTTGAAGTTATTAAACAAAATGAAAGACAAAATCTGAAAGCAGCTCTCTTGACAAGGAAGGAGGAATGATAACATTATAAGAAATGGTGTATTACCCCTAAAATAAACACTTTGACCAACATTAATTAAACTGTTCGACTTTCCACTATTCGCCATAAATTCCAAAGTTGCAGAACATACTAGCCACTAGTATGTGGGAAAACTGGTCCTGGGACTCATTGCTGCCCTGACATGTGAACCAGGTCAGAATTCCTATCCCTTGTTTCAGGACACACACAATGCTGGATTTTTATTCTGTTTCTTGATAAACATTTCTTGTCTAAGCCTGTCAGCACTATCTTTCTATCCCTGTCTCATCAGTATGCTCTTCACAGGCAGGAAACTATTCCAGGTCACGTTTTATCAGAGTAGTGCTTGTCAACATGCATGTTTACACATTTAAAAAGCACATTAAAATATGAATCCTTTGTACCTCGTGAAAACCATGTGTCTGGTTTTATTAGAACAATGATCAGTGAAACAGAATTGAAAGCCTGGAAATAGAACCACACATATATGTACAACTGATTTATGACAAAGGAGCTAAGAGCACAATAGGGAGTAAGGAAAGTGTCTTCAGTTGTGTTGGGAAAACTGGACAGTCACATGCAAAAGACTGAAACTAAACTACTATCTTATACCATACACAAAAATTAACTTAAAAATGGCCTAAAATCTTGAATATAAAACCTGAAACCAGAAGATATACAGAAAAAAAATCATAGATGACAGGCTCTTTGCTATTGGCCTTAATGGTTTTTGTGGCTACATTTCCAAGTGTTAGGGAAACGAGCAAAAATAAATGGGAATGTATCAAGCTAAAAAGCTTCTGTAGAGAAAAATCAACCACCATTAACATAAAAAAGGCAATCTGCTGAATGGGAAAAAATATTTGAAAACCAGACATCTGATAAGAGATTAATATTTAAAATTTAAAAAGAAATCATAGAACTCAACAGCAACACAAATAAACTAATTAAAAAATGGACAGAAGCTCTTAAGAGATACTTCTCTAAAGGAGATATCCAGATGGTCAACAGGCTTAAGGAATGAGTTCACTCTTTTTGTTAGGGAAATATAAGTCAAAACAATGATGAGATATTCACCTCACACCTGTGAGAATGGCTATTATCCAAAAGACAAGAAACAAAGATGGGGAACTTTCTTTTACTGTTGAAGGGAATGTAAATTGGTGTAGCACTGTGAAAAATAGCATTAGAGATTCTTCCAAAAATCAAGAATAGAAATAGCATAAGATTCTTCTATCCCACTGCTGGTTATTTACCCAAAGAATATGAAAACAGTAATCTGAAGAAATATACTCACCCTCATGTTCATTGCAACATTGTCAATAGCCAAGAGCAGGAAACAACCTACTAAATGTCCATCAATAAATGAGTGGTTAAAAGGTGGTGTGGCACATATACACCATGAAATACTACTTGACTATAATAAAAGGATGAAATCTTGCTTTTTGCAATAACATGGATGGATCTAGAAGGCAGTATGTTAAGTGAAATAAGTCAAATGGAGAAAGACAAGCACTAGATGACTTCACTCAGATGAGGTAGATAAAGTAACAAAGCAAATGAACAAACAAACAACACTTAAAACTATAGGAACAGTCATGCCTGGTGGCCTAGCAGTTTAGTCCACTGGGCAGAGTCCACATACATCCCACATGTCCCAGTTTAAGACCCATGACTCTGGGAAATAACCAAGATGAATAACTAAATAAAATAAAGAGCTTCTTCCTCCTCTCCCTGCATGCCAACCTACTAGCCTTTTTTCTTGTCGGTACCTTTCCTTTAAAAAAAATTGTAAAAGACTACAAGAACAAAATACTGGTTACCAGAAGGAGAGAAGGAATGGGCAGGTAAATTGGATAGAAGGGGTTGTTGGTGATTAATGGAAACAACTTTTGGTAACAGCACTATGTATACACACACACAAACACCCACACATACACACACAGATATACAGATGTTAACATATCAGTCTATAGATCTAAAACTTATATACTGTTATATACCATTGTAACATCACTGAAAACAATGTGACTTCTTAGGAAAAACTGAGAATGGTCACAGATATTTAAGTACTACAAGGGTATTAGTCATAATGTTAATAGGGAAAAACTGGAAATAAATGACAAGTGTAATATCTGTGGATTGGTTAAATAAATATAGTAAATCAAGACAATGGAATACTAGAGCAGATTTTTGAAGTGATATTTTAGAAGGGAATATCTGGATATGGAAAACCTGTTCATGACTTATAGTTTTGTGAAATGAAAATAGATGACAAAAGTGCATAATTTATATGATCATTATTTAAAATTGATACATATGAATATTATTCACAGGAAAAAGGTCTAGAATGATGAATTTCAGTGATTTTAAACTTTACTCTGAAGAATTCTACATGGTAGAGAGATGCTTCAGGATTTAACTTGGGGATTGTTTGAGGGTCAAACCTGGTCTTGAGGCACACTCCCTGTTTTTATGTTTTACATATTGATATCTTATATAAAATTCATTTGAAGAAAATATTTTACAAAGTAAAAACAAATTACCTTTGTATGTATGTACATATATATATATATACATACATACATAAATACATATACACTATGAGATTAAAAGCAGTTATCTCTAGATGTTTGTCTCTCTCTTTTTTTTTTATTTAATCACTTAAATCCCCAACTGACCTATTAGCAGGAAGTCCAATTACCTTGGAGTACTTTTCTTTTCTTCTTTTTCTGTAACCGCATTTTTGTATTTTTCTATAATGCTGAGCACTGCTTTTGTGATAAGACAATTGGCTATTTTAATATTTTGAAAGCTAATGAGGGAAAGGCAATGTTTAATCTATATGACAGTGATATTTAAAGGCATTAAATCAGTAACATGTCCTATGAAAGAAATCAGTTCTTATTACTGAGCAGAGCACACTGCTTTGTTTATATATGCGGGTTTACTTGTTTCCATAGTAGCAACCTAGGGCAACTAAGAACAGGTGGGTTGGCTTTTCTGTTGACTATGTACTTGTAAATTAAATTCCTCCCTTATTTGACTGTATGGGAGTAATGACAGGAGGATTTGAACCAAACTTGAAAGTACTCAAAGAACATAATCAAAGCAAAAACACAAAAACACTTTGTTTAAAAATCCCTCTGCAAATAATTATATATTACATTCTGAATTTATCCAAGTCAACAGAGTAACAAAGTATTATCATGGATGACTTTTCTGAAGTTTTTGGAAAAGATGATCCTATTGCATTTCATTCCTTGCTTATGTAAATGAGAAAGGATAACTCAATATCTAATGAGTCTTGTTAAAATTTAAATGATTTAACTCTTTGCAGAAGTTAATGAAACTCTGGTTCACACTTAGATTTTAGGAGTCATAGAGAAGTAAATGTGAAATTTGTGAAAGTAAACCTATTTAAGTTGAAAATCTTTATTTTTTGACTTCCTGTCACTTGTGCACCCGTCTGCAGGGCGAGAGTTTACTTAGCCATTCATTATTTTAGTCCTCGAGCAATTATTAACTGAGCATTTCTTAAATGCAAGATTAAACGTCTGGTGAAGGTACATAGTGTCGTGCCCATGCCTGTGATTTCAAGGCTCGAAGCAGGTCAGAAGGAGTTTTACTGACTCAGCTTCACGAAATGCATGCTTAGGCAATCTAGGACTTTTCTAATAAGACTGAATCATGGATCCTTAACTTCACTTAGTCAAGGGTGTAAAAAAATGCCCATGTTTTGGGGACAATTTTATCACTTACCTTCCCTTTCTTCCTTCTCTGAAAAGGTGTCCTTTCTACCTTTGTCCCAACTTAATCCCTGTACCTGTGGTTTCTTAAGAGAAATCAGTTCAATCAATTTTCATTTATAGCATCACACTTCACTCAATACATGATGTATATATAATATATAACTTATATAATTATATGTAATTATATTTGATGTACATGTATATGTTTATATGGCTGGCAGTGGGGTTCAAAGATAAGGACTAAGAGCTGGCCCTCAATCAGCTCAGACAACAGTTTGATAAGCACAGTGAGAGAGGCAAGTTGGAAATAAACAGGAAAGATGTGAGAGGAGGGATGTCAGGGAAATCTTCCTAGAAAAAGCCTGGATTTCTGCACATCAGGTCTTTCTACCTGAATGACAGAGAGCATTTTAAAATTAAAGCAGGAGGGGTGTTTTCCCGTGACCACATAGCTAGGGGAAGACATAGGCTCTGTCAAGTCAAGTCAAATTTGCGGCTAGAAAACCAGTATTAAGCACTGAGATTGAAGATCTAGGCAAAGACGGAAGCTGGAAACAAGGACCAAGTTGGCAGCTGGGGGATTTGCAACCAGTATTGTCTAAGTTGTGAACACCGGGCTGAGAATAAAGGATCACAAGTGAGATTATAATGATGAGTGGGTCTCTCGACTTTCCTTCTGAATCATGGTAAACTAAATGACTTGGTAGATACAGCGGCGGAAATGGTATCTTGATGAATTGGTGATTGGTCTATGGACACAAAGAATTTGTTAGAGTTGAGAATCATTTTTAAAATGACAAGATTAATATTTAAATATTTTATTTAAATTAAAACATGTGCATACACTGATTTCTCCAATTTTTATATACAAGGGCTTCCCTTTGAATTTGGGTCTTGGAATTCCCATTCTTTCTTTTTTGAACCACTGCCTTATTTTCCACCACCACAGAAAGTTCTATTGGACCATGCTGGTTGTCATCAAAACCCCAAAATGTCAGGCCAAGGTCTTATACTTCTCTTTCCAGCCAGACCTTCTGTCATTCCCTCATGCTCACCCAAAGCTAAAGTCACACCCATAGTACAGTGTAGGCCTAAATCAGCAGCTGCTTATGCTATTCCCTCATTAAAATGTCTTTACAATTGAGGGCACCTGGTGAAGTCCTCCTTAATCCTTTATGATTCAATACAGTTGACAGCACTCTTTGTCTTCCCTGATCCCCCCCAGGCATAAATAGTTGCTTTGTTCTCTTGTTTAAACAGCACTGGATAGTATTCTACCAAAGCACTTTCTACAGTCTCTCTTCTTCGGTAGACTGGGTCCATGAGGCAGGAACCATATAAAATCCATCTTCATATTGTTGGTAGTGAGCCCAGTTCCTGATGCATAGTAAATTCTTGATCATGATTTATTGAGAAAATGCTGTCTTAGATTACCTTTGGTGAAAGCGAAGTTAAGGTTAAATGTGAGGAAAGTTCCAACCTATCAAGTTGACCATTGATAACATTAGTGTTCTGCTGAATGCTCACCATTCTGCTTCTGCCTCTGGAGGAAAGAGGAAGTAGTAGCAATGTGGTCCTTATGCTCAAGGGAGGAGGGGGAAGGGGAAGAATGAATAGTTCCAGAGCTCTTCCTGTGCTCTAGGCATGATGCCAGGCACTTTCCTTATGCCAGAGCTTGTAATCCTCATAACATCATGGCAAACTGGGTGTGATTATCATCACTTTACAGATGAGAAAGTGAATTATTTTAGTTTTCTCTTCCATAAAATGGGAATATTCACTTTTTAAAAAGAAATTGTTTTGTTTTGTTCTGGAGGCAGGAAGCAGGCAGAAATGAAGGTGAGCAGGCATGCAGGAAGAGAGGAAGATGATGCCTCTTATTTATTGACTTAGTTGTTCTTGTTGATTGTTCCTTGTGGCCCCAGGTTGAGAACCTGAGTCCTTGGACCTTATGTGGACTATGCCAGAGCTGCAGACTTAAAGCCTGAACCACGAGGGCACATCTATTTCTTTTCAACAACTTTATTCTTTCTTTCTTTTCTTTTCTTTCTTTCTTTCTTTCTTTCTTTCTTTCTTTCTTTCTTTCTTTCTTTCTTTCTTTCTTTCTTTCTTTCTTTCTTTCTTTCTTTCTTTCTTTCCTTCCTTCCTTCCTTCCTTCCTTCCTTCTTTCTTTCTTTCTTTCTTTCTTTCTTTCTTTCTTTCTTTCTTCTTTCTCTTTTTAAAGGAAAGGTGCAGGCAGGAATGAAGGCAAGTAGTTAGCAGGCAGGAAGAGAGAGGAGGACGAAGCATTTTATTTTGTTATTTTGATTTAATGTTCACACTGGTTGTTCTACCCCCAGACCCAGGACACCAACCCCAGGGGTATGTGACCTGCATCCTTCAGAGGTGATTGACCTAACTGCTGCTCCACCAGGGGTGCATCTTTACTTCCTTTCTTAAAGATTAAATTAGTGAATACATATTAAGATCGTAGCATCACTGGAACATACTACACACTCGATAAAAGTTAGTGATTATTACCCTGATCTCAAAATTTGCAAGTGGCAAGAGAAACAGGACTAAAACTCAGTGGGTTCTGGCATACCCTGGTGGGTTGGTCCACTGTGGTGTAGTCCATACACATCCTAAGTTCCCTGGTTCAAGACCCAGGGCCAGAGAAACAGCCAAGTTGAACGACTAAATAAAATAAATAAAGTGCTTCTTCCTCCTCTCTCTGCCTGCCTGCCTGCCTACTCAGCTTCATTCCTGTCTGTACTTTTTTTAAAAAAAAATAACAACAAAAAAACTCAATGGGTTCTGATTCCGTTCCACTCTGACCAAGTGAGGATTTAAGATTAATACCCTGGACACGCCCTGGTGGCCTAGTGGCTAAGTTCAGTATGGCATAGTCCACATACATCCCAAGGACCTGGGTTCATATCCTAGGGCCAGGGGGAACAACCCTTTCAGTTCACCCCTGGTTACATAAAATAGGCAAGCATGTTGCCATGTGGTCGACATTCAGTAAAAGTTAACACCATCATTCTCCTTCTAATTTCCTGTAATGTGAGATCATTGGAATTGATTATGGGTTCACAACCCTGGCTACATATCAGAATCATTTGAAGAGCTTAAAAAAGGAAGAAAGAAATTGATAAATCAAAATGTGTGGGTTGAGAGTCATGGACTAGATGTTCTGTGAGATTTCTTCATGTTCTAAGGGACAGTTATTTTTAACCCTGAGGAAAATATGGCTTGGGTTTAATGCTAAAGTATTTGTTTATTTTACTTTTTTCTACAAATTATTTGAGTCCATTTATAATATTATGTAACAATGAAAGGAAAACTATATGAGGATCAAGAAACCGTAAAAGACTGTTATGAGGACAAAATGTGACAATGTAGGCAGTCACCTAGCATAGAGCTCAGTCAAGGTGAGACTCACTAAAAGCAGCTGTTATTAAATGGAAGAATGAATCAGCTCAGTTCTCCAATATTTCTTTTAAAGGAAAAGTGCAGAAAGAAATGAAGGTGAATAGTCAGGTAGAAAGAGGGAGGAGGAAGAAACATTTATTTACTTTATTTAGCTGTTCATCTTGGTTGTTCCCCGTCTCATGTCTTGAATTGGGGTCCTTGGGATATAGGTGGACAACATCCGTCTTGTGACCTTATCTGCTCGACCACCAGGATGCACCTCAAATACCTTTGTTTTTTTTGTTTTTTTTTTTAAGGAAAGGTAAAGGTAGGAATGAAGGCAAGTAGGCATTCTGGTAGGGAGAGAGAGGAGGAAGAAGCATTTGCTTTTATTTTTATTTAGTTATTCACACTGATTGTTCCCCTCTGAATCTAGGACTTGAACCCAAGGGTATGTGGCTTCCTCTTTGGGAGGTAATTGGCCAACTGAACTCCATCAGAGTGTACCTCAAACACCACTTTTTTCTCATTGTAGTGATTATTCTACATCAAAATAACTTCCTGTGTATAGGTTCCCCACTCCTTAGATATATGTCAACACACCATGCCCTCCAGCAAGTAACCAAGTGTTCTTCACTGCTGTGCAGTGGGCTCTACCCCCATGTGCACCTCCCATTCCCACTGGTCGCTTCATTCCTGTTACAAGTGTCCACTTTTTAAAGATTATGTTTTGGTGAAACACTGGGCAACTCACCGATGTCTCTAGAACACAGTCCGTATTATTGATTACAGGCAGCTGCAGGAATTATAGAGTTTTGGGGGGAGAACTTTGAGGAGGAGAAGACTAGGTTCTAACCTTGGCATAAGTTTCCTGTTGTGACTTGGTGTGTCTGGGTGACAGAAGAGACTAAGTACAAGGTGGGGCGGTGGTGGCTCTGGGAAGTGAAGTCAGATTATTAAGGCCCTTGAAAACTGACTAGAAGAAGGTAGATTCAGTGTCAGAAAGGGAACGGTTAAAGCGTCAGCTGCTTAATGGCTATGACTACCTCTCATGGATTATTAGAGGTCTCTCCAAGAACATTTTGTACTTCCAGAGCAATTGTAGGGACAGGTACACAGATGCTGGGGAAAAGGGGAGAAAGAGGGCCCTTTGTCCTGATTTGAAGGACAAAGAAGAAGCGTTCAGGACAATGTTCCCCTCTGACACAGAGTATATCTCTAAAGGATATGATGCAAGTTGTCAGTCATACTTTGCTTCTGTGAATCACATCATTGACAAGCCTTGTACCCAACGCTCAAGTCAGCCCAGAATCATATGGCTTTTTAATGGGTACCTGAGTCAGGTGCCTGCTGTTGGGCAAAAAACAACCCAGCAATGTAACTCAGTTTAAAGCTATTTTGTAGTAGAAAACCTTTCTCTTGACCCCCAATGTAAAAGTTAGTCTGCCAGGAATTTCTCACAGTACTGCAGAGGCTGTAGCTATGTCCAAGGACATGTAAACTTCCTTCCTACTCTGTGGCTGTACATAGCTGATAAGAGTTGCCAGTAAAAACCACACATAGCCAAGGAGGTGGGTCTTTGCCTCACAGTATAAAAGGAGCTCCCCCAAACCCCACCATTCTCAGCTTTGGGTAACAATACCCCTGAGCCAGTACTGGAACAATAAAGTGCTTTTCTCTACTTGAGTGCCAGCTGTCAGTCTTCTCGGTGTCTGGAGGCTCTGCCATAACCTTTGGTGCCTTGGCCGGGAAGACCGTCAGCCGTGCTTGCCCTTTGTTGCCACTGCTGACGGGGGCCAAAGGTGAGTCCTCCCGCCTGGACCCAAGGCAGAGGGATGGCGCTGCCAGGTAATTTCTGGTTCCCAGTCTGTGTCAGGCCCGGCAGGACTGGATTCCCTATGTGCCCTGGTGGACTCAAGGAAAGAAAAGCATTTCAAGGACCAGACGTCTGACTGATAAGTGTTTCCGGGGACCCAGTCTGAGGTAAGGGTTGTCATTCACATCAGAAGAAGGGCTTGATCACCCCTTAGACAACTTTGTTGCCTCTGAAATTGGGACTTTCCTGGGTAGAAGTCAAACTCGGGCTGACTGGTGTGTGAATGTGAGAATGAATGTTTGTGCTCCATGGCGAGAGCTACAGAGTCTGTTTGAATCCCAACCTGTGGTTCCGTGGTGACCTCATATGGCTTATGGTGCTGTGGACACCTGGGGAACTGAAGAAATTCAGTTCCTCCCTGCAGTGTCAGTCTGGGTCAGGGGTTTACATTGACACACCCTCCAAAGCTAAGAGGCATCTAAGTCCCTGCAAAGGGAGTGGCCAGAAGGATGAAGTGAAAGTTTCCCTGTGTCTGTCTTGCATTTATTGGGAGGGATCTATTGTTCACAATCATGGGAAGCGGTCCTTCTAAATGCACTGTTTCAGAATGTATGTTGAAAAACTTTAAGAAAGGGTTTACAAGTAATTATGGTATCAAATAGGCCCCTTGGAAATTATGCCAATTATGTGAATTAGAGTGGCCAGGCTTTGGGGTAGGATGGCCATCAGAGGGGACCTTAGATCTCCCCACAGTGAGGGCTGCTTACAAAGCGTATGTCGCTTTGGGAAGACCAAGCAGCACTCGGGAAAGAGGAGTCACGTAGTTTTATTCCAGCAGGCTCAGAGAAATCCTCTCCAAAGTCTGAGCCCCGATTATATATTCAGCTAAAATTTTGTAGGGTCACTCTTCTGCATTTGCATTAGTTACAGACTTGTAGCAGCTTAAAGCGGGAGGGAGGAAGAAAAGGGAGACATCAGCATGGAAAAGTCTCTGACCATTAGGGCCAGATTCCATTTGGAGATGTACAATCCTCCTAAAGATTTACAGTCTCCTTTTCAGTAACAGGAGACCCAGGCCACCCTGATCAGTTTCCATATATAGACCAGTGGTTAAAAATTGCCCAAGTTAAGCCTCCGTGGGTCCACTCTGCATTAATAGTCAAGGACAGTGTAAGGTTTTAATCAGTCAGAAAAGAAAACATGTCATAGAAGAAGCAGAAGCCATTAATCTCACAGGGGGAATTAGAGGAATTTCCTCTGCAGAACTTGCCCCCTCTATATGCTCCCCAGGCTGTTCCCAATGCTGCACCAGACCCAGACACTTCACTGCCCTTAGTCTCACCACCCAAAGCCCAGCAGACTTTTGTGAGAGACTTTGTGAGGCTTTTAGGGTCTATACTCCCTTTGACCCCGAGGCCCCAGAGAATCAAACAATGGTTAATGCTACCTTTGTCGGCCAGGCTCAGCCTGATGTGAACTTCATTAATCAGAACCAAGCACTGAGGAAGGAAGCTGACAAACAGCTGAGAAAAAAAAAAAAGTAAACCTTCTAGCAATTGCCTTAGGACAACCCTCTCCTGCCATAGAAAAGACAGGTTACAAGACAAGAGCCAAAAGACTAGAAAGGAAGGCTTCCTTAGATTGGGACCAGTGTGCAAACTGCAAGAAAACAGGGCACTGGAAAAATGAATGTCCAAACCACCAGAGAGGGAAACCGGGTTCTTCCAACCTGCCTAGCTGCTACGGACCCGAGCCACCTGGAGCAGACCTATTGGCACTGGCAGGAACAGACTCTGATTAGGACAGACAGGGCTCTTTCCAACTAGGCCCCCACAAGCCCATGGTCAGAATGAAAATTGGGGGACAGACGGCTGAACACTCAGTTGTTACTCACAAGGCAGCACCCCTCTCAGAGCGTGAGGCCAATATCACAGGGGCTACAGGAGACACAGATCGTTCTGTGGCCCGCGCGGGTGCCAGTTGGGAGGCCACCAAGCAGTTCATGAATTCTTGTATCTGCCAGTCTGCCCAGTACCTCTGATGGGCAGAGATCTTCTGGCTAAAGTGAAAGCAGAAATAGCCTTCACCCCAGATGGCTCAGCACAACTATGTTTAGGTAAAGAAAACAGGGATGAATGACTGCCGCCCAGTCCAGGACCTAAGGACCATCAATGAAACAGTCGTCACCCTACATTCGGCGCTGCCAAACCTGTATACCCTATTAGGGCTCATACATCAGAGGTGGACTGGTTTACTTGTTTGGACTTAAAGGGCGCCTTTTTCTGTCTTCATTTGTCGCCCAGTAGCCAGCCCCTGTTTGCCTTTGAGTGCGAGAACTGAACACAGGGGCTAAGGAACAATTCACTTGGACCAGGCTGCCTCAAGGGTTCAAGAAATCGCCGACCTGTTCAGTGGGGCACTAGCATCTGATCTGTGCAAGTTCCCAGGTCAGGACTTAGGATGTGTTTTACTCCATTATGTAGATGACCTCTTATTCACTAGCCCCACTCGAGCTCAATGCTGGGAAGGAACAAGGGCCCTGCTGCAGCTCCTGACTGAAGCCAGCACCAGGTCTCTAAGAAAATGGCTCAAATATGCTTGAAAGAAGTCAAATACCCAGGCTTCCAAATCACCCAAGGGAAACAAGGGTTGGGGACTGAGAGAAAGCAGGCAGCATGTGCCATCCCAGTTCCTGCTACTCAGTGGCAGGTCCAAGAGTTCCTAGTAGCAGCAGGATTCTGTCACATATGGATCCCAAGGTTTTCAGAGTTGGCAAAGCCCCTATATGAGGCCTCAAAGGAAAGGAGAAGGTACCCCTTGTTTGGGACCTGAACAAGAAAAAGCTTTCGAACTAAAAAGACTAAACTCACCGAGGCACTGATCTCGAGACTCCCAGATGTGGCATAGGACGTTAACCTGTCTGTACACGAGAACAACGGGGTAGCTCTGGGGGTACTGACTCAAGAATTTGGGCCTTGGCAGAGACCGGTAGCTTACCTGTCAAAGCAGACTGACCTGGTTGAAGCAGGCTGGCCACCTTGCCTGAGAGCTCTTGCAGCCACTACACTGCTAGTTAAAGAGGCAGACAAGCTTGCACTGGGACAAAATCTAAATGCTAAGGTGCCCCATTCTGTCATCATGCTCATAGATGTCAAGGGACAGCACTGGCTAACTCATGCCTGGATGACCCAGTACCAAGGGCATCTGTGTGAAAACCCCGAGGTGTGACTGGAAGCAGTAAAAACCTTAAATCCCACCACCTTCTTGCCTGTTGCTGAGGGAACCCCAGAGCATGACTGCCTAGAGTTACTTGATGACGTCTATTCTAGCTGACCAGACTTGACAGACAAGCCCCTGCAAAACCCTGACGTCGTTATTTATACAGATGGTAGTAGTTTCGCAGATGAGGGCAAGAGACACGCTGGGTGTGCAGTTGTATTGGACTATGAGACCACAGAGACAAAAGCCTTGCCTGAGGGCTGGTCGGCCCAGAGACAAGAACTATGGGCCCTGGTCAGGGCATTAGAACTCAGCAAGGACAAATGTGTCAACATCTACACTGACTCATGATATGCCTTTGCCACTCTGCATGGACATGGGGTTATATATAAGGAAAGAGGACTTTTAACAGTAGGAGGAAAAGGAATCAAAAATCAAGAAGAAATCCTAAAACTACTAGAGGCGGTTTGGGAACCCAGGGGAGTAGCAGTCAGACACTGCAAGGGGCACCAGAAAGGAAAGGACTCGGCATCAGAGGGAAACCACCAAGCAGACGCAGCAGCTAGACAAGCAGCCAAAGAACAGACAGTACCATCAAGGATCGTGCTAGCCCCAGAAATATACCTACACCCCTACATACACGGCCCAGGAAAAGGAATGGGCACAACGGGAAGGGGAAAGGTCACAAAGGAAGGACGGTGGCTGCTCCCAGACCTCAGGATCTTCGTGCCAGAGCAGCTAGCGCACCGGGTCGTCCTTCAGCAGCATGAACCTACCCTGCCTGACGGGGTCCTGTGGGGCCAGCAGGAGTTCAGCGCTGTGGCCAGACTCCCCTTGAAGAGTTAGAGGTAGACTTTACTGAGATAGGACCAAGCAGAGGGAATAAAATATCTCTTAGTGTTTGTCTGCACCTTCTCAGGCTGAGTCGAAGCACACCCCACCCATACAGAAAAGGCCAGAGAGGTAACCAAGGCACTGCTAAAGACATTATCCCACGATACGGGATGGCATTGACGATGGGATCGGACAATGGCCCAGCTTTTGTAGCGGAAGTAGTGCAACAGGTAGCTAAGGCCCGAGGCATCCAACGGAACTTACACACGGTCTATCAGCCCCAGAGTTCAGGAAAGGTAGAACACATGAACCGGACCCTCAATCAGGCTATGGCTAAATTATGTCAGGAAACTAGTTGACCCTGGATAGATGTACTGTCCTTTGCCCTCCTGTGGATACGCGGGTATGCTGTGCTCCTAGGGCCAGAATAGGATTTTCCCCTTTTGAGATTCTATATGGTAGGACCCCCCACCCACTTAAGTAAACCTAAGGGGTACCTAAAGGAACTAGAAAACTTAGAAGTCCAGAAACAATTAAAAACAATCCTTGAAGGACAAGATGAGTAACAGACAGACTACCCATCTCCTTAGGAATAACGGTGCACCCCTACAAACCAGGGGACCAAGTGTGGGTAAAGGACTGGAAAAAGGAAGCCCTGAAGCCAGCTTGGAAGGGGGCCCACCTAGTCATACTAACCGCCCCAACAGCTCCTAAGGTTGCAGGTCTGAATACCTGGATCCATCACTCCTGGGTGAAAGCAGCCCACCAGCAGAGCGACAGACCACCTGAGTGGAAGGAAGTCTCTAGACACCATCCGAACTGGACCACCCAACAACTGTCTTCCACTCATCTCAAGCTGACATGCATTCCGGAAGAGACTTGTGGAGATCAATGACCCACCTGACTTGCTTGCAGATGCCAAGCCTGCTGCTCATGTCCATTTGTTTCTCATATCTTCAGGGATGGCTTCAGTTGATAAAAAAAAAACCACAATGTGTCCTCATTATATTATCCATGGTCAGTTTTTGTCATAGTATAGGCCGTCTCGCCTTTCATACAAAACATGCTTTTGGAATGTGTTTAGAAGTGGAGGATCAGAAAATCAAAGAACAGATTCACATGTTACAAAAAGAATTCTATTCCCAGAGGGCTAAAAACACATTAAGTTGATGCAGGGGACTCTTTCCTTGGAAACAGGCAGCTGGGCATGAGACAATCAAAGGCTCCAGGGCACCTTGCCCTGGGATGAGGGTAGGGAAGTCAGAAAGGAGGAATGGAGAACTTGGGATTGACTGCATGATGCTAGATGAACTCCCTAGAGCTTGGTGAGGCAGGATTGCGGTGGGGTAGAGAGTAAGCTTCAGGGCTCCAGATGTCAGGCATTGTGAGATCTGTAGTTCCCTTCTGGTAAAAGGTAGGCACAAGAATGTGATCATAAGACTTGGACTTTTCTTGACACCTTGCCTAAGACATGTTCCACAGTGACAGCAACATGTAGTTGATACTGTCACAGGAGAGCTGGGAATCATCATTAGCTGAGGCAGGAAGACTGAATCCAGGCAGGTATCTAGCATTTTGAGTGGACAAGTTGTGCTGAAGTTGAAGACTGCTGTCGTGGTCCATAGCAGCTGCCATTAACAGAATACCGTATATTGAAAGCTTATAGACAAGACATTGATTTCTCACAGTTCTGCGACTGGAAGTCTGTGATCAGCATGACAGCAGGAATGGGTGAGCATTGTCTTCTGCATTGCAGACATCTTGTTGCATCCTCACATGGTGGAAGGAGTGAGAAAATTCTGTGGCATCTCTTTTGTAAGAACACTAATTTTGCTCAAGAGGGCTCTACTCTAATCACCTCAAGATCTCCCAAAGGTCTCACCTCCTAATACCATCACATTGAAAATAAGAATTTCAACATGTGAAAAAAAAAATTTTTTTTTAAAGAAAGGAACAGAGAAGAAAAGGAAGTATTTTATTTTAAACAATTTTTATTTAGATGTTCACACCTGGGGTATGTGACCTGCTTCTTCAAAGGCGATTGACCTAACTGCTGCTCTACCAGGGTGCACCTCAACTTGTGAATTTTGAGGAGATACAAACATTCAGACCACAGCAGCTGCTTATAGTAGTTTTGTTGCATAATGGAACATTCTTCTTGCTCTTTGTAAAGGAACAAATGAACAGAAATATGCTCCATGATTTGTGAAACTTTATTTTTATTGATTCCGGGGTAAGCGACCCTGGGGAAATTTCAGAGGGTATCAATCCAAAGGTAAACATATTCTAGGATTCAAAGTCATCCAGGTTGTGGCGAGATTGTCTTGACAGTCAGGTATGTGTGCTTCGCTATGTGCAACAAATGTTTTCTAAGTTAGTCGGGTTTTGTATTTTTTACAAACTGAATCAAATTAGAAATATACATAAGCCAATTTGTTATTTCAGGGAAATTTTCAGTGATTGCATTATACGCATCTTTATTCATCTATTTTTCTGGTAATTTACATTTTTAAAAATATTGAGTCCAGTAATCGAGTTCCGATGATGCCCGGTAATCTTTGCTTTCTGTATTGACCTCCTCTATTATCCCCTCTCACAGTGAATCAGGGTGGCCCTGTGCAGTTAATACCATAAGGCAGAGTGCTGGGGTGTGACTTTGGAGCCTGGTAAGAAAAGTCATTCTAGCTTTTGCCTTAACCTCTCAGAGGACTTGCTCAGCAGAAAAGCAGCCACCGCCCAGTGAGGTTTCTCAAATAGCCGTGTGAGGGGAATTGAGATTTCTGAACCACTTGTTAGTGATATGAATGAGCTCCATAAGCCTTTAGACAACACTACTCCAAATTTCATCTGACTGTTACCTCCTGGGAGACTGTACCAGAATTGCTTATAGAGCTATTTCTGAATTCCTGACTCACATAAACTGCGGGAAAAAATATATTGTTTTATGCCACTAAGTTTGGGGGTAATTTGCTAATTAGCAACAAATAAACAACACGTGAAGTTTCTGAAACTGAGAGATAGCAGAATTATTTAGTCAAGCTACAAGAAGTTTCTTCTTATTTTTTTCTGTTTTCCCCTCTCTTTTCTTTGCTTCAGTGACTTTTAAAAATTACATATATTGGAGCATGCCCTGGGGGCTTAGTGGCCCCACATACATCCCAAAGTCCTAGGTTCAAAACACGAGACCCGGGGGAACAACCAATGTTAATAACTAAATAAAATAAAGAGCTTCTTCTGCCTCTCTCTTCCTGCCTGCCTGCCTGCTTGCCTGTATTCCTGCCTGCACCTTTCCTTTAAAAAAAATCACACGTTAGGGTGCTTGAAGTTATCCCATATGCGCTATTCATCATCATCACAATTATTAATCTTTTTCTTTTTATGTTTATTTTGGATTATTGCTGTATCTTCAATTTAATTACATATATATATATATTTTTTAAATTTTTTTGGAGGGAGTATCTAATCTGCTGTTATCACTACCTAGAGTAGTTTTCATCTAACATTTCATTTCTCATCTTTAAAAGTTCAGGTTGCATTTTTTGTTATATCTTTCGTGTGACTAACATATTTGATATTTCCTCTGTCTTCTTGGATATATGGGATATCCTGATAGCTGTATTAAAGTTCTTGTCTATTAATTTTACCATATATGTCATGTCTGGATCTGTTGTATTGACTATTTTTGTGGGCCATATTTTCCTACTTCTCTGTGTGCCTTATAATTTTCAATTGAATAGAATGCAATGTGAATTTAATCTTCTTGAGTGCTATATATTTTATTTTTATGTATCATTTATTTTTCTGGTCATTAAAAATTTTAATTTTAATAAATATTAAATTTTAATAAATATTCTTTTGTTCTGGGATACAGTTAAATTATTTGGAAACCTTGGTATGCTTTTGGATTCTTACTTTTAAGCTTTGTCAAAGCAGCACCAGGGCAGTATTATTTAGTCAAGGGATAATTTTACCCCACTATTGAAGGAATGCTCTTCTGAGCGTTCTATTTAATGTCTTGTGAATTATGAGATTTTCTACTGTGTTTGATAGAACTATTATTGATACTGTGTGATCGCCCAGTTCTCAGGATTATTCCTTTTTTTCACAGCTATAATTTATTATTTCCAGATAATGAGATGATATATATTTAAAATAGATAAAGTCTAAAATATTTATAAAATAAAAAAAGAAAGCTGTGATAATTAGCCAGAGAATTTGTGGAAAGTAGTGAAAAGTACATGAGGAAAAGTCTCAGGGTCAAGTAGGGTAGACATGAGTTCCTATCCAGGCTTTCTGAGGAAGAGCTATGTCACCTGCAGTGTTTTACATAACCATTTTGGAACATACTTTTATAATTTTTTGTCATGAAGTATGTAATTTCCACCTTTAAGATGGTTCTGAGGATCAAATGTGTGTAGAACATTTAGCCCTAAGCAAATGCTCAGTAATTACTATTATTATCATCCTTGGAACTACCACTCAGGACTATTTTAATAAGACAGTGAATCTAATGAAGATGTCATCTGTTTTCTTGGAGAACACCTTGTGGCAGATGGGAGAACTTGATAATACAGGCTAACCTAATGGCAAGGTCTAAAATTTATGGTCCCCAGCGATTGCTTGGAACTACTCTCTCCTGGTTGACCTTTGTCATTTTATTATTTAATTTTTGATGTTTACATGCAAATCTATGCATATCACTTTCTTCTTCACCGGTTTCTGCCAAAATCAGAAATCAGAGCAGGAAAAGATGGGAAATGGAGGTTTATGGGGTAAGTTTTCACTGAGTAAAAAGTTTTCACACAAATGTGTGCTGCTTGAATTGGATAATGAGGCACAGGGTTGTTCCTTATAAGCACTAATATGCTGATGATTGATTAGCTGTGGACTCTATGCAGAGCTCCAGATCTTCTCTCTCTCTCTCTCTCTCTCTCTCTCTCTCTCTCTCTCTGTGTCTGTCTCTGTCTGTCTGTCTGTCTGTCTCTCTCTCTCTCTCTCTCTCTGCAAATCTCTCATTTCTAGTACTCTGCCCTGGAAACTCTAGCTATCTTGGCACCCTGAACTTTCATCTGTCTCTTCAAATCAGGGAGAGTATTGGATTTTATTTAGTTTCCCTCTCCAAACCTTCAGCCTGAATACTTGCTCCAGGCAGTAAGCCTGGGAAATTATAGGACTCTGTTGGTTTGTTTCCTGTCTCTCAGTGACCATCATCTTGCACTGCCTGATATACAGTATCTGAAAACCATTATTTATATACAATTGTCACGAACATGATGTCTTAGTAGTTTTAGGCAGATGGATAGATTTGAGCTTTTTCTCTATCTTGCTGTGACATGGAAGGCAGAAATCCTTCCTTATTATTTTTGAAGTTGATATACATAGTGAAACTGCTCATTTGAGCTGTAATCTATGTTTGTATATGTTGATGAATGAATATGAATGACAAGGGGAAGGCAAGGGGAAGATCATGTTGATCAAGGTAACATGTTTCTTTAAAAGAGTTGCCAACTGCATTTTTGAAAAGTAGTTTTTTAAAAGGTTATGAAAATAATACATACTTAATCAAATAATATAAATATAGCAAGAATAGTATAAAGTGGCAGTTAAGTCTCTTGACTGATTCATACTCATTCCTCTAATCCCATTTTATTTCTCAGAATAAATTGCAACTAACAGTTTTTTGGTGTATACGTAAGAAGGTGTTCTTAAATGGAAATGTATATTATGTTCCCATGAAATATAATTTAAGCATAGAATAGCATTTTCGAGACAAATGATTATTAGAGATAAAATTTTCAATCTTAATATTCGATTCTTTAAGAACTAATGTATTTGGTGTACACTGGTAGAGCAGTGGTTAGATCAATCACTTCTGAAGGTCACTGGCTATGTACCCCTGCGTTGGAGGCTGGGGCCCAGGGGAAAAACCAGTGTTAACAACTAAATGAAAAATAAAGTGCTCCTTCCTGTTTGCTTACCTACTTTTACCTTCATTCCTGCCTACACCTTTTCTTTCTTTTTTTTTTTTTAAAAAGAAATGTGTTTAAAATATAATTTCTACCTATATTATTCAAACAATGGTAAACAACACTTGGTGATTTGGTGGGAGGCAGAGTGTGTTGACATATATATGAGGAATGGGGAACCTATACATTGAATTTATTTTAATGTGTAAAAATTTAAAAATTAATTTTTAATTACCTATCTTGAGGAAAGGTGAATAAAGCTAAGGCATTTCCAGAAGTGCTTTATTGTCTTTTCATCAATAAGTTAAAATAATAACTTTGCTTATTTATACAGTTTAAAAAGGAATAGAGACAGATAAAGAAGAAAATAAAACTTGTTTTGAATCCTACCACCCAGAGATGACTCGAGCACTATAGCTATCTAATAATCATTTATTATTAATACGTTATCATCAATTTATCATTATTACTCTAGATAAAATGATATGACAGCACATAAAGATTATTTTGGCTGTATATAGTATATACCTAATAAATGTATCTGTTTCTCTTATTCTCTTAATTCTCTGAAGAATCTAAATATTCTCTTAACACTGTTCTAACAAGGTACATGTGGTACTCAGTTAACATATTCATGGACAAATTAAGGAGGACAGTTGATTCATTAATTCAAAATATATTTGTTGAACAAAACAATTATGAAGCTTTTACAACTTTAGGAGACACTAATATTAATCAATAATTATATAAGTAGAAACATCAATAAACTGATTGATTCCATGAAGGAAAACGAGGCCAAGAAAGAACCTAACAGGGATCTGCCAAGCTAGGAGGGCCAGGAAAGTTTTCCTGGAGAAGTGGATTTGTCAGGTGAAGCTTGGCCCTGGCAAAGGATGAGGGGTGGAGTGTGTGGGTGGAACACATACAAAGGCCCCAGGGTGAAGCACAGAGGGTGGCTTGTAGTAGATTTAAAAGTTAGACAGACTAGCACCTGGGCCTCATATGCACACTAAGAAATCAGGGCTTTAACCTATACTGGCCTGAAACCACTGAGGGATTTTAGGAGGAGGGGCATCACAACTAGATTTCAGTTTTAAAAATATCCTTGACTGTAAAAAATGGTTGGAAGAAAGCAAAAAATAATGCAGGGGGGATCAGTTAGGAGGTGGCTGGAATTGAATAGGTGAGAGAGGCTAGGGACTTTGACCAAAACACGCAGTAGAAATGGAGGTAAAAATCATGGTTATGGGATACGGTGGGAGAGGGAGAGGGCAATATTAAGGATGACCCCTACATTTCTGGATTTCAAGTGTCTGGGTCAATAATGTATAAAAAAATCATATACCATGACCAAGTAGGATTTTTATTCCAGGCTGGTCTGACATTTGAAATCAATTTTTGAAATTTACCATAGAAACAAGTTAAAGAGGAAGTGTTATATGATCATATGAATTGATAATCAAGAACATTTGATGAAATATAATATCTAATCATGATGAAAACTTTCAGCAAGTTTGGAATGGAGGGGAAGAACTTGAAGTTAATATAGGACATCAACAGAAAGCTTATAACTACAAATTATATTTCATGGTGCAAGACTGAAGATGAGGAACAAGGCAAGATACATCAGTTCTTATCACTCTTATTAAACACAGTACTGGAGTTCTAGCCACTGCAATAAACAAGAAAAAGAAAAGACATACAGATTAGAGAAGAAGAACTAAATCAGTCTTTATTTGCAAAAAAACGTAATTGTCTATGTAGAAAATTCCAAGGATCACACACACACACACACACACACACACACACACACACACACACACACCCTCCGAGGCTTACTGTATAGCTGCAGTAACCAAGAGAGTGTGGCCTTGCTGATAGACATACAGACCAATAGGACAAACAGACAACCCCAAAATATACCCACTCAGCTTTGTCCAACTGATGTTTGACAAAGATGCAAAGTAATCAATGGAAGAAGAGGATGGCCTTTGTTAATGGGACTACAGAAATGGGACATCCATAGTCAAAAAAAGAAATGACCTAAACAAAATTTAATCTAAATTAACTGAAAATATGTCATCACCTTAAATGTAAAACTCTAAAACTCTGAAGAAACAAATAGGAAAAAAGTCTTTTTGATCTAGGACTAGGAAAGGTTTCTTAGATGATCCATTGAAAAAAGCTGATCAGTGTGAACTCAAGAAAATCAAAATTCTTTTCTGTGAAAGCCTATGTGAAGAGAATGAAAAGATAAGCAACCATTGGGAAAAATTACTTGCAAATCACATATCCAACAGAAGGCAAGTATCTATCAAAATGTAAGAGTAAAGATACAAATTACCTAATTAGGAAGTGAGGAAAGGCATGGAAAGACATTTTATGAAATAGGATAGAGAGGGAGCAAATGTGCAGATGAAGCGATGTTCAACATCATTAGCCAGCAGGAGATGCAAATAAAAACTACAATGAACTAAAATAAAAAATGATGACAACCTTAAATGCTGCTAACGATGTAGAGAAAATAAATCACTCAGATATTGCTTGTGGAAATGCAAGATGATACAACTGCCATTTCTTATAAAATTAAAAATCCATATGACCTAGCAATTGCACTCTTGGGCATTTTATCCAGAGAAATGATAGCTGATTTTCACACAGAACCCTTCATACAAACGGTCATAGCAGCTTTACCTCTAAAACCTCTAAACTGGAAACAGCACAGATGTCCTCCAACAGGCCAATAGTTTAAAATAACAGTGATGCATACAGTTCCTGGAATACTATGTAGTAACAAAAGAACAACTGACTGATGCAAGAATTTGGATAATTATGTTGAGTAAAAAAGTTAATCCTTATATATTACAAACAGTATAATTCCACTTTTTCTTTTTCTTTTTCTTTTTTTTTTAAGAGGAAGGCAGGCAAGCAGTGAGGAAGAAATATCTTTATTTGTTCTGTTTATTTCCCTCTCACTGGTTCCAGGTCTTGAACCTGGGTCCTTGGGCTTTACATGGTCCGGACCCCAGCACTGATTCAGCTGCCTGAACCGCTAGGGCATGCCACAAACATTTGTTATAATGACAACATTTTGGAAATGGTGAATCCTTCCTAAAAAGCATCATAGAGAATTGAAGCTTATTAGCAACTGCAGTGGGGGAAAGGAGATCAGAAGAAGACAATTTCCCAGGGTTACCAATTTTGTCTGGGGGAAGTCGGGTCTAGTTGCTATGGCAGTTTTCTTTTCTTTGTCCTCTCTCCCTCTTCCTTTCATCTCTTTCTTTCCTTCCTTCTCCATCTTTTTATAATAGTCTAATATAGCAGAAGCTTAAAAAAGAATTCATATGCACCTTCCCTTTGCTTGCTATAAAATGTTTCACTAAAAGTTCATAAAAAAGGAGAGTGCAGTAGTTATGTTCTTTAGTAATATAATTTATATGCTTCAAGATCAGGTCAGAGATTTTTGCTTTAGAAATTGTGTTTAAGAATCAACTTCAAGATTTCTCCTTAAGGAGGCAAGACAATGGTCAGGTAGTTTTAGTTCCATTTAATACTATAGAATCTGAAAGACACTTACTATCCATTTTATGGGAATACAAAAAGTGGATAAAATTTCACTAAAACTTGTTTATGCCTTAAAAATCCTCTAGTTCTAATTTCTGCAAGGAATATCATGTCTATTATCTTCTAATTTATTGCTTTTAGTTAGATTTATAAAATGATTACAATGATAAAGTAAGAATCACTGAGAAACATAAGCTTGCATTAATTATAGGTTAAACTCATTTTAGGTCTGGGTATACATGGGTTAGAGACAAAACTTTATCAAAGAGAATGAAATAAAAAGAGAAAAATCAGCATTTACATTTATATATATGTAAAGGGCAAAGGAGAAGGGGGAAAGGACAAATCTCATTACTTTTTTCTTAAAGGAAAGATGAAGACAGGAATGAAGGTGAGTAAGCAGACAGGAAAAGAGAGGAGGAAGACACATTTCCTAATTTTATTTAGTTGTTCATCTTGGTTGCTCCCACTTCCCTGACATGGCCCCAGGTCTTGAACCCTGGTTCTTGGGATGTAGGTGGACTATGCCAACTGAAGGCCATAAACTTAGCCAGTAAGTCACTAGGCAGGCCAGGGCACAACTTTTTAAAGATATTTTCAGAAGTAGCTGTGCAATGCTTGTGTTTATGAATCACTAAATATATCTTATTTTTAAGATTGTCACAGTTGGAGAAAATGAATCTGAGAAGTATAAATCTCTATATTGGTTGTTTTTAGCTGGGTACAAGCTAAAAACTCAACTTTCTATTATTAAAGAAAATAAAGAGAATGGATAGAGGGGTAAAACTGTATTCTCTGCCTCACTTCTCCAAGACTGTTTTCTTACCTGTAAAGTGGGAATCAAAATAATATCCACCGTATAAGACAAATCAGATAACGTAAGAGAAGTGTCTGGCATACTGCATGTTCAACACATGTTTGAAGTTATTTATGGAATATAAATACGTAGTCAAAACTGCAAATTACACCCCGATATTCATTCCCAGTTTCTGTTTAGTTATACTGTTTGGTCATGCATATAGCTGCCCAGCTAGAAACATTTCTCGTTTTCCCTTTCATCACTAAGGTGATGAGAAGTGAGATGTACGTCTTGGTCATATACTTAGAAGGATATTGTTTACATTCTACTTCTTCTACCCACATTGTGTAGGCTGAAGAGTGCATATAACAGTGACAAGACGGTTTTGACTCTATGGTTGAAGGTGACTTCCTAAAGGATGGGGAAATAAAAAATAGAAGGAATCTGGACTTTCAAATGACTGGTACCTGTTAAACTTGCTGACCACCTTCCAACCTTGACCTTTAGTCAGAAAATAGTAAACCTTGTCTGTTATTTAATCTGTGGAAATTCTGCTCTGTTGAATCTATTGATCTGAGATCCAAACTGTTAACTAGGCTTGCCCCTTCTCCCTGCCCACACACACCTGCACAGGTAACAGCAGGAGTCTCAGGTGCAAGCTACAGAAACCATTTCTTGCCAAGTGGAGTGGAAAAGGACTTAATTAACAGGTTATCAAAAACTTAACATGGGGGCACACCCTAGTGGCCTAGCAGTGTAGTAAATCTGGGAGCAGTCCCACATACATCCTAAAGTCCCAGGTTCAAGACCCGCGACCTGGGGGAAACGACTAATTCACAACTAAACAAAAATAAATAAAGAGCTTCTTCCTTCTCTCTCTTCTTGCCTGCCTGCCTACTGTCCTTCCTTCCTGCCTGCACCTTTCCTTTAAAACCAAAACCAAAACCAAAACTTAACTTGCTTGTTTTCCTATTATTATGCCACAGTGTGGGATCCACTGTTTTGCCAAAGCTTGACACTAGATGGACACTCACTACCTTAACTAGCACTTGCTCTGGCTGCTTCTGGAAATGGCTTGTAGCAGCTTCCACTGACACTATCCATCCCAGAAAGGATTCGGCAGGATGTCTGTGGATTCTTGTATAAGCTTTAAATGCAGCACCTGACTTGGGCACTTGTGGTTGGTGAAACCTAGGTCATAGTTTTTCAAGTGGAAGGTAAACTTTGTTTTCTAGATGAAGTTCTCTTAACACAGAATTTGAGATGCTGGTGTCTGTTCTAGTGGATCAGGCTTCTTCCTGATGATCTCCAAATAGCAGAACTTCATTACAGGATTGGGGGCACATTATAAGCTATTAACATTGCCATTCGGAAAAGTGGGTGATACTGAGAAAATGACAGTTTAAAGCATATACTGTAAGCATTGAGAAGGTTGTTAGGCATATAGTGACGAGTAAAATATAATCCCTGTCTTCTAAGTCTTCAGAGTCTTCAGACTCTTCAGAGTCAAGCAACTGAGGCAAAATTTACATACGTGATTAAAAATTTTTTTTGTATTATTCTTTTAAAGGTGAAAACAGTCATACAATTCATAATCATTATTTGTGGATTCTGTATTTTAATCTATTCTTTAAAATTTTATGTATAATCTCGAACAATACTCATGGTGCTTTTCATCTTTCCTATGCGTTTTTGAACCACAGTTATTAGTATACTGGCTCCCTTATTAATAAATAATTTTTAGCATGTGATTGTGATATGTTTGTATTTGAAACATGCTTTTAACTTTCTGAATGTTCTAAAATTAGAATTGTAATAAGTTCTAAATTATAATGTGCCAGGCAGTGAAAAATGTGCATCATTCCCAGCTGAGGGTGAGCAAGGCACTGCTCTGCCTTCATGGGTTTTACTCTTTGCTATAAACCAGTGAGTGACATTCTTCCATATTTAAATACAATTTTAAGTGCCCTGTGCTTGCCTCTCGCTCTCCAATAGCACTACTCAGGGCCACAGGGTCTGAATATTACCTCTGCTGTGGCATAAATGCAAGTCAGGCCACTCACTCAAGGGCTCATGTTTATGAAAGGACCACCCAGGACCATAAGAGTGGGCAGCCCACACAGAGCCAGCTGTTTCTGTGCTTGAATCCTCAGTTAGATGGACTTATAAAGCCTTTATTAAGATTATAATTTTGGGAATCTTTGTATTCTAGTTGTTAGTAGCAATACAAAACAGTTCTTTAGTGTTTCATCTTGAACTCTTAGTTGCTGGGTTATGTCTGGCTGGCAGGTAGCTTGTGTCTGAGGGACTCAAGGACTCAAGTTGCTTTGCCAAGATTTAGGGCAGTGGTTCTCAGGCGTGTTTAGTGTATTTGTAGTTGCTGCAGCAGCAACACATGGCTCTTCTCCAGACCTGCCTAATCAGAACCAACAATGTGTGTTTTAACAAGTCCTCTGGGTGATTCTGATGCAAGCTCAAGGCTGAGAACCACGGCTTTAGAACACGGAGAGATAACCATCTCAGTGCTGATTCAAACCCAATTTTAGAATATTCATGTTGGTGGGTGTCAGTCTTCTGTAGAAGGTTTCTACCTGTATTCCTTTTCGAGGTGACTGTGGGAACTGCCTCATCTAATCCCGAAGTGCCCAATCAGAAATGTAAGCACTAAACCTAAAAGAGGTTATGAGACTGAAACTGAAGAGAACCGAAGAAAATTATTGGCTTACTAAAACGTGATATGAACGACAATCAGAATGTCTTTAGGAAAAGATGCTAATACACTTCAGAATGTGGAGACTATTTGGACTTGTAGGACAATAGAAGATTCCAGCATAGAAAGGAGAAACATGCCAGAAAAGAAGGCAGATAACTGAGAGAAAGATACTTGGGGGAGCCCTCAGGAGAGAAAGTATACATTGGCTGCAATGTGTCCATGTCCGTCACTATAATCCAACGAGGAGCAGAAGTTCTGAGAGCTTCAGGTGGAGTGAGTGAAAAGGTATATGGGCACCTAGCATGTGTAATTATCCTCTGAATCAGATATTTACACATTAGACTTCCATTTGTTTGCTTACAGCAAAAACTCAGTAACAACAGAGTAACTGACTTGTTCATGGAATAGAAATCTGGAGCTTGGTAGTTAAGAATCTGTGTGGCCACTCCACAGTTACCAGGGATCTAGAACCTTCTGTCCTTTTGTCCCACTATTCTAGTTTATGGCTTCTATTCTCAAAGTAGTAGTTCATGGCTCCAAAGGGCTGTATGTAGAGCTCCAACCATCATGTCTATTCTTGTGGAAAGGAGACTAGGCAGAAGGACAAGTTAGTACGTGACTCTGTTGTCATATCCTCCCACCTCCGCAAAGGAAAGGCATAGGCAGGAATGAAGGCCAATAGGCAGGCAAGCCGGTAGAGAGAGGAGGAAGAATCACTTTAATTTATTCGGTTGTTCATTATTGGTTGCTTCCTGTAGCCTTGGGTCTTGAACCTGGGACCTTGGGAATATTTGTGGACTGTGCCTGATTTAAACCACTAGGCCACCTGGGCATGCCTGTCATGGCATTTTAAATACTTTTCCTGGAAGTAAAATATTCCATTAATCAGAAATCTTTAGTTATCTTAAACATTTCTAGTTTTAAAGCAGCCCTTAAAAAACGTGTCTTTTAACTGGGCACTACACTACCTTATATAAAATCAGTTTCTTTTACTAACAAAGCAAAGAGAGAATGAACAGCATTTGGCAATGAGAAACTTGTGCCACATATTCCTTATTTAATCTGGGTTTTTAAATCCTTAACACTCCGTTCTGTGGTCTAATATTGCTGAAGTTCATCTGTTTTGCTTTGCTTTTTTATGGGTTTCATTTTCCTCATCTGAAACAACTGAATTCATTTCATTTAAAGAGGTATAGTGACACAATGCAATACTACACAGCCCTTAGAATAGATGAAATCTTGTCATTTGAATCAACATGGATGGATCTAGAGGGGATTATGCTAAGTGAAATAAGTCAAAAGAAGAAAGATAGATACCAGATGATCTCATTTATAGGTAGAATGTGAATAGATAAAACAAAGGAACAGACTAAAAGAAACCAACACTTGGACACTGGCAATAGAATTGAGGTTACCAATAGGAAATGGGGGTGGTGGGAGAAAGTGGTGTTAGAGGCCACTGAACAATGGTGAAGAACTCTTGGTGATTTGGTGGAGTGCAGGGTGTGTTGACATGTATCTGAGGAATGAGGAACCCACACATATGGGGAACCTACACATGTGAGTTTATTTTAATGTGTAAAATCAAAGTTACTGCAATAAACATATTTAAAAAACAAACATACCAAAAATGAGAGGTATAGTGAAATGAAAAGAAAGGAAATTGGAAAGATTTTACATGTGTTTGAAAAAATAAACATAATGAACAGATAAATAAGGCAAAATGAACGTTTATGCAGCTTTCATGCCAAGAACAGAAATATCCTTAAGATGATTTCAGCCTCCACTAAACGATGAGGTTTTTTTTCCTTTCGTATCTAAGCCTCTCCCAGGAGCATATATTAATCCCCTTTGGGTCACCATGGGACCTCTAAGTGCTAAGCTCTTGTATAATTTTGAAAAAAATGGGTAGGCATTAAAGACCATGCCTTAAGAAACAGTATTTACTTTTAGGGTTTCATGTAATTTGCATTCTTTAATCTCCCTCATTATTACTATTTTTTTTCTCCATTAAAAAGATCATGCTGAAGCATTGGCATGACAGAGTTTAAATCAGTAATGCTTCCTGTACTGTAAACCTTCAATACTGTGATTAATTTACTGAGTATTTATTAAGCAGCCATTCACTAAGTATTGGGTCCTGGAGTTTTGTTGCAGATGTAGAACTCAAGGTTCCTTCCCTCACGGAGTCTATATGATAGTCTCTGTGTCCAAGCTATTGTTGAGGGAAGTAGACAAAGGATAAATAAACAAAGAAATGAACAAGACAGTTTCAGATAGTGATAAATGTTGGGAAGACAGCAGTTAGACACCAGAGCATTCACAAGCTTTTTGTTTTTGAAGGGGAAGTTGTCCTTGAGTAGCTAAGACTGGAATGTGGAACCAAGGCATTTACAAATGTATGGTTTACAATGACCACTTAATTCATGGTTATGAGGTTCTAAAAAGTTTCATTTCTAAATATAAAACCTTTTTTTCTTCTACTACATAAATGATGAAAATGCAGTCTTAATTTAAATGAAATATAAGCAAATTCCCTTACCTTTGCTAAGGGTAACAGGTTCAGGAATACCAAATATTTGATTATCTATATTATTATATTTATTGTGAAATCCAAAAAGCATCTAGTAGATGTGGCTGAAAAAAAAAAAAAATCTAGACACTGCTCTTGCTTAATCATTGTTAGTTACTTTTGGGAGATGGAATATCTGACTAATCTCGCTTGACTGTTAGTACAATGCTATCAGCAAATTGGGAAGGAGAACTCTGTTAAACAAATTAATCCAATCTAATTATTCTTTGAAAAGAGCTGTTTTAAATTTGTGATTCATGATCTTATAAAATCACATATACAGGAAGAGAAAGTTCACATCTACCAAGAGCAAAGCAAATTTGATTAGATGTCCCAATGGTTGGAACACGTTTAAACATTCAGTACTAATAATTGACTTCCTCAGAAATGAGTGTTGCTCATATAGTGACATAAATTTAAAACAAAGCTTCAGATTTGATTCTTGATACAAAAATCAAACACAACCCTTCATCTATAAGAATTGATTTTTGAAAAATTAGACATGATTCTCATAACATAATCATGTTACTAATTAGAACTAGGTTCTCTTGTATCTCTTCAGTATGTGAGTTAAGATTTCTAAAACAGAATAACAAAGCATATGGGAAAGGAAGAAGCCACTAATGAGATTGTTTCACATTGGAAAAAAAATGTGATATTAATTTAGGAACCAATGAACTTTATAAAAGCAAAATAATGCATGAGTAATACAGAATAGACTATGGAACCAGACCGGAAATTTAGCTTCAGAAAGTATAAACAGAAGGAGGTGGTGGTGGTTGAAGGGAGAAGGTAGAAACATTCATGGATATTGGAATTAAATTGCTTCTAGTTTCTTTCAAGTCCCAGATCTAATTCTAAGAGCACCCAAAGAATGTGTTAATCAGTTTTAAAAAACCAGCTTTATTGAGATTATAATTTACCTAAACATAAAAGGTAACCATTACAGGTTAGAATCTGTATAAATTCATAGACTTGTGCAGTCAACACCACGGCGTTTTTTTATTTTAAAGGAACAGTGCAGGCACGAGTGAAACTGCACAGAGGCAGGCAGTAAGGGAGAAGAGGAAGCATCCTACTAATTTTACCTTAGTTGTTCACCTTGGTTGCTCCTGCCAGTGCTAGTACCTGAACCCAAATCCTTGGAATGGATTTGGACTGTGCCCAACCCCAACTCCACCAGAGAGCACTCATCACCACGCTGTAACCCATTTGCTCACATTGGTTATAGAGTAGAAACCATTTTATTTTTTCCAGTAGAAAGGCATATACTGACTTAGTCAAATCATAGCGCAAGTTTGAAGGATATATGGGTGACTCATGGAAAGCATGTGTAATAGACATGTGCAGGCAGCTGCTCTATTGAAATAAATGGAGGAAGAGAGGGAGGATGGATGGAGACAGTGCAGGGAAAAGGTTACCAGTCAAGTCCTTTAGTCAGACAACTGGAGTTCAGTTCTGGCGTCCCTACTTGCTTAATAGCTTTCTGACCTTCTTTGAGTGACTTAAACTCTCTGATCCTCAGTTTACTCATCAGTAATATAACAGTACTTATTTCTTGGGGTTGTGAAGGGTAAATTAGATAATACATGTAGGGGACTCAGCATTGTCCTGGCACATAATAAGAACTCAATAAATGTTAGTTATGTTTATAATTATCACTGGATAACCATTAAATTGTATATCATGAGTCAGAAACCAAAAAACATACTTGAATCAATTTATATGAAATTTTAGAGAAGGCAATCAAGGGTATTAGAAAACAGATCGCTGGTTGCTGGAGGCTGGGGAGTGGGAGTAGGAAATGGATAGCAATGAGCATAGATAAAGTTTTGGAGTGTTCCATTGTATGATTAGAAGGGTGTTTCGCAATTATTTGTCCATAAATTACACACTTAAACTTGGTGTGTTTTATGGCATGCAAAATAAAACTGACCCAAAAAATCTCTAAAATATAGTTTTTAATTTTCTAGTAGGATAAGTCAATCTTTTACGTGTTAGAAGCAAGAATTAATTTCTACACTCAAATATTTGTTGAGCACCTACTGCATGCAAAGCACTAGTCGCTGGGATATAGCCTTGAAGACAGCACTCGTCCCCTCAAGGATCTTGTAGTTCAAGCACAAATTATGCACAGATGTTTGGGGTTATGAAAGGGTCAATGGGGGAGTGTAAATATGACAGGATAGTGTGGGGGTGGGTGGGAAGTGATCAGATGAACCCTAAGTTGTATCAATATCTGCCCTGTGGTTTCTCTCCTCTTTTTAAAACATATACAGAAGTAAGCAGTGTCCCTGTTTCTGAAAACCATGCTCCCAACCTATTGTCCAAGCAGGTGGTGTGATAGTGGGCTCTAGGTGACTGGTGCCGGTGACCCAAGGCTGCCTTCTCATCAAACCTTCTGGTGCGATTCAGTGCCCACCTGGAGGGGGAAGCCAAATTGGCTCAAGGAGCACGTAGCTTCCACTAGCTGGGACTTTGACCTTGGACTCATGAACTCGGTGCTCTCTAGGCTCCAGAAGAGCGCCACCGTCTTCTGCAGCAGTCAGGCAATTGGGACCCTCAGGCATGTTCCTAGAGGGTCAGGCCAGATTGATCACCAGAAAAAGACATATTAGGGAGGGGTCCTAGGCGGATGCTGGCTGGGGCGAAGATGCATTGCGGGAACCTGGTTGGTCTCTCCAGTCGGAGGCGCGTGGGGAGGCGGAGCAAACGCTGCAAGGGAGGAGCAGTTGACGAGGCGGGCCGCCCGCGCACTCCTTGGAAATGGATGCTCTGCCACTCTTCGGACAGCGGGGGCGGGGAAAGCACCAGCTTAGTAGTGCGCTGGCGCCGCCCAGGACCCGGCGGGAGAAAGGGGCCGCCCCCTTCCTCCCTCACTAGCGTTGGGCTATCCTGGACCGGAGAAACGGAGTCAACTGTGAGCTCCCAGCTTGGTTTTTGGGCGGCAGCAGCCGGAAGAGGAACATGGCGCTTGTAGGCAACGGGGCAGAGCTGGAAGCGGACGAGGTATTGGCGTGTGTGAAGCGCGGGTACTGCCCCAGAAACCCGGGAGGGATGAATGAGCCTGCAAGGACGACCAAGGTCCCGCCCCTTTGGTCCCCAGTCTGGGACCGACGGCTTTCCTCCCCAAGCTCAGGTTGAGGCCCCAGTCTTGCAGTTCTGTTGCCGCTGGAGCGGGAAGGTTCTGTGCGGCGCCCCAAGTAGAGTCACTGCTGGGTTTCCGGGCGTCCGTACAGAGGGTTAGTGGGGATGGAGAACCCCGGGTCGGGCCGGCGGGTGGATGGGGGCGGGCGCGCGAGAGCTCAGACCCTGCTGCACTGAGCTGTCCCGAAGCTCTTCTGGGACGTCTGGGCTTTATGAAGTTTGACCCTGAGGTCCTCGAAGTACTCGGGTTGCTGGAATCTCACCCTCTATGGAAGCTTCCTGCTGGCTGAACCGAAAGACAGATAAACGAATTGAGGAGGAGGAGGGAGGAGCTCCCCAGGGGTGTCTGCCGGGGCTGCCGAGGGCCGGGAGGGCTAGAGAAGGCAGCAGCTCTCCAAGAACTGGTACTTTCCTCTCGTCTCGGGATCCGGGCCTTTCACAAGCAAGTCCCCGGTGTCCACGGTAGACGGAGGGAAGTCTCTACGAGAACCAATTCTGGTCTCCTGTCGTCACAACTATTCTTAAGTAATTAACCACTTCCTCTCGCCGGCGCGCCTGTATCTGAGCTCCCTCCGCCGGCGCCCGGACCTGTTGATTTATTGCCTGTTCTTTCTGCACTTGGCAGCTCCGGAGAGACGTGCTCTCCTACTTGAAGTTGAAGCCGTCAGCGGCAGCTGCAGTAGCAGCAGCACCCAGAGCTGCTGCCATTTTACCTGACTTGAATGTTTCAAGTCGCTGCCCAAGGAGGTTTCAAATGATGTAACAGTGGGAGATCTGGAGGAGGCGGGCTAAGATTCTTGTCCATCTTTTCAGTGTCGGGAAACGCCTGACTGAATGCGAGGTTTTAAATGTGGCCCTTACAGTAGAAACAAAAGAAAAACCGAACTACAGCTCCTTCGCACCACTGGCAGACAAGAAGGCAAGCTGGGTTGTCCAGATGCTTCCTTAAAGCTTGTCCCTTGCGTTGAGGGCCCCAAGGCCACAGGCCAGTGTGCGTGCTCAGCTGCATCTGTTTATTTAGAAACGTTTAAGCCACACGTAAAAGCAAATAATGATATAGCAAATAATGAATTAGCATATTTATTGCTTTTTTTCATCTGTGATATCCTTCATAGCTTTAGTCTGTCTTTTTAGGATGACTTAGACCCAGCAATTTTTTTTTTTTGTTGTTTTTTTCTCCTCAGTAATCAAGGTCGTAACATTTTCATGGTTTTTGGCCATACATTCATTTCCTTCCTGAAAGGTTGATGGCTTCCTGTTGTATATTAGATTAAATACCATGTACCTGTCTCTTAACAGTGTGGTCTCAATCTGAGATTGTCTTAACACCTTCTACTTCCAGTTAGTTAAACTATTAAACCATGGCTTCCTGTTGTATATTAGATTAAATACCATGTACCTGTCTCTTAACAGTGTGGTCTCAATCTGAGATTGTCTTAACACCTTCTACTTCCAGTTAGTTAAACTATTAAACCATTTCAATTAATAAATGTTATGCCCATATTATATAGGAGGAAAAAGACTAGAGTAGCTAATGAATGCCTAGTGAAATGTTTGAAGCCTTAAGTGGCTGGGGTGGGGTGGGGGGCGGGGAGATTTGCTACACCTCGGGGCTATCTAATTATCCAGACCAGGGTTTGTTAAGAGAAAGAGAGGGGATGTTCTTACTAATTAATGTTTGAATAATAGGTATAAACTGGGACTGTTCTGGGCATATTGAGTTATATGGCCACCCTAGCTATGCCCATTGCTTGCCTATAAGATGATCCAAAGTATTGCCATCTATTAGCTAGGGAGTAGGGTTCTAGTACTTGGAGGAAGTTAAGTTTCAGAGAAGCAGAGAGCTTGACACAAATACTTGGCAACTACCCATTTGTTCAATGAATACATGATTACCAAAAAGAAGTTACTTAATTTTTTTCAGTTTTTGCCATATTTTTCTTTTCTTTCTTTTTTAAAGAGGAAGCAGGGAAGAAGGTAGGTAGTTGTTCATTTATTTAGTTGTTCATTTCTGGTTGTTTCTCCAGGCCCAGGTTGCGAACCAGGCTCCCTGGGCTTGTAAGTGGATTATGTTACAGCCGCAGCTTTAATGCCTGAGTCATCAGGGTGTGCCTCATTCATTTTTAAAATTCAGCAACTGTTAAATTCCTATTTCGTGTTAGGTACTGTATTGATGCTAGGGGATGTCCAAATACAAACAGAATATTTTGTTGATGTCAAATCTATGCTTGTCCCTCCTGGTGTCCCATTCCTGTTGGTATAAGTGTAGCAAATATGTATTGAGCACTTGTTCTATATTCAAACTTAGAAGGTGTCTTAGAAAGAGAAGACAAGATTTTGATTCTCTAGGTTTCTCAGTCTGGGTAGGGAGCTCTGACGAGTACAAAAACTCTAGAAAACATTTTAAGACTGGTGAGTAAATAAGAAATAGTGTCTGTAGACCAGGCACCCTTGACTTATTTGTAGAGTCCCTCACTTAAAATGTATCATTAGAGACTTCGATTGAACTAGTCTCTCAACCTCTTAGGGAACTTTTAGTTTCGTCATCTGCAGAAAGAACTAGATAAGTCCTAAGTGCTCTTCCAACTCTAAAAGGAGTAAGGGAGTACTCCTTGTTTTGGGAGATAGGGCTAATATGTGATTCTCTTTTCTTTCAAAGTCCCAAAGGTGGTAGAGGAGCTCCTGGCAGCTGTGGGATGGGGGTATTTTTTTTTGTAAAATGGCTTTTTTGTTTTTTGCTTTTAGATGCTAAGAGAATAAGTACAGGAGCACAAAGGTTAGGGATTACATTCTCAATGAGGCAAAAATTTTTTTTTTTTTGTGGGGGGGAGGGGGCAAAAACATCTTTGATATTACAATGATTTTTGTGACTTCAAAACTTGGTTTAGAAAATCTTATTTCTTAACATTTGAACTCTCTCATTGGATTTTCTTGGGCATTATCCGAGCAATATTGACATCGAGTACATATAAAATATAGAGAATATATACAAGATAATTGCATAAACCCAAGGCTATGATTGGAGGACTTTTTGTCTAGGAGTTGATTGATCTTGAGGTCCTCTCTGTTGACCATCACACTTAAAGGCTGCCATTGACTCCCTTATAGATATTATATTGTTTGAGTTTGGCCCTCAGTGCTTTTGTATATGACTTGGAATTTGAGGATTAAATAAAAGTAGTTTATACTTTATTATTTAATACTGTTAATATTATTCAGTCCACCCATGATTATGTCAAGTACTGAAAAGAGAAAATATCAACGATATTGTAAGATCCAGTAGCTAGTTAAGTTAAAAATTGTTTTCTCATTGAAACAAAAGTTTACTGAAAATAAATTTTAAGAAGATAATTTTTCAACTGTTTTACTTTTGCTGAAAAAAATAACTGTTTTTGAACGCCCTTAAAAGTTTGGTTATGTTGCTCTTATGTAGAAATAGATAACCTGCATATGTACTTTGATATATTGCATTATATTAAAGTTACATTAAAAGTTGCTCAGCAAAAAGAGCTATAAAGTGAAATGTTAATAGCGTAGACATTTAAATATTTACATTAACATAAATTACAATTTAAAAAATGTTATTGGACGAACATGGCATCATCGAATAGGTTTAAGATGTACATCATTGTAAACCAGCATCTGTATATATAATACTTTAAGTTCACCATTAGTAGTTTAATTCTATCCATGAAATAGTCGGCGTCTTTTAAATTTGGTTTGCCCAGTCCACTCCCCCTTCCCTTCTCGTAACCACAAGTTTGATAATGTAGGCTAAAAGTCTTTTTTTTGTTTGATTAGGTTTATTTGTTTGATTAAATGCCACATTTAAGTGAAAATGACTAAATGTTTAATTATTCTGAACCTATTATTTAATAAAAATGTAAACCTTATTGTTGCTTTTTAAAGTACAAAACACATGTATCTATGCAATTAAAATTTCATGGGAGTGTGGTTAGGAAAAAATGTCTAAAAAGGTTCCTTGAAGGGTCAATAATGGAAAAAGTTAAAATAAACTAGGTAAATGAGAGAAATGTTTTTATGGCCTACTTTTTTGGCCTAGAATTTTTTAGGTTGAATTCTGGTTTAGAAAAATTCCCTCTTAGAGTTTTAGGTAAGTTTAGATAAAATTCATTGCTACAATTTTCTTAAAATCAGATTCTTTCATTTTACCAGTGTTCATTGAGCACTTCTTTGGTGCAAACAGCCTTTAGAAGCTGGAAAGACACGGGATTATTGTCCTTGAGGTGTACACACTCTAACAAAAGACAGAGTTACATTCTTTTGATTTTGGGTCAGGGTAGGTTTTAGGTAGGAAGGCCATTTAATGTGTCATCCATAGCTGGGGACTGTAGAGTAAATGGGTGCTTTCACTAATTTCCCTGGGACAGTGCATGCAAACAGGCATGTTTAGGGCTGCCCTAATTTAGGACTGGCAAGCACTTTAAAGAAAAGATGGTATTTGAACTGGGTCTTGAAGGGGGAGCAGGATTGGTCCTGGGTAGAACAAGTTGGACAAGACCCAGACCTGGGTGAAGCTGAGATGGGCACATCCCAGGCTCAGTCGGGCACTCAGCATATGGGAAGGAGTGTCTGGGTGGACTGAGACTGCAGAGTCCAAACTGAGTGCTGTGGTGCTGTGTCTGGACTATCATGCTTAGGATTTGGGTTTCAGCTCCTGAAGAGTGGGAATCTGGAAGGCAAATGTGATGAAATTCTTGATTTTAGCAAGATAATCTGCTAGATTATGGAGGTGGCAGCAGGCAGGTCAAAAGTCTGTTGCCACAGTTTCTGTGGGCAGTGATGCGGTGGAGCAGAGATTAGCCCTGGAGAGAAGAGAATAGATTTGAGGGCCTGACAGCAAGGTCACAGAGAAAGAATTGACATGGGAGCCAGTACTCAAGTTAAGGGTTCATGGTATAGGATGGAGGCGGGGAGGAGCCCTGCAGAGATGGTTTTAAGTTTCTGGCTGGCCAGTGGTGTCATTACCCAGGAAAGGGAGTAGGGTTCAACCCCACTCTCTTTCAGGTGGATGTAGGGGTTGGGGAAGGCCATCAAGCAGAGTAAACTCCCCTATGTGGCTCATTGTGAATTTTCTTGTTCAGGGAGCCTGGATGATTTGTCTATGAGTGTATAAATTTGAGCAAAGTTAAGAAATATTACTTATAAATTGGTTATGCAGGTTAGTGGGAGTTAAAAATAGTAGCTTATTATCAGCCTCAACTCCAGCTCAGGTTAATAAGCAGAACATTTTCCTGAAACGTTTATTTTTGCATGTCTTGAAATCCCTCTCTCCCTGGAATGCCTCTTTCTCAGTGAAACTTGCCCTCATTTTCTTCTCCCCTCTCCATGCACCTGACTAACCCCTGTTAAGTCCATTGGCACCAGTATGCTTCTCCAGGCAGGTGTCTTCCAGGTTAGCTGTTTGCCTTCTTATCTTAGCTCCCTGCCCATGGGTGCTGGTACGAATTATCCACAGAGTGAATCTGATACTGTGAATTCTGTGAGACTCATAGTTTCCATCTCTCCTCCTCTTGACAGCCCCACCACCCCCATCTCCTGTGTCCCAGTGGTCATCTCAGATGTCTCCCCTGAAGTCACTGTGTGCTCACTTCCCAGGAAATGAGTGCCAGGGGACTCACCTGGGTGCTTCTCAGGCTTCATGGAGGGTCTCTTTATCAGGGCTCCCATTGGTCCCCCTACGCCCTCTCCTTCCTACCCTGCGCTTAGTGGTTGTGAACTCAGAACCACTCTGACCAGTGGTGGCATTGTTTAGGGCACTATACCTCTCTAAAGGGACTCCTCAAGTATTGATGACAGCAGTTCATGATGCCATTATGCATCTTAAGCTCTTTATTTAAAGACTGTGGTTGTGCAGTAAATAGATTTTTATTCCTCTGAGATGTGTGGATGTGTCTACTGGATATTGTTGATATTATGCTAATATATACATGTGCATATATACACACATATACAAATATACATATATACACTTATATCTCCTACATATTTTTAAATATTTTAATGAAATGATGCCTTGTCTTTATTTGTGAGGTCTGAATGTAAATATAAGACTTACTCAATCTAATTTAATGTATTGGGTTTTATGCTAGGTGCTGGAGAGGCAAACAGCTCGTGCTAGTGGGGGCTGGGGCTGGAAGTGTAGACAAACAGATGCAGTGTCTGTTGGGAACCATAGAGGGTGGATGCCAGGATGCTTTGGGAGCACAGAGGAGGGCACCTCACTGGGAGTGGAGGTTGTGTAGTCACGGATGATCTTTTGGAGGCATCCATTTCTTAGATATTCTGGATCATTCAGGATAAGTATTAGTCATGTAGAAGAGAGCTGGGGGTGAGGGGAACTCTTGAAGTGTGTCAAGTAGCAGGCTTTGGGAAGTGAGGGAGTGCTTGTGTTGCTCTGGGTGACTGAGAACAAGGCTAGAAGAGTAGGAAGGGTGATTCTGAGATTTTCATGCCAAGTTGTGGCTGTTGTGTGCGTGTAAGGATTTACGATGATCAGATGTGTGGAGGGACTAGTGCTGTAGGGGTGTGGAGGCTGGTTGGAAGGAGACAAGACAGAGAGGTA
Organism: Solenodon paradoxus; assembly: GCA_004363575.1. Classification (NCBI taxonomy): domain Eukaryota; kingdom Metazoa; phylum Chordata; class Mammalia; order Eulipotyphla; family Solenodontidae; genus Solenodon; species Solenodon paradoxus. The sequence continues at coordinate 253,455 of RJWH01000715.1, read as the reverse complement.
GGTGGTTTTCTGGTACTTTGTTTCTTTTGTGTAATGACTGCTGGCAGCTCACTGTGTACAAGGGTAGCTAAGTATTGGGACAGCACAAAGGGCAAGGTGTTTCTGATCCAGTGGGAGCAGAAGATCAGAACTGTGGACACAGGTAACTCTAACCTGACTGTATTGAAGAGTCCAGAAAGTGAGTAAGTAGGCCCGTGTACCTAGGAGCAGGAGAGGGCTTTCATTGGAAAGTTTGCTGACTTGGTTTCCAGACTGACTTCATTGCCCAACTGTGTGACTTGGAGTGGGTTCTTAACCCATTGGGGTTTGGTTTCTTCACAGGTGGCAGAAAGGACTTGACATTGATGATCTGTGTCTGAAGTTCTTCCTAGCTTTGACATCTGTGATCTAGAAAGTGACATTTGATCTGAACTTTGAAGGGTGGACTTTCAGCAGGCAGTGATGGAACAGATGGCTCCTGCCTCCAGGCAGAGGGAACAGGAAAGTAGACTTGCTCTGGCATGGAGGGGGAAGGCTGATGGAGGCCATTGTGCTGGGGCAGAGGATGTGAGTTATAGAGGGTGTGAGTTACATAGGTGAGGCAGGAGAGATACTGCCTGTGTTCTAGCAGATTCCGATAGGCCTTGGATCCCTTGACAGAGAGCTTGTTTTTGTTTCTTTGTTTTTGCTTTTGACAGTTTTTGCTTTCTTCCAGTATTTGGGGGATGTTTCTTTTTCTTTCTTGCCTTTATTTTTGTTGTTGTTGTTAAAAGAAGCGATGATGATCCCATTTCTTGGTTTTTGCCTTCTCCTTTTCCCACACTATTACCAGGTAGAATTTAAAACTGATGACTGTAGATTGCAATGCAAGGAGACAGATGAGTCAGACACGTTTGAGTAATTTTATAGGCTTAGGTTGCACCACGTAGACGCCTACCCTTGGCTAAGTTCTAGGACCCAGAGCCACCATCAGCTACCACATTGGTGTATCAGCAGAATGGTCTCAGTTTTTCTGTGTCCTGGGTCCTCCTTTTCTCCTTCTTTGTATCTTAAGACCATTTTGTTCTAGAGTTCTGGAGTTTCTGGCTTTTCTCAAAAATACGTTAGTCAACAGTCCTGCACAGACTGAAAGGGAAACAAACCTCAGATTCTCACAACATTTTTCAGGCCCAACGGAGTATGAACTTTTTGAAAGGAGGCGGGCAGGACAGATGACAGAGTAGGAGAAACCTGATGAGAGAGGAGTGAGGCCTGACTCCAGAACCCTCTCCCAGAAGCATTCATATGTCATCGTCTGTGCCAAACCATTTACTGTGCCAAGAAAAGCTGCACCCAGAGCACAGAGCAATTTGGAGCTTCTGAGGAGGAGTGGCTGGGCGACTTGGGGTCAGATCCTTGCTCCCCATTTTCAGTGTGAACTTGAGTGCATTATTTAACTTGTCTGATGCTTTTCATTTACAAAATGGGAATAATACCTACCCCTTAAGATTACTGATAAGGATGAAATAAGAGTCTACAAAGCATTTGGCACATAGAAATGCTCTTTGAATGCTACTTCTTTCCCCTTCTGCTTTTACTTGAAGATAATGTATTTCCTTAATACACACATAGACACCAGACACTAGGAAAAATACAAATCTGTGAGACACATTCCATGCAATGGTGTGTCAGAAGTTCTGAAGTCAATTAAATGTGGGTTTGAATCCCTGTTCCTTCATGTACAACTATGGATAAATTCGTCTCTGAGTTTCAGTTTCTTCTGTAAAATAGAGATAATAGAACCTATGATCGAGTGTTTCATGAGCATGAAAGAATACAAGGTACTTAAAGTTCTACTTTGAGCACTTTGTTACTAAGCCTGCATGATGTGGATGCGTAGTGCAGTCTTCCTAACCCTGTAAGGAAATGGCATTGTAACCCTGCACAAATCCTCTTCTACCATTGCTTTCCTTTGGGATTGATGCTTTTAACCTTGGGTTAATTCCAGGACTCCAGCTGGGTCAGTTCTGAAAGTTTACAGTCCTCACACCTTTCCTTCCCTGAGAAGACAGGGCCTTCCCTCCTTCCTACAAGCAAGCAAACAAAAAAACCCTAAAAACCAAAAACCAACAAATGAAAAACACCCTGATAAACTTGGACCCAAAAGGCCATCTGTTTAAGCAGAAAAGTGCTAATATTTGTCAGGAAGAGAAGGGACAATGTTAATAACGTTTAGAAAATGGCATTTGCCCACCAACATGTGAATGGTATGGATGTTAACCTCTGGTTTCTGCAGACATTTTGCATGCTGGCAGTCCCTCCTTTACTGCTGGTGACTACTGTTTACAGAGTTTGCATGTAGCGCCTGGGTGTTAATAGGACACTGGGACCTGCATAGATATATTTGTGCTGGGTAACTTTGTATAACAGGTTTAAAAGTAAAGGAAGTGGCAGTGTTTGTGCATTCCAGGCCTCTGGAGGGAACCTAGCATTTTTTTTTTTTTTTTGTCTCTGCCCTAAAGCAATGTGCCATGCTAGAATGCTCTTTCTAAAGTTCAAGTGCATTCTTATTTGCTGTTTAAAATTTGCTCACAGCCTCTCATTTCCTTTGAGGTATTATGCAAGCACTTTTAGTTTTAGTTTTAGTTTTTTGTTTTTAAAGGAAAGGTATAGGCAGGAATGAAGGTGATCAGGCAGGGAGGCAGGCTGGGAGAGGAGGAAGAAGACTTTAAATTTTATTTTTATTTTAGTTGTACATCCTGACTGTTCCCCTCATACCCACCCTGTCCCATTCCTCTCTGGGATTTGAACTCTGGTCTTTGGGATATATGTGGACCGTGCTCTGCCAGAGGCAGTGAACCTAACATATATTACACGGGGTACACCTTTGCAAACACTTTAGTATGGCATATAAGACCTTACTTAGGTTTTGGCTTACTGGTAACTTAGTTTTCACACTTTGGTGTGACTAGGATCACTTGGGTAGGATAATGGGTGGCTTATTAAGATCTATATTCCTAGTCCTAGTCATCGTTAAGCAGCAGATCTGTGGTGGCATTCCTAGCATGACCTTTAACATCAGCCATGCTGAAATTGCTTTGTTTCGTTTTCCATATCTTGTCTCTAAAAAACTGAGTCCATTTTCATTTCCCAGCTTTTGATATGCTGTTCCTTTACCTGGCTAACTCCTCTTCATCATTTAAGGACTCCTGAGGGTACCATTCCTTCTCCAACTTTCCTAGGTACTCCTTCCCTCCCCACCCCCAGGCCCTCAATAACTATTTAGTATTCTTGACTGCCTCACTCTCTTCCACTTTGGCATATATGCTATGGCACTTAAAGGGATGGGGTGGGGTGTAGGTGCCCTATTGTTCCAGAGAGAAAATGTGGCTCTACTTCCTCATAGAAAGCAGCAAAGGAACTCTCTTGAGTGCTTTCTAATAATATGATATTTTAATCCTTTCAACCAGGAAGGAGAATTTACCTTTATAATCTATTATCATTAACTTGGGAAAAAACCCAAAAAACCTCAAAACAAAAAATAAAGCAACAACAACAAAAACAACAAGAGAAAAAAAACCACACTTGCTTTATTAGGATGTAATTCACATACTATCAAGCTGACCCCTTTTAAGTTTACAATTCCTTGATCATTAGTAAATTTAGAGTTGTGCAATCATCATCACCACATACAATTTAAGAATATTCTCTTACCCTCTAAAGATTCCTTGAGCCCTTTTCCTCTCACCTTAATACACTTTGCATTTAAAATAACTGAAAAATTAAAAATCACCAGAATAAAGTAACAATTTTCCAGGCATAAATAAAAGCAGCAGTGATAATACATGATGAGGATAAAACAACACTGTAGCATCAGAACCAAGACTGGCTAACAGGGTGCACTAGGCTCTTACACTGTGACATCAGAAGAGCAAGTCAAAGGCTGCAGGAACCCCGCTGTTGGAAGGAATAGTTTGTTCCATTGCAAGAAAGAAGACTTGTAGGAGATATAGATAATGTTTTTTTCCTTCCTCCCCAAAGTCAGATGGTATTTATCCAACATTGTTTGACTTCCTAATAGAAAGATGAACAAGAATTGCATTTCGAAACCTTTACAAGTTAAATAAGACCATTGCCAGTTGAAAAATAGTTGAAGTCTCAGCATGAGAAAGAGTCAAACAGCCTTTTGTGGGGCACCTTGAATTTCAAATTTTTTGTTTCTGTTCCTAGAAAGAGGAACCACGTGGGAGGGAGGAAAGAGCATATCGGTGGGCTTGCATGATTGAAGACAGGGGTTGGGTTCTGCCCTTAGCTGGTAATGTGACCTTGGGCAACTTAATTACTCTGAGCATCATCTTCGAATCAGTCTCCTCATCTGTGAAATGGGGTTTCTAATGCTTATTTCATGGGGTCTCTGCTTCCTGCTCTGGGTCTCACTTGGTACTGTTCCAAAGTAACCAACGAGATCAGAGAGACATACCAGAGTTAAAGAGAATTTAGGAGGCATTTATTAGCCTGCGACCCTATGGAGTAAAACAGACTCAATTCAGACAGTCCTGAACCTAGATGGTGCTGGGTATTTATAACTTAGTGTTGTGTTTGTAAGTGGTTTCAAGAGTAGAGGTCACACCCTAAACATAAGTGGTTACAAGAATAGCCCAGCAAAAAATGAAGTTTCTCTAGTTCCTTATTTCAGTACCTGGTAGAATATAAAAGCTTAATTGCAGGTGCGCCCTGGTGGCCTAATGGTTAAGTCAGCTGAGTGAAGTCCACGTACATCCCAAGGACCTGGGCTTGTGGCCTGGGACTGGGGGAAATAGCCAACATAAACAACTGAATAAAATAAAATGTTTCTTCCTTCTCTTTCTTTCTGCCTGTATAGGCTTGACTTTTTGTCAGTATATTCAGATGGCTAGACTTTTACAGAGCAGGAAGGAATCATAGTAAGATTGTTTCAAATATTGCTACTAGCTATAGCCAACATCTTGATATTAAATATTCATTTGCTGATACTAATCTAGAGATCTAGGTTTGTGAGGAAAGATTTTACTTTTGTTTTGTGTTTGAAGTCAGAGAGTGTTAAATGTCCTTTTGGAGAACTGACTCAAGCTAGGTAACCAAGGGGATAGGACTTAGAGCTAGAGTTTCTTTATTCTTTTGGTGATGCTAAATGAAATAATGTCTGCAGCTGGGTGAATAGGCAGCATTTACAAAATGAGGATGATTATAATTCATTTATACACTTAATCCTTTTAGAAACATGTGGTGTTCACATATCTCTCAACTTACTTGTATAGTGATACATATGTATGATGGTATTTCTCACAGTCTTTCAAAATAGAAAACATTGAGATAGTGGAATTCTATTTCATTAAACATAGGCAAACCTAGTCTGATTTCATAAATAATAGAGATGACTGTTAAGGTGCCAGGCCCCATAAATCTAATTTTATTGCTAATTATATTTGAAATTTAAAACATGAAAGCTAGCAGCTTAAAATTATTTTTCACCTAAAGATTTCTTGGTTTTACTTCCCTTTGCAGTTTATGGAGGAGGAAGTTACATTTTAACTTAGATAAGAATGCCTGTTTGTTGTATCCAGCCCAAGTCATTTTAACTATAGGTCTGTATGCCTGAGGAGACAGGTTTCACATGGTAATGGATGAGCCTTGACCAAGGGACTTGTGACATGCTAAATGAGCTACTATCTCTTTGTTAAAGACCACAAAGCATTCCAAAATTATTCTTTCCATGATTGTTTAAAGGAAAGACTTCAAGAGGACAACGTAAAACAGCAGTGGTCTGTGTGCCCTGGTAGCTCAGGTGTTAGGCCTGTGCCTGTGGTACGATCCACATGCAGCCCAAGGATGAGGGTTAGTGGTGTAGCGCTGGGGGCGCAACTAAAATGAGCAACTAAATAAATAAAATGTCTGTTTCCTCTTCCCTCTTCCTTCCTGCTTAAAACTTTTAGTAGCTTTCCAAAACATTTATATAAAATCAACACTCCTTCCTCTCTAACTTTTGCCTGCTTCCTCCAGGTTATCTCCTGTCATTCTCTCTCCCTCATTCCTCTGTTACTGCCACTCAAGCTTCCATTAGATTTTGTGAACATGCCCAGTTCTTTTCCACCGTGGTGTTTCCCCAGCCTGGCAGACTTCACCAGTCCTTCACATGGCTAGCTCCGTCTCAACTTTCTGTCCTCACTTTAGAGATCAGGTTTCAAAAACAGCTTTCTTTGGGTTCCATCTTCAAAGCAGACTTTCTCTTTTCTCTATTACACATCCTGTTTATTTCCTCTTTGATATGATCAAAATCTGTGTCAAAATCTGTTTGTTTTTCTTTTTCATCATCAGTCCCACTCTGATAGGTTTCGGAGCAGGAAACAGAAACTGCTGTAGTTTAAGAAGAGTCAGAGGGAGTTAGGTGTTTATAAAATGCATGGTGACCTGAAGGCGTAGTGCTCAGCTGGGTTCCAGGAACGACCCTCAGTGGCACCCTGAACTAACCCACTGCGGGAGGTGCTTGAACTCTGTGGCTGACAGTTTTAGAGCTAAGAGTCCACAGCACTTTATATTAGCTGTGATCCAGGGAATTGGAAGCTTCTGCTGTCACTTTTTATATATAGGAAGCCAGAGAATGGGACATCGGAGCACCATTGTTGGAACAATTTCAGTTTCCTTGCCCTTGCTTGATAGAAGAAGTGAAAAAGAGACAGGAAAATAATCCCAGCCTTCTGGATTTTGCATAGGTATTTCTTAATGGGTTTTTATCCAGAGTGTGTTCTCTTCCGCTACAATGTCAGAACTGTAAGACTCTCAGGAGCTCATGTCTCTGTGATTTGTCCTGAAATTCTCTGTTTTGATAGAACAGGACTCCATTATAACTGACTTGTCCTGCATCTCTAGCTGTTTCTCTCTTCATTTTGGAAGTTCTTCGTTTTTAGATTGGCTGCACAATTTTTGCCACTTTTTACTCTATAGGCTCTCACTTAATTAAAAAGAAATGATTTAAAGAGAACGAGTTTTGAGGTCTGCACCATTATTCTGATACAACTGCTGATAGATAGCCCTTGAGGTTCCTTTCCAAGTATTTACAGCAACGAGTAAACAGACCATCTACGAATTAATGATGCAATTTAGCTTCATACAGCAGCAAATCAGGCAGATTCTTAATATTCTCATTTTAATACAGCTCATTTGTGATGCATATGATTTGGTAAGTATGTACGTCAGTAGCTAGGTACCTCATTTTTCATGATGGGAATCAGAAAAATAATTGAGTTTTACTATTGAAATTTAGATCTGCCTTAACCTTGTAAGATTCGTTGGTAAAATGGAAGTCTCATGATAAGCAACTTTTAGGTGTTAGAAATTAGAAATTGCTCAGAATGGGTAGACAGTGAGAAATTTTATGTGGACAAATTGAACATGAACATAATTAAGGACAGTAATATATGACAGAGAATTTAAAATAATTGGAATCCTTGAGACCATATTGATGATAATTAGATAGATAAATGGAGGGAGTCAGGAGGGCCTTTACTTTCAGTAGAATGCCAAAGGGCGATGGGTAAAAGAGGGAGTGTTGAGTTGGAAAATCGTTTTTTCCCTCTCATAGTGAAGATGGAGTCAGACAGGCAACCATCATCACAGGTGCTGCATATAGGGCCAAATTTGGGTGCAGGATGTGCTACCTGATCTTTATATCGTCTCACTATAGACGCCTTTCTTGCAATCAAATATAGTAATTGTGTCGTGAGCTATCAGATAACACTGGTCAGTTGATCGAAATTATTATCACCAGTTGGGGCCAGCTGTACATGTCCACCTCCAGATATAAATGGCCCGGCAAGGACACAGTGTCCCTTCTGTGTGACTCTAACTTGATTCTAATCATGAGGAAACAGCAGAGAAAATTTAAAGAAATGAGACTCTATTTTAAAAACAATGAGAGAGGAAAGCTGTGTTCTCAAAAAATGTGAATGTCATAAATGACAGACTGTAACATTGTTGCAGATTAAAAGATGAGAAGGAGATGTGACTGCCAAATGCAGTCACTGACCATAAACTTGATCCTGTACTTGCAGGGAAATGCTGTAAAAGAAATTTCTTGGGTCAGCTTACACAATTGGACTATAGAAAGTAGTTTAAAGTAGTTAAATTCACTGAAGTGGGTAGCTGTGCTGTGGTTATGTAAGAGAATGTCCTTTGTTTTTAGGAAACATACATTGAAATATTTAGAGGTCCAGGGTCATAATATATATGTATGCATGCATGCATGTGTATCTATGTATATACACACATAATTTAGTCTCACATGGTTCAGGGAAAAATGTAACCTAGCTGGCTAGATAGAAGAAGGGAAAAAGAGGAAGGGCTGGAGGGAAGGGGAGGCAAGAGCATATTATAAAGCAAATGGGGCCAACAATGAACTGTATATGAATCTGTGTAAGTAACACACAGTTCTTTTTAGTACTCTTATTCTGGCAACTTCTCTGTAAGTTTGAAATTATTTCTTAATAAATGTTTTTAGATGGACAGGTTATAAATAGGATTAAAAGGTTGTCTAGGGACCAAAAGAACTGCTCTTTATATATTATTGATAATATTATTTTTACCTGTTAAAGCTGCCTTAAGTATTTTCTTTTAGTCATTTGCTTGTCTTAGAAGTTTAAAATGAAATCTATTTTATTTTATTTTTGGAAGTTTAAAATTTTATATAGAGAAATGTTTTTACTCCTTTCTCTGTGGCTTCTTCTTTTTTTTAAAGGTGAGGTACAGGCAGGAATGAAGGTGACCAGGCAGATAGGCAGGAAGAGAGAGGAGAAAGAAGTACCTTTATTTTAATTTTATTTAGCTGTTTACACTGATTGCTTTCCCCTGGACTGGGACTTGAACCCAGGGGCTATGTGGCTTGTGTCCTTCAGAGGCAGTTGGCCAAACCACTGCTCCACCATGGCATGCCTGTCTATGGCTTCTATGTATCTTACTTGTTTCAAGATTATAAAAAATTTTTTCCCATATATTAATCATGTATGTGTGTGTGTGTGTGTGTGTGTGTGTGTGTGTGTGTGTGTGTGTTTTAAAGAAAATAAAAGAAGGGAGAGGAAGAAGAAGCATTTGTAAGGAAAGAACGAAGAGGAGGGAGAAACATCTTTATTTCATTGTTCATTCTTGGTTTTTCACCTTGGTCATTGGTCTTGAACCCAGGTCCTTGGGCTGTATGTGATCCACACGCCAGTATTTCAGCCCTCTGAGCCAAAAGGACATGCCTCATATTCATTTTGTTTTACTTTATCTTGAAATTTGTGTATAGGATTTTTAAAAATTCTGCTGTAATGTACACCAATTTCCTCAACATTGTTTATTAAATAATTATTCTCTGTCCAATATGAAATCGAGCTAAATCATAAAGTAAATTTTTATGTGTATACAGGAATCGGCGTTGATTCTTTTATTTATATATATTCTTTATTATGTGATATACACACACGCACAGGTTGTGTGTGTATGTATTTTTTCCTGTTTGGCTGGGAAAGTCCTATAAATTTTTTCCTTCCAGATAACCTTAGAACTATTTGTCAGTTTCCACTGAAAAATTCTGTTCGGATTTTGATTGAATTCTCTCTGTAAAAAAGTTCTTATGACACTGTGGATAGGAGTTTAGGCTATGGAGTCACAATAGGGCTATGTGTAAATCATTTACTAGCTCTGAGATGATAATTACACCTATTTTATAGAAATGCTCTCAGCCTTATTTGAGACAGTGTATTAAACTGTAAAACATAATGCTTGATGTATAATGTACTAAAATATTTTATGAATCTTTATAATGAGCAGAGAGCTGATGTGGTCACTTATAGCACTTCTCTAATTATTTTTCAGAATAGACTTTACATCGCCTTAAGAAGCTGCAGTATGTACACATATATACAAAGACACATGCGTACAGAATATCTCTCTGCAGCAGTGTGTGATGTATAATTAAATTCATTAATGCATTCCTAGATCCATTCCTGTTTCCCTTATCATTATTTCAAGTGGTACTTTTGGTGCAGTTGCCATGTGTAGATACTCTGTTGGAGTTCATGGATATGCCTGCCTTTGGAACCTGGGACCTGGAGAAAAGTCGCCTGTGAAATAAATAACTAACACGTCTAGTTTTGCAATGGTGATATACGGGGTGAAGACAAGTATCTCTAGGACTCTGACTCAGTTTGAGGAAGCTCATTTTATCAAATAGTTCAGTTGCTTGAATTTATGAAATTTGTTTCTCAAAATCACCTTTAAAGGTTTAATTAAATGAGAATGACTATAAATGACATTGTAGAGTTGGACTCAGTGGGTTCAAACCCTGGCTTTGCCACTTACATGTTCTGTGACCTTCAGGAGGTTACTTAACCTCTCTGTATGCTGGATTCATTTGTCAACTGAAAATAGTACTAAGCCACTTCAGAGAGAAAAATAAATGAGTTGATATATGTACAGAGAATAGAACAGTGCCAGGCACATAAAGAATATTGTAGAAGTGTTAACCATTATTATGATATCATCAGCACTCACATTTTTAATACTTCATATGAAAATGTTTTTAATATTTTAATTTTTCCTATATTCTTTTAAAGGTCAACTTTATCAAGGTAACATTTTCATGCAATCAAATGCACCCATGTTGAAAATGCAGACTCTTTGATAAATGTATTCAACCATTTAACCACTACTTTAACCAACATATTGAATATTTGCATCAGCCCCAAGAGTTCCCTGGTACTCCTCTCCAGTCTTTTCAATGCATTTGTTTGACTAGCATTTTATTATTCATCTTTTAGCAAGTTCAGAAATTTTTTCATTAATTTTTTGATGTATAATATACATTCCATTGAAGATGCTAATTAAATGATAGCGTATACAAATTCCTCTGGCAGATTCTTTTCTGCTAGTTTTGAATAACTTTCATATTTAATTTGCTTTTCATGAGAAACAATGTCAGCATTTCATTTTTGATGGGGGTAAATTCAGTTCATTTGTTTTAAATTATCATTTATTTCTTTGCAGAGCATAAATGTGAAGGTAGGCATTAACTTCTTGATGAGAATGTCTTGTGGTTGGGGAAGGAAAGTGGGTGGAAGTGGAGGAGAACTTAGTCTTATTAAAGTAATTATATCTAAGCCTTAGCCTCTTTTCTTAGACTGTCCCTAGAGAACAGATGACAGTTTTCAGCATTTCCTCTTTGCTAGCACCTGTAATTCTCCAGAAAGCAGACCCCCTGGGAGGGGAAGAACTGTCTTGAGTGCTGCTGCTTGAAGACATGTAGTTTTTCACTTAGCGTGGTTGACAGGAAGTTCTTCGTGTGGCTTTCAGAAACACGGCACCTATTTAACCACATCGATTTTACTGTAGGCTAATTAATAGAAGCAAAGTTATGCTTCTACCGCTTACTTGTGGTTCCCAAAATATCTCCAAGCTTCTAAATAAAGACCCAGACATTTCTAATATGAAATGATATTTGTATCTATTCATTTATTTTCTAAAATCCATTTATTCCACTGAAGGGTCCAGGTTCTCAGAACGTATCCTGACAGCTCAGAGCTTGGTTGGGAACCAGCCCTCAGAGGACGCCCTTCTACTGCAGGACTCACACGAGATAATGCTCACTCAGAGAGGCAGAAATTCAGATGCCCCAGTGCACCTCGTGTGCATGTCTTTGAGGTGTGGCAGGAAACCGGGTACCTAGAGAAAATCCTTGCAGACAGTGTCCCTGCCTGGGAATCAGATTTTTGTTTTTTGTCTTTCTTAATCATTGATGTTAAAAGGAAGCGTCCTTATTCAAGATTCTGCTGTAGAACTTCTCCCTGCAGTAGTAACAATGAAAATAATTTAATGGAGATGTTACTGAATACTGTAGGCAGATACCATGCAAAACTCTAACTGCATCTCATTTAATTCTTTCAACTCTACATGTTAGATATTATTGTTATTATTCTCATTTTGTATTGATGAATATGAATCTTACAGAAGCTAAGTAACTTGTCTAAGACCACACATGGTGATGGAACTCCATCCTCTGGTTTTTTTGTTTTTGTTTTTTCTTGCATGGAAGGCAGACAGGAAGGAAGAAAGAGAGAGGAGGAAGATGTACTTTATTTAGTTGTTCATTTTAAGTTTAAAATACATAGTGATGATTTCACAATTAAACTATCACTGTGTCAGAGCTCAGTTTCTTGGTTCTGTTTATTGCTATTTGTTTTGTATAGAATTACTCCCCTGTGAAAATATACCCTAGATTGTCCTCTGTTTACTGTAGATTAGATGAGGCTGGTACAGAGGACAGGAGTGCTTAACATATTAAGTGATTGCCAAAGCTCATTTTATAACCATAAAAACAGTAGTTGAGCAATATATATAGGCAATAAAATAAACTACTCACTTACGTTAACATTCAATACCACCTAACTGCATACCATACATCACTGTACACATTTTTTGGTACATACTCATTCTTCTCTGAAGTAATATTTGAAGCCATGTATAATTTGTTAAATGGAAGCTTAAGTAGTTTGTTTCATGTTAATTTTGACTGCATAATTTTCAGTACTGATCTTAGAACTTAGCCCTTACTTTAAGCTGAACTTCCAACTCTATAAGGAAATGCAGAAAGGGAAAAATTATCCCCTTTCATAAAGTTAACTGTTTTACTTTTCTTTTTAACATACAAATCTGTATGTTAGTAGAAACTGAAGTCATGCTGTCCAATTCAGTTGTTTTTTTTCTGAGAGTGACATCTGGTGGTTCCTTTTTAGTTCTCCCAAATTCTCTGTGCTTGGCTGGAAGGTATTGGAAATCTAAAGAATCAGTGTGTGAACCTCTTTGCTTGGAACATAACATGTTAGCTGGTTATCGAGTCAAGTTAATACCACTGACATGGCACAAATGTTGAAAAGCCCAGCACTCCTTTTGGATACAGTCCCTCTGAAAGCCAGCCTTCCCTGGGGGATTTTATTTTAGCACACATGATGGACAAACAGCTGCCTTGTTGGGGTGGGGATGTGGTGATTTCTGTTTAATTCAAGGAATTTAGGATTTTGAGTAAGGGTTGGTATCAGTGCTACCTCTCTGCTTTACTCATAAGGATGCTGGAGCCCTGAGAAGTTGAGTGTCTCAGTCAAGGTCACATTGTGTTGGCTAAGGTCACACTGCTCGTCAGTGAGTTGAAGTCCTGGCCTCTTTGTCCATCAGGCATGTTGGTTACTCTGGATAACTCACTGAGCAAGAAGATCTGGGCATTAAAGAATAAGAGGCAAAGGCATTTTAGAGAAGACAGCTCATTTTTTTCAGTACCCATTGGCTGTAAATATTCCCACATTTGCCCTCTTTTCTCTCTTCCAAAAGAGGGTGCAGAATCTTTGGTGTGAATAAGAGTTGTTGCGGTACTACAGTGGATGAGGGATCCCAACTCTGTCTCCCTACATTCACTGAGTCATCCCATATCATAGTTTAGTGCCCTGTGGAATTGCATTATTGAGCTTGTTTTGAATTGGACTTGTTTTTTAAAAATTTTTCAAACTACAGTATAATAATTGTATTACTTCTTTTGTTCATAAAACCATTCTCATTTTAAGATACTGAACTTGTTTTTTAGTCTGTGCGTATTTTACAGCACACCCACCATCAGCCTTCCAGTGCCCTTTACCAAGACCTTGTCCCCTCTCCTTCCCTCCCCTTGGCAGCTAACATCTTAGGTTAATTGAACTTGTTTTATGCATTATCTCGCTAGTATCTTAACAGAAATCCTGGGCAGCAGCACTTACATGGGTTAAGATTAGAGAGCACTTACCTGGAAGGCTAACAAAATATATTAATGCTGTACTTGGAGAATGAGTGAAATTATTTACAATCATAAGTGATGAATAAAAATTTCTAAGCCATATTTTTTTCTTTTGGCAGCTGATTTTATTCTTTGTATTACTAGGTTAAAAAAAACAATCTGTGAATGATGTTTCTAAAACTCTAGTTTCTCACTAAATGCATTAAAAAAGATTTTACAAACCTTTGCAGGTGAGGAAAATGAGTTCTGTCACGTTTTCATTTTCTTGTATGTCTGCTGAATTTGAGAATTGTGTTCATAGTCTGGTCTTTTTACACCTTGAGTGGCTCACATTTTGTTGAATTGCAAGGGCCGGGTGAGTGGTCTGGCCTCTAGTGTCTGTGTCCCAACTTCTTTCTCTCCCTTTGATTAAGGACCCTGTGGTTCAGTTAAGTTTTCACATAGAAATTGCTTTGATGTGAATTTTTCCGGGGGGAGTATAAGAGATATTTGTACCCTTCAGACCCAGTAGTGGGGATGCTGAAGCTTTGTTTTACATTTAGTTCAGATTTTCAGAGTACTGATGTTCTCTCATACAATAGAAAAGTTAAAAAAAAAAAAGTAGCATTGTATATAAGAAGTAATTAGATGAAAAACTAAATAAAATAAGTAAATGCTTCTTCCTCCTCTCATTGCTTTTCTGCCTGCCTACTTGTCTTCATTCTTGCCTGCACTTTTTTTTTTTTTTAATTTCTGATTTAGAAAAATCAGCACTTCATCAAAGTTATAGTGAGGAATGATGTCACATGTTTCCATATGTCTGCTATGATTCTTTTATCTAGCAATATGCTCTCCTTTTCTGTATGAGAAAAATGTACATTTAGTGTTTGCGGACTCCTCCTAGTGTGGCACTGTGATAATGATAAAGTTTAACAAATGATTTTGTCTGGTTTCCCGTTTTGGACATCTTGAATTCCCAGGAGTGAATACCATGTGGAGGAGTGTTTGCAGTTCTTAGGAACCCAATACCCATGACTCTTAATCCATGCCCTAATTGTGCGGCGGTTGGGGCATCTTTCTCTTGTCTCATCTCTCTGGGGATGATCCAGTTGTGCCCAGAGTCAGTGTCAGAGTTCTCAGAAGCTCTAGGGTTCTTTGAGTCCGTGGTACCAAACACACAGCTTCTCTGGTCAATTGAATGAAACGTTGGGAAGAAGCTCTAGTGAGGAGGGTCTGGTGCTATGGGGCACGCAGTTGTGCTCATTGAGGAAGGCTGTCTGCTGAGCCCCATCAAACCTTGTCATTCCTTTTTAGAGAACAGCAGTTAAATGTCAACATGGTAGCATCAGCTTATGGAACCATCATTATAGCAGGAAAAAAATGGAGGAGGAGAAGGGGGAAGGAGGGTGGGAGAAGGAGGTGGATGAAGAGGAGGAGGAGGAGGAGGAGGACGACAAAGTTAACACATTAAGATGAAAATTGTTTTGTAGTTGATACAGCACTCCTATTCCTTTCCCCCATTTCTGTGTCTGTTTCTGAGTCCAGGATCCTCCATCCAGGGGAGGGGCAGGGCTGCAGTTTCAGGCCCCCCACCCAGCAGACGCTGGAGTTCTAATCTTGAAGGTCCTCCAGGGAATCTTTCACTTGTCAGGGTTAGCCAGTGTGCTAAACTGCAAGATGAAACTGCTCAAGGTAAAGGACCTTCCATTTTAAGACAAGGATACTCAGTCAACATTTCTTTCTAAGGGTCTGTGAAAAGCAAAGTACTATGCTGGAGTATAAAGTGGATTCAGAAGACATGTGATAGCCCTTGACTCCAGCCGGGGAGTCAAGATAGGCTCTGAAAACAGTCAAGTCCCACTTTGAGGCAATATGTGATTAGAAGCCATTGTGGCGCCATTGAACTTTTGTTGCGTCATGTCCAAGGGTAGGAGCCGCTGAAGATTGGCCTTGGCATGAGAATAGGGAAGGCGAAGGCAGGAACTGAGCCCTGGGGCTTTCCTCTGAACACATCGTATTTGTCAGCAGCATGGGCTTTTCTGTTTTCTTCCTGAAACTAGAAGGCCTCTGAGATGCTTCTCTGACTGTATGTGTTGCAACTGGTGTCCACAAGGTGAGCCTAGCTGGTACTGGGAGGTTGACAGAAAATAAAATGGTTTGTGGGAATCACTGGGGAAATAAGAACCACCTCTGGAGAAGCACTGGGAAGTTGATGGTGTGTTTAGATAAGCAGAGACCATACATAAGTGTAAAAAACCTAGTTATGCTGTGTGAGGAATATATGTGGGTATACTTGGTGCTGGTCACTAGTAGTCTGCTGCAGATCCAAGGCCAAACCTATGGGCCCTGAAGGGAATCCCATCCAAGGACAGGGTCTCCTGACACAGCAGCAGGAAAGGGATGGAATGTGAACTGGCTGTCAGGACCTAGAGAGACAGGGGGAGAGGAAGCCACTGGTCCTGGATATAGGAATGGGAGGTACGAGCATTTCATCTGACATCTCATCTCCCAGATGGAACCCACATTAGTTTTCCCAAGTCGCTGGAAAACTCTATTTGTGGTGCTCAGGAGAGATTGTGTGGACAATCTGCATGTCAAAATATAATTTCCAAAAGTTAGAAATAGGACTCTTACTAAGATGAACATGTCAAATTTTAATTTAGCCCATTTAGAAGAAAACCATTGAGTTAGTAAACTGATTCAAAGATATGTGAGGAACTGGCTACTTATAGGCTTAAAAAAAGTTAGCTTAAGGTTGCTAGACTATACATAAAATTGGGTGATGTCCTACAGGCAATAAAATGATAACTTTTGAGATAATCTTTCCTACCATTCAGAAATTACTATAGATTAACATGTCACTTCACCATTCACAGGACTCTAATCAGAAGGAAATAATGAAGTCAAACACAGGTACATTTTCTAGAGAATTGAGTATTCCTTGAGAGGGCTCGTTCAGCAGTGCTGCAGCATCACCTGCGAGGATATGCTCCCTCTCCTCCTCTCTACTCCTGCCCAACTGCTGTTGTTCAAGTTTTGGATGATAGCTTTTGTTAACATTAAAAAAATACTTTGGTGTTAAAGAAATATGAGATTGAATCTCGATTCCTTTGCTTAGCTGTGTCATACTGGGTAGGTAATAACTTGACACTGGATTTTCTTGCTCTAAGTTTGAAGGAGCAAATGAATGAGAGCTTTTGTAAAGGGCCGTGTATGTGAAAGACGCTCAATACATCTAAATTCTTCCTTTTACCTTTTCTGTTTCCAAAATGGAAATACTTCACTTTTTGTTTGAACTTCATAGACAAAATCCCTCCCTTCCTCCCTTCCTTTCTTCCTTCCTTCCTCCCTCCCTCCCTCCCTTCCTCCCTCCCTTCCTCCCTCCCT
>RJWH01000715.1:192682-236206 GCA_004363575.1 Solenodon paradoxus | reverse complement strand
AATCTGTTTAATTTTCATTATTCATCTAAATGGGAAAAATCACTTTTAAATTATTTTTTGAGAAATAAAAAGAATTCTCCCAGGTTTATTCAGATATAATTGACAAAATATTGTTTAAATTTCACCTTTATAACAATGATTTTGAAGTGTTTACCATAAATTAGGTTAGTTAACACATTCATCACCTCACATAGTGACACTTTTTTATTTGTGGTGAGATCTTTAAAAATCTACTCCCTTAGCAACTTTCAGATACAGACTGTAGCACTGTTAGCAGTGGTCACCATGTGTCTAGCATGCTTATGTGGAGAACACTCTGCATATGACAAAATGTAAGATGTTATTGAGGGAAGATGACATCTGACTGCATTGTCTTGTATTTGTCTTCTTCTGAGGGTAAGGACCCTTCTTGCTTGAGTGTAAATACTCTCCTTATCTCTTTTGAAGTGGAGAGCTGGTTTCCCAACGTGTCCGTTGGGAAGCCTCCTCGTAAGCGATTCAGTGTGTGCTGAGTGCCCCGCTCCTGCTTGCGTTGTGCGAGGAGGCGCCATGCACGGCAGTCTTCGGGGAGCATGTGCTCTCCCTCACCTCACCTGGTAGAGGCCGGTCCATGTGGGGTTAGAGCACAGGAGCTGGTGTCTGGCGCTGGCAACTGATCTTCACAGCCAGACTTGGGTTCCTAGGGGGCAGATTCTCTCCCTTTCTCCACAGCTCCACTTCTCTACTTTCTCCAAAGCAACACTTCTGTGTCAAACTCTGGAGTTTGTTTGTTTGCAAACACGGTAACTAAGAACCTGCCCTGATGGAGACATGTAGTAACCAAGTAACCAATAAGATGGTTAGACATTTCAGTATTATGAATGAAATCAGATAGTAAGACACTCTAAGTAAGCTGTAATTATTAGTCGTTTTAATTAGGGTTATCAAAGACAGTGTCTTTGAACAGGTGACTTTTGAATGTGAAAACAGAAGGATGAGTCAACCACGGAAGACTTGAGTGAATGGTATTCTAGGAAAGTGAGAACAGACAGAGAGGTGTGGGATGAGTATGTCTTGTTGAAGGGACAGAAAGAAAGACCTGTGGCTGGAGTGGAGACAGTAAGGGATAGTAGGTGGGGAGAAGTGGTTAGAGACTGGCAAGACCATTTTTAGGACTCCATAGGTCCTGGGAAGGAATTTGGCTTTTTTTCAAAGTGCAGTGGAAAGCTCTTAAAGACAACTAGAGCAGTAAATATATGAGCTTATTGAAAGAAGAGACAGTACTTCCAGTAGTTCAGGTGACTAAGGTGCAGGCTATAGAAACCACGGATCTGGGTTCAAGACCTGGGGCTGGAAAACAACAACAAATACATACAAGAAGCGAGAACAGCCACATCTATTGTGAGAGGAATTGAGTGGATGGTGTCAAGTGTGGAGAGTCCCTTGTGCTTAGGTGATGGTAAGTTAGGATGGTAGAGAGAAGGACACTCTGAAGCTTGGGTTATGGTGGGTCCCAAATACCTGGATGAGGATCTCAGATTTGATTTTTGCAGCTATGAGGGAGCTTTGCATATGTGTGAGTTTATTATGTGGAGGTCAGTGTGCGTATGTGTATAGCTGTGAGTTTGTGTGAGTGTGAGCATGAGAGTTAGTGTATATGAGGGTGGAGTGCATGCGCGGGTTTCTGGGTGTGAGTGTGCGTGGATGTGTGTATGTGTGTGTTTGTGTTTTTGGGTTTTTCTCCTATTGTCGCTTTTGATGAACTGTCCTATGAAGTGTAGAGTAACTGGATGACAAGATGGTTGTAGGAAGGCTAGCTAGTAAGGTAGTGAAGTTAGATCTGAAATGAAAGCCCAGAGGATTTTAAGTTGACTTGTTGTGGATAAAGAGAAGACTAAATTGGACAAGTCTTGTTATTTGTTTTACTTGATCTATGAATCTATATATATGAAGACTAGGTATATAGTGAATATATATGTATAAACATATGTACTATTTATAGAATGTGTCTATAATCTGTGAATGAGACGAGGAGTGAAATATGACTCCACTAAAGAAGTCACACTTTCTTTAAATTAGCCCAGTTTGAATGCTAGCCAAGTATTTTACTAAAACTTCATTATAAAAAATATTAGACTGCACTTAATTCATACACTTGATTTCTCTGAAAGGAGTTCTAGTAGGCAGGGTTAAGTGAGTAGAGATACTACTATATCCCAGCAAAACTGACAGTTCCCCACCGCTGCCCCGACCCCTGCAAACACAGTATGCAGACACATTGTCTTGTTCACATTTAGAGTTTTTGATTTTTGAGAAACTCATTGTATTTTTTGTTCCCCCCAGGACATTTTTGAAGATGCCTTGGAAACCATCTCTATGTAAGTAGTAACAATAAAAATTATGTATTAAAGAAAAATTGGTGATTCTCTTATTGAAAAGTAAACATTTAATTTCCTTTTTTTTTTGGCATGTAGACTGCTGACAGAAAAAAGTCGCTACTCTGTAATTGGAGTTAGGATGTGATGATGCTTAAGAAATGATCCATCTAGAGTTACTATCAAATATAGTTTGAGTATTCTTGTAATATTAATTGAACTAAATAAAAGGAAAAAGGTTTTACAACAAATTGAATTTATTTGCTTATGACTAACCTTTTTACATTTCATCCATATCTACTTACATGGTTAGCTTGTATTATAGATTTTTGCTTTTGTACATTACTTTTGCAAATTAAGTAGTTTTATTATAAGCATTTTCTCTAAGTCTACATGGTTTTTGTAACAATTTTAAATAACATCATCTCAGAGTAAGTGGAACACCACAGTTTGCTTTTTCATTTTGTTATTGATAGAGAGTTTAGTAAACAACTTAGTAAAACTAAGTAATGACTATTTTTACGTGTCTAGCTTTATGTGTCATATTATTTAAGTACCTCCAAAAGTTAACTTCACAGATGTAGGATTATTGGAATAAAAGGGATGAATATGTTTATTGTACTTTTCATACCTCAAATTACTTTTCTGTAGTAGGCAGCTCAGGCTTCCATAGCAAAATACTACCTACTGGGTGACTCAAACAACAGAACGATATTGTCTTATTGTCCGGAGAATGGGAGTCTGAAATCAGGATGCCAGCATGGTTCTGGTGCGGGTTCCCTTCCTGGCTTACAGATGACTGACTGCCTTCTTGTCATGTCCTTACCTGGCAAAGATAGAATAAGTTGCCTGGTGTCTCTAAGAGCACTAATTGCACCGTGAGGGTCCACTGAGGATCTCACATAATCTTAATTATCTCCCAAAATCTTCATCTCCAAATACCATCACATTGCAGATGAGGGATTCAACATGTAAATATGAGAAAGAGGAGAGACACAATTCAGTTCATAGCACTTTCAAAAAACTGGTTTATGTAGTAATAATATTGCATAAGTGAAGTGGTTTATCATCATCATTGGGTATTATTTAAAATAGTTTACTACTTAAATTATACCTAATTTGTTTTTTAAAAAACGTTCTTGGCATGCCCTGGTAGCTAACACACTGAGCTCGTGGCTGGGGAGTAAACCATGTATATATAGCCCAAGGACCTGGGTTTGAGCCTTGGGACTGGGGGGAACAACCATAAATAAACTAACAAATAAAAGTGCCGCCTTCTCTTCATTCCTTTCTAAAACATTCTTCTCTTCTCCTTCTCTTTAAAAAATTTTCTTTATTAACATTGTTTAGTATATTGCATTTTCTTTTTTATGAATTCCAGTTTTTTGCCTGTTTTTTCCTACTGTTCTTCTTACATATTTTTGAACTTTAAATATATATTACTTTTGTCATATTTGCTATAGATCTTCCCCCAACTGCTATTTTTATTTTAGTTAAAGATTTTTATATTGTCTAAAAATTTGACTCTTTGTATTGTTGAATATAAAGTTTTGTATATGTGATTTGAAAGAAAACTTTATTTTGATTATTATTTAAAAATAATCTTTTTATATGGAAAGTTTCAGATTTATAGAATTATTGTGATGATAGTACAAAGTATTTCTGTATATTCCACAGCAGTTTTCCTTAATATTGATTTCTTTTCCTGTGTTTTTTTTCCTTTTTCTTTTTTAAGGAAAAGTGCAGATAGGGATGAAGGAGAGCAGAGGCAGGCATACAGGAAGAGAGAGGATGAAGGTCTTTATTTATTTGATTTAGTTGTTCATTCTGGTTGTTGCCCCTGGCCCCAGGACATAAACTTGTGTCCTTGGGATGTATCTGACCTGTGCTGAACCTCTACTCCACCAGGGAATGCCTAATATTGATTTCTTATATTAAAATGGTATATTTTGTCAACATTAATAATCCAGTATGGATACATTAGTATTAACTAAAGCCCATGCTTTCGTCATAGTTTTTACCTAGGTCCCTTTATCCACCCCAGAATCCCCATCCAGGACACTGTATTACATTTAGTTATCTGGTCTCCTTAGGTTCCCCTTGGTTGCGACACTTTCTAAGACTTGCTTGTTTTTCATGATTTTGACAGTTTCAAGCAGTGCTAGTCCACTGTGTTGTGGAATGCCCCTCAATTTGTTTTTATCTGGCATTTTCTCAGTTAGCTTGGGGTTGTGTGCTTTTGGGAGGACCACAGATTTCAAGTGCCAGTCTCATCACATCATATCAAAGGTACATGTTGTCAGTTTGACTTATTACTGTTCATGCTAAACTTGATCACCTGGTGTTAGGAAGTGTTTGTCAGGTTTCTCTACTGTAAAGTTACTAATTTTGGCCCCTCCCCTTTCATACTGCACTCTTTGGATTTAAAAAATTTCCTTTTAAGGAGAGTGCATTATCTAAGATGTAGAAATCTTATAGTTACTCAATGCTGCTGCTCGTATCTGGGAGGAGCTGAGCTTGGGCAGGAGTGGAGACTGGAGTCCAGGAGGTAGAAAGGAATCAGGCCAGGGAGCTGGCAATTGGAATTCACTAGTGGACGCACTGCCATCCTGAGTGGGAAGCAAAAACACCAGACATGCCCCAAAAGGTCAGGTCTCGGAGATGGAGACCTGTCAGACTGATGTAAATGTCACAGTGGATGCACACATTACTACCAGTGTTTCTTGGAGCTTTCGGTGACTTTTGTCTCTGAAAGGCACTATTAACAATTCTAATCTATTTGTTAAAAAAAAAAAAAAGAAATCATAGGGAAACAAATTTGTTTCCTTGTTTCTGTTTCTAATGTAAGGAGCTTGGAAGTCTCCACCCTTATCTTAACAAGTAGAAAGCTGAACAGACTGAGAAATCCACCATTCTCTTTTGATCCATAAATAAGGGGAGGACACAGGACAAATGCTGCTCTCAAAGTTGAAGAGGCAGGTGAATAGGGCAGTCACTGCTTACTGAGAGGTTCATGCTGAAACCACTGTGGGAACCAGTGCTGGCTGGGAAAATCTGAGCTATAACTGATGAATTGCTGGAAGCTCAGTTTGGTCAATTCTAGGAGCACCTAGTTGTAGGGCCTGGGTGCTCCATAGTATTGTAAAATATACTTCCAGGAGCTGGACCAAATTTCCACAGCAAGAATGGAAGAAACATTCCCGTGGGTGTCAGGCAGGGGAGTGGAACAGGAACCACTTTGAATTATGCCACTGTTGTTCTTAACAAGGCCTGCCTAACTGACCTAGAGGAAGGAGACGCCCAACTCTAGCCCACTTTAGACAGCCTTTCTCACCTAAGGGATGGGGGAAGGAACAAAACCCTGAGAAACAATGTGAGGTCATAGCCCAGACTCATGGTGTGGCAGTCTACCTTTACTTTACTCAAGGCCTGTTTACAGCAGTTCCTTATACCTCGGACTTTGTGTCCTGCTATTGAGGACAAAAAAAGGCTTAAAAAATGCACTAATTTGGTGAGGCACAGCAATCATTAAAACCAGACCTGACGAGGATGTTGAAATTATAAGACTGGGAATTTAAACCAACCTTGATTAATATGCTCAGGGCTTTAATGGATAAAGTAGACAGCATGCAGGAACAGATGGACAGTGTAAGCAGAGATGGAAATCAGAAGAACCAAAAGAGATTTAAAAAAAAGAAAAAACACCAACAGAAATGGAGAGTACTTTTGATGGGACTATTAATATATTGGACAGGGCTAAAGAAAGAATCTGTGATCTAGAGTATATATGATAGAATTTTCAAAACACTGAAAAACAGAGAACAAAGACTGCAATGAAAAAGAAGGAACAGAATGGGACAACTACAAAAGATCTAATGTCCAGGGGACAAGAGAAAGGAACAAAAGAATTCTTTGAAGCAATGATGACTGAAAATATCCACAATTAGTGTCAGATACCCAAACCAGAGATTCAAGAAACTCAGAGAACACAGAACAGAAAAAATGAGAAGAAAAAAACCCTACACCTAGGCATGCCATCTTCAAACTACATAAAATCCAAGATAGAGAGAAAAATCCTGAAAGAAGCCAGCGGAAATAGAACACCTTTTCTACAGAGGAGCAAAGATAAGAATTACATCCTACTTTTCCTCAGAAACCGTGCTAGCAAGAAGGGTGACTCCTCAGATAAGGTGCAGTCCATGTATAACCCAAGAACTGGTTTGAGACCTGGGGCTGGAGAAGGAAAAAAAAAAATAGTATGACTGGTTCTAGAAAAATGACCCTGTAATGGAGATATTTTTGATTTATGACTACCAGAAACCCTTCATATACTTTTCAAATGTGGAATTCTGCAGGTCTTGTGTGGCTTGGATTCTTTTATTTTACCGTCAAGTGTGTTACCGTTATTCTCATTCTGTGAGCAATAGCTCTTTGGCACTACCTAGCTTTCTAATTATCTACCATTTATCTTTCTCTTCATTGCTCTTTCAGCTTCTTTTTGGCTGAATATTTCTACTATTGCCAACATTTTCTTTTCTAATTTTAGCTTCTTTGTCCTACTCAGTGTAGCAATTCTAAAGGTTTGCTCATTCTAGATTTATCTTGTTCTTTTAGGTTTCTGGTATGCATTATTTCTTTTCCTTTCTTTTCTTTTCTAGTGATCAGGTAGGCAGGTAGGAAGAGAAGGAGGAAGCAGCATTTTATTTATATTTTATTTCATTGTGTCTTGGTTGTTCTCCCCAGCCTGGGACACAAACCTAAGTCCTTGGAATATACGCGGCCTGCACTCAGACCAGAAACCAGTAACCAAACAAACCACTGCTCTACCAGAGTGCCTCAGGTGTGCATTATTTCTTATGTCCTTTAAGACTGTCTCTTAATCACTTTTGTTTCCTTTGCAGTATTGGCAAAATGTTCCTGGTACTTGGTCCTCTTAGCATGGTAGTAGCATGTTATACTTATCCGTATGGAAAACGTCACCTATTTTAAATAAGGACCTCAGCTAGAATGGTTACTCAAAGTAGATATTAGAGTTCATGTTCTAAAATTCTTGCCCTTGTAGTCAAATCCTCTATCCAGAGGCTATTTATAACTAATTTTGACCTGATTCTAATAAAGTTTGCTTTTTGACATAATTTTGTCTGCGTTCTGGAAGGTGTTGTGAAGGGTTGGCTTTTGTATTTCTTTTTAAGGAAAGGTGCAGGAAGGAAGAGAGAGGAGGAAGAAGTACTTTATTTTACTTGTTCATCTTAGTTGCTTCTTAAGGACCCAGGACACAAACCTACTGTGTTCATGGGTGTATGTTGACTGCGCTCCGCTGGAGTGGGTGGACCCAACTGCTGCTGCACCAGGACTTGACGAGGGGGTGCTTTCAGAAGCCAATTTGTTGATGGTAACAAAAAACGAACGTAAAAGAAAATGACATATAGTTTTACAATTTAAAGGTACAGCAGGGTGGCTTTACTTTGCTTAGGTACACACAACTAGATGTACATTTTTGGAGAGACAAATACTTGGCCTTGATGGGCAAACTTGAGCTCCAGTCCCAGGATTGGAGACCTTAGACCATTTTCTTTGAGTCTTAGTTTTGTTTTGTTTTTTAAAATCTTTTCACAGATTTGAGAAGATAAAGTGTATTTTAATATACGTGTGATAATGGGAGTAAAGCACATAGTAGGTGCTCAGTAAATATTGGTACTTTGCTGTTTCCCTTATCCTGGTTGCTCTCAGTCTCTACAGAGAAAATCATGTGCATGGTGCTGTCTCTGAGACATTGGAAAAAGGTTAAATTATCTCTAGTGTCTTCTGTTTAAGAAGGTTGAGACTTAACGTTATAAAAATTCTAGAATGACTAAAATGTTTCCAAATAACAGTTTGGAAGTAAGTAGGATATACTTTATCGCAGGGAAAACTCACTTTCCTGTATATAAATAAAGGGACGACTCCCTTTATTTTCCCAACCCAAAGTATGATGTTCCTGTCATTCCATCTCCTGTGTTACTGACCCTTTTAAAAATGACAAATATTACAGAAGTAGTCTGTTATTCAATATTTTTTCTGTAAAAATATATGTGTGCATTTCCAATGATTACTAATACATGTTAATTTATGAAAAAATCATTTGGTTTTTTGTGTGTGAACTTTTAGTTTGTCCTAATTTCAGTCAACATTTTTCTCTCCTTCTCTCTTAAATTTGTGATGCCATGTGCTTCCCTTTGTGATCCACTAGCTGCTAATCTCAGTAAAACTCTTTTCCTAATGCTGATTGAACCACACACATTTTGTTTTTTATGTTTCTGTTGCCGAGAGCAACTTGTCATCCTCTCAATAGCGAGACAGAGTCCCCTTGCCAGTGTGATGATTGATTTCTTCCTGTGACTATTTTTCTTGAATTTCTAATGAAAAAATGCAAGTTAGAAGATGAGGTAAGCCTTAAATTGTCTCTATGAAAAATAATTTCCTACTCTTCTGCTTAACGGACTCATCACCACAGATGTTGATTTTCCTGCTTCAAGATCTTGTGGTAGCCACCGTGTTATTTGGGAAGTTGCTAGATATAAACATCTCTAATATTTTTTAGAACTGGAGGGAAGATTGGAGACTTTAGAAAAAGTTTTTAGTATATTGAACATGTCTTTTTTAAAAATTAAAATAGCTTATGGACCTTCTGACTTACTTAGTATTTAAGAGTGTGATCTCTTAGGGGAGGAACCGTAAATTAGACCCATCTTATGATCTGTAGATATTAGCTCTGCTGGCCTGTGCTTCTTGGTGACTAGGAAGCCTTCTGTCCTTGTGTTTGTGCACAGCTACTACCTCTGACATTCACATTTACTGTGATGTAGCACACGAAGAATAAGTAAAATGTTTCAGGGTTTCCAGAAGAACTATCTCTGGAAAGAGGTGAGGAGCACTGGCATGGATTTTCGTTTTTGTTGTGCATTAGGGTTCATTGACACACCTGTGGATCCAGGTGAAGCCGGTTCATAAGGATTCTGACCTCTGTCAAGGGGAGAAAGTGAGCTAACCACCTGGAATCACTGTAGCTCAGTGGTGTTTCTGATTAAGCTCTTTCTCATAAAACCACAGTGAACACAAATCTAATTAACTGGCGGGGCTGTTCAGGTACTTGTTAATCAAAATTTTCTTTTTATGGTAGTTTGCAGAAGTCAGAGGAGACGAATCAAATTTATGTTCAAAGACTGTTAGAACAGATGTAGGTTTAATGTGTTCTCAGCAGTCATCTTTTATATTCTATAGCATCTTATGATAATTTTGAGTTTATCCTTATGTAGATAAACATATGTGTTTAATTAAGTCCTGAGGCATTGGGAATGCACTGGGGATGAATGTGTTTATGTTCAGCGACCATGAATTTGCCCTTACCTTAAAAAGCTGAAATAGTCAGCCATTTTTAGCTAGGTGAAAATAAACCTACAATGGAAATAAAAATATTTTATAGTATAGAATTTCTCATGGATATTTTTTCTTTTCCCATCTTCTCTTTTGAACCATAAATTATATTTTGTAATGAAATAAAGCCTTTAAGGTTATTTGGCCCCCTGCCCCCCAGCCAGGTTAGATCAGTGAACTATAATTCAATAATTTGTCTGTTTTAAGATTTTTTTAGGGTGAAATTTGTGATAGTTGACAAGCATTTAGTTAGTGGTTCCTTATTGTAGTAGTTAAATTATAAATAGTATCTGTACCTATGGTTAGAGTTAGATCATTTTATTTTACTGTGATACATGTGTATATATATATATATATATATATATATTTTTTTTTTTTTTTTTTTTTTTTTTTTTTTTGTTCCCCCCAACTCCCTCTCTAGATAATATAGATGTTGCCCTGGTTAGAAAGGGTCCTACTCCCTTGCCCCCCAACTTGATTTTTCTTAACCAGTTTGACTCTTAATTATTTTATTAAACCTAAGATGCCAATTATTGTTATCTTATATGCCATTAAGGAAGGAGAATCACACAATAGAAAATTTTCTAGACGACCTTGTATTAGCGAAAGGAAAAAATAAAACTGTCATGCAGGAAGACACAGTAAGGAAACTTGTATATTTTCATCTTGATGCTAGATATGGAGGGGGGAATCGCTAAAATGAAAACCCTCTCATGAAATTTTCTTCCCTGAGAATCTTTTAAAACAGCTCTATTACAATGTTAATTCCTTCCTTTTTTTAAACAAAAAAAAGATGTGGGCAGAAATGAAGGTGAGTAGGCAGACAAGCAGGAAGAGAGAGGAGGAAGAAGCATCTTTATTTTGTTTTCATTTAGTTGTTCATGCTGGCTGCTCCCCCCTGCTGCGCCCCCCCAGACCTGGAGCTCGAACACAGGGGTATGTGGCTTGCTTTGTCAGAAGCGCTTGACCTAACCTTTGTTCCACCAGGGCATGACAGACATCTTGATTTGTCAAACTGCAGTCTCAATATCCACTTCCCTCATCCATCTGAATCCTCTTCCTCTTGCAGTCTTCTCCATCTTCTCTATCCACTTGTCAAGTAGGATGCTTGGGAGACAGTTTTGATTTCTCACCTTTCCTTTAATTTCCATACTTTCATGTCTGATGATTTCTACCTTCAACATTTATGTCCCACCTCTTCACTTTCTGTCCCTCCTCTCTCTTCCGTTCATTCAAAGTATTCAGATTTTACCTGGATCACTTTTAAGAGCCTCCTTATGTGTTTTTTGCTTTCTTTGCTCTTTCAGTTCCACTTCCCAACTGCACTCCACTCATTTCTCCACACAGCAGCCAAAGCTATCCTTTTGAAAAGAATTTTAATATGAAAAAGTTCAAATATAATACAGAAAGTAAGGGGGATAGGAAACTGAACTCTTAATGTACTTGTAACTCACTTTCGACAATTGTCAAGTCAAGGCCAATCTCATTTCATCTATAATCCAACGCTGGGTTATTTGGAATCATATTGTAGACATATTTTATTTCTAAGTAAATATTGCAGCATGTACTTCCTTAAAAAAAGATGTTATCTTTCATAATTCAAATTCAAAGATCAAGGTCATGAAATTAACATGGATACAGAACTATTATACTTTTATGTAGCATTTTATCTGTAGTTTAGCATGTAAATGAATAAGATAGTTTTGAAAAACATCACAAGGCTATTATCACTCTTAATAATATTAATCAGATATCCTGTTGATGTTACCATTTCCCAATTGTCTCAGTTTATTTTTCAACTGCATGTTTGTTTGAATCAGAACAAAGTGATCCTTTTAGAAATTAAATTGGATGATGTCACTGCCTTGCTTAGAATCAGTCCACGAGTTTGCATGTCTCTGAGGATGAAGTCTCAATCTATCTCAGTCTATAAGACTTGAGGTGATCAGGCCACCACATTCTGTTTCTACTTGATTTAGGTCAACTCACCCTCCCAATCACAAGCCTCTTTCAGTGTTTTTGACTGAGCAAGCATTTAACTGCCCTAGATTTGAGCACACGTGTCAGACTGGTGTCTGACTAGAGTGACTACCTCCTGCTCCTCCCAGGACTTTTTCCTGCTCCTTGTAGCTCTCAGCAAGTGTATCCTCCCACCTTTTGGTTGTTGTTTGTTTTTTTAAGTCCAGGAAGAATATAATAGGCTACAGGAA
Organism: Solenodon paradoxus; assembly: GCA_004363575.1. Taxonomy (NCBI): domain Eukaryota; kingdom Metazoa; phylum Chordata; class Mammalia; order Eulipotyphla; family Solenodontidae; genus Solenodon; species Solenodon paradoxus. Next base: position 224,229 of record RJWH01000715.1, on the reverse strand, counting down.
AGTACATTTGGGAGAGGTTCACGTGGGCAGCCTCACCAGCTCCCAGAGGTGGAGAAGAAAACACCTCCCACTTTTTAAATTACTCCACCTAAATAGATTACTCCCCCACCTTTGGCATCCTCTTTATTTCCCTTACTTCATTTCTTTTTTTTAGTTAATTGTTAGGGGTTTTTTTTGATCATTGGTTCCTTGGGACTCCGTTCCATGAGGATGGGATGGGTCTAGTCTGCTCATCCTGATGTACCTTGAATTCAAACACCATGTGTAGTGCAGAGTAAGTGCTCAATATGTACCAGTTGAGTGAATGAATTTGTTGAATTAATGTACTAGTAGGAAAATACAGATAAGTACTCAACAGAGACTGCCAGAATTTGCATTGCATTAAAAAAAAAAATCCAGATATATCATATATTGAGAACTTACCCAGTAGGCCACAATGATTGTTCAAAGGGAAAGTGAGTAAGGAAACTTTATTTTTAAAATGATGATTATAGCTGGTTGTACAGACTCAAACACATACATAATTAGGTGATGTCCAATTGTTTGGGCATAATAAACACAATCCTGAATTGCCTGTCACCTTCACCATTTCTCAATTATGGGCTGACTCACTTCATCTGAAGTTTATATAAATGAGCTTTTAGACTGTTAAGCACTATAGTGAGCATCACAGCCTTTTGCTGTTTTTCTACCAGCTTTTATTTGCTTTGTTTTCTGATACTCACATCCATCTCTTGATAGAAATAGCAACCTACAGTGACCAATAATAAAGCAGGGACTCGGGAACTTTATCTTTTGGAATGTGTCAAATTTCTCCACTGCTAATGTTTTAAAAATTTAATTTCTCCTGTCCTGTCTCTTCTCACTTCTTCCCACCTTTTGTCTTACCATGTCTTATTTGTAGAATACAAAAATCAATATCATGTCTCACATACATTTAATAAATATTTGAAGTTGTAATAGCCACTAACAAATCTAAAGGACTCTGAAATCACTTCAAACTTGAAGAGATATTTAGGAATTTGAATGTTTTATTGTGTTATGTAATTTCTTTGATTTTTATTGTCCTGAGTGAGTTTCAAGACAGTATTTTTTTTTTTTTTTTTTTATCTGTAAGCACAATATTATAACTGGCACTCAAAATGTTGACGCTTCATACAACTGATGAATTAGCAGTCTTAGAGGTGTAAGCATAATTTTGGTCTCCCCTGTCGCAATACAATTATAAGCTTGTGGTTTCTATTTGTTTTGCCAGTTAAAAAGTTTTCTGCAAGGATAGCTGACTTTATTACTTTTATGCAGTTAAACAAATTGTATGTGTGTATAATGTTCTGTGTGTCAAATCTCTTATGGTTTAAGAGATTATTTGCCATTTAACACTTTTATACCAATAACGCACAGTTTGCTTTGATTAGAATAATTCTGTATAGTTAGTACAAGAAAATTAATTCCATGATCAACTATTTAAAGTGTATATATTTTGAAAGAGCATTCTCATTGTCTTAGTACAATTTTACCAATTAGACAGATGGAGCCTGGATTTTCAGTAGAACTTACTCACCAAAATGATGTAAATATGTCTCTCCAGATAAATCAGAATAAGTAAACTAATTATTTTCAGGTGTGTCATTAGCCTATGAAAATTTATTTAAAAGCATTTTTGTAAAACTACAAAGTGTTAAAGCAGATACAATGTAATTTATGTATCAGTTACTTATGTATAGTGTCATATTGGGACCACTGTTATTTTCATAAAACTGCTCTTCCTCCCAAGATGCAAGAAATTTTGGTAGTAGCAGTTTTTATGCAGCCTAACAATGGCTACCTCAAGATATAAAAAAATTTAAAGAAGTAAAAATACGAAAGAGAAGAAAACATTTGGTCAAGTCTGAGAAATAAGAATAACTGTTATCCTTAACCACTTTTCCATTTCTGAGATCAGCTCATCAGACCAGGGATTAGGTGAGCACACACGCTTGGCATGATTTAACATGTATTTGTTAAGCATTTTCTACAGCAGACGTTGAGTCAGGTTTGGAAGGATAGACTTGAAAGGGATTGTGAATATGGATGGACTGATCAGGAAGTCTCCAGTCTCCCTCTTTATTATCTTTATCTAGATTTTGATGTTGGTGCCGGTCCAGAGGCTGGGGTACAGTGATCCAGATGTGGAGATGTATGGGTTTGCCTGGTTCTTTGTCATAAAGAAAAAAAGTTGGAGATTTTGTTTAAATATGAAAGGCAAGTGATTCTGTATGGAAATTATGTATAAGTCTGACATAAATGGGAAAAATGTGTGATACTTTTTATCATTATGACAAAGCCATGGCGAACCCAGTTAAAAGAAAATTAACTAGGAAAAACCACTGCATATGTGGAAGGGGGTTTAATGCCAAAAAACAGATCATGAAAGAGGATTCCACTTTATGGTAAATTAGCAAAAGGATATATGCAGACAGCTGAAAAGAAGGAAATAAAGGTCAGTAAACCTGTAAGGTTAGTTTCCTCTGACTGCTGTAACAAATTACCACAGACTTGATGACTTAAACAACACAAATTGATTCTCAGTTATGGAGGTCAGAGGTCTAAAATGGATTTCAAGGAATCAGAACCAAGGTGGATAGAAGTGCTGGGGTTTCTGCATAGATCAAGCAGTGACATGGTCTCTTGGGGAGATTCTAGGGAAGAATTCATTTTTAACATATTTCTAGCCTCTAGAGCTGTGCTTCTTATATTTGTTGGCTCATGGTCCCTTCCTGTGACTGCCAAGTTAACAGCATAGTATTTTCTAGTCATTCTGTTCTCATGGTCACATCATCTTCTGTCTTCTCTGTACATAGCTCCCTGCCCCTCTTTTATAGGGACACTAGGGCTCACTCAGTTAATCCAAGATCATTTTCCTATTTCAAGATCCTTAATTTAATTATATCCTCAAATTATTTTTTGTCATGTAAGGTAATATTCACAGGTCCCCAATAGGAACTGAAGCTGTTTGGGGGCCATCGTTCAATCAAACAGCTAAAAATAGCTGAGCAATACACACATATACATAAATACATACACATATTTTGTTTAAATTGGATATCTCAGCATGGTGGGGTTACAGAGTATAATTTCAGAAAGTCCACTTGGTATCTTCCTTCATTTAAATTTTTTTTTTTTGACAGCAGGGTATACCTTCTTTTATACTCTTTTTAATGTATTTGTAAAATTTTTTATTTATTGTTTTAAAAATATTATTGAAGTAACTTAACTTTGCTTTACAAGATAATATATAATCTAAACCCATATGGGCAGGTTCCCCATTCCTCAAGTATATGTCCATACACCCTGCCCACCACCAAGTTACCAGAATTTTTAAGGAATATTTTTAAACAGTGATCAGAAAAATTAAAGTCATGTTCAGCTTAGAAAATATATTGAAAAAAATGATACTTGACTTTTTAGAACTGTTTCAGATTCATAGAAAAGTTGAGAAAATAGTACAAAGAGTACCCATACACCCTATATCTATTTTCCCTGTTATTAACATTGTACCTTAGTATCATTATTTATTCCAACTAATGAAACAGTGCTAACTAAAGTCCATAGATTATTCGGATTCACTTAGTTTTTATCTAGTTGTCTATGACAATTTCTGGAGCTTTTCCTACTTTCTGATGACCTTAATAGTTTTGAGGAGTGCTAGTCAGATATTTTGTAGGATGCCCCTGTCTTGGAACTTGTCTGGTGTTTTTCTCATGATAAGGATGGGATTTAGAGTTTTGGGGAGGAAGACCACAGAGGTAGAGCCATTTTTTTCATCACAGCCTATTAAGTACATGCTGTCAACATGATGCACCACGATTAGTACTGACCGTAATCATCCGGCAGAGATTATGTTTATCAGGTTTCTCTGCTGTAAAGTTACTCTTTGTGGGGAAGAGGAGACTTAAGTTCTGCCAGCCCCATGAGGGCAGGTAATCTACATAAGTTATTTGCATATTTGGTGGTAAATTGCATCAAGATGGTTATGTCGGAAATTCATACCAAATTGTCATATTCCAGCATCCTCAGAGGACTCTTTCAGCCTTTATGAGATTCTGAGCATGGCTAAATTCATTTTAGAGTGAAGATTTCTTAACAACATGTAGTAATGTCATTTTAGGGAAATCTGAAATTACCTGGGTAAACCTACCTTGTGTAAATTTTAAAGGATTATATTCAAATACAAGTTAGATCAGTTATTCTCTAACATATTGCACATTAAAACAACAAACCAGAGCTAGACTTAAAGCTTTTTAATATAGATAAAACAAATATTAGAGAAAAGATATTAGTATAGATGGAATATACCTGTAGGTGTAAAGTATACTATACTAATAATTTTGCAGAGGACCTTGCCATTTTCTTTTCATCCCGGAATCACCCTGAGTTCATGTCTTTTACATATTTCTAAAGTGTCCTTAGTTTTCCTTTGAAGTATAGTACCTATCACATTTGCTATCCTTTGCTGAATATCTAGCTTCTCTGCTGGACTCTCCAAGCAAGAAAGATCTGTGTGTACTCTCCTCACAGCTGTATTCCTGTGCCCAGCACATAGTAGACATACAAATATATGTTGACTAACTCCCATTGCATATGCCAGCTCTTAGGAGCTCTTTATAAATATTGGTGATCCAGCAGGTCATATTTAGGGGTAAATAATCACATAAGAAATAAATGTTGCAAAATATTAGCAGTTATTATCTCTGGGTTATGAGACTGACTGGTTTAAATTTTCTTCTTTGTTTTTCACTTCTCTCCAAGAGGTTTATTAGTTTATTTGTTATTATTACTATTTTTAAAGGAAAGGTGCAGAAAAGAATGAAGGTGAGGCATGCCTTGCTGGAGTAGTGGTTGGGCACAGTCCAGATACACCCCAAGGTCCTGGGTTTGTGTCCTGGGTCTGCAGGAACAACCAAGATGAACAGCTAAATAAAATACTCCTCCTCCTCCCTCTTCCTGCCTGCCTCTGCTCACCTTCATTCCTGCTTGCACCTTTCCTTTAATAAAGGAATGAAGATGAGTCTGCAAGCAGGCAGGAAGTGAGAGGAGGAAGCGAGTAGCACTTTATCCATTTTTTATTTCGCTGTTCATCCTGGCTGCCACAGCCCCCTCACTCCCCTAGTCTTGCTCAGCCAGGGGTGGTGAGTCCAACAGCCATTCCACCGGGGTGCGCCAGCGTTTGTCACGTTATAATCAGGAGGCATCAGAGTATGTTACCTGATACTTCCATAATCAAATGAAATGATGAGTTGAGCCCCATAATTAGAGTGATGGAGTTCTTGTATATCAAAGAGCACTCAAGAAGGTTGCCAAGTCTTGGGTCATCTCTAAACCTACATTTCTTTTTTTTTTTTGTTTCATCAAAACCAAGTCAAATATTGTTTACCTAGTATTATTTTCAAAGGGCTATTTCCAACTACCCTGTTGTGACTGTTACATCATATGTGTATTTAATTCACTTCATTAAATTAACTTCTGTGCACTTAACCTACTAGACTAAAAACTTCAGATAACTTGCTTTTCCTTATATAATTAAAACAAAAAGTCCATAGGATATAAAATCCATTTTTAATTTGGGGATACCACCCTGCTCTTCTTGCATTTCCCTTAAAACAAAAGAAATGATTCATTGTATTCCTTCCTTGTCTTTTTTTAGGTGGAGGCAAATCCCAGGATTAGGTGAAAACAAAAATCATGGACCCTATAGATTTTATAAATCCAGGCCATTTGATATTTCTAGCTTCCTGCTTCCCTAGGATAATTAAACAGTGATGGATTAGAATTAGGCTGCAGCAGAGATTGGTGGAGAGTGTGTGTGTGTGTGTGTGTGTGAAATCTCCCGGCATCCCTTCCTGCAGAAGCATCAGCTACGCCAGTGAGTGTAGCTGCCACTTTAACTGACAAGTCTTAAATTCTTCCCTGAGAGGCTCTGGGATGCTGTCAGCAGCCTGGGCAGCTTCTTTTCTGGTGCCTGGTAATTGAGAGTCTCAGGAGAGACCAAGAAATAAAACAGAAATTGAGGACTTTTGTTGGCTTTTACATTGAGAATTGTCTCTTCTTTTTGTTGGCTTAAAAAAAAAATCTGGTAGAAGAGAGGGAAAAGCATTTTCCCAGTGGGGCTATATTTATTCCTCCAAAGTTACAGCTGCTCCGAATCTGTGAGTATGTTGCATTTATTTAGCTGCTCCTGGGGGCATGATTGCAATATTCTCTTTAAATCTATGAGGATTTAATTTCAGGAAAGTGAATGCCAGTTTAAAAAATCACATTGAATTTCATTGGAGACCTGCAGTTTTGTAAGTTGACATTATCTTCATTGAAGGCTTCATGTAAAGCCTGCCAAAGATTTCCTCCCACCTCTGCCCTCCCACCTGCTTTTTTTAACTTCTAAGGGTGAGTGCTGAATTGGAGAAAATAGCAAATCTTGCTGCTCTGGAGGCTGCAGTCTTCCCCGGGTGCCATGGCTGGTTTACTGGTACTGCAAGGTGTGCTTGGGGCTGCAGAACAATGAAGGACGCTGACGTCTCACTTTGTATTCACTGTGTTTGTTTTAGATCCTTTGCTGGCTTCATTATAAGGCTTTGTTTTGTTAGGGTGATTAAAACCTTAATGATGAAGTGGCACGCTCTCAGAATAGCATGAGTTAATAGTTACAGTCTTTACCTCTTACTGCGTTGTCTTCAGCTGTCTCTTTGGAACAGATTATAGTAAACGGGGGTTCCCAAGAGGTGACCTTTACTTGACCACCCTTTTCTAATTGTGCATTTGAATCTGTGCCATTTTTTTTTTCTGGTGACGCAGACCCTTTAGATGTGTAAACAGATGTATAAACATATGTCCTTAGTCATTGTGTCCCAATTTCCCCCTATGGAATTCACTGGAGGCTAGAAACTGTACCCTTGCTGAGTTATTATTCAATCAGTTTTGAACATTTTACAGACAGAGGTTAAATTTTGGTTCTCACCAAAATTCTCATATGTTCTTGATTTTTCTTTGTTAATGAAAGTCTTGCTATTTTAGTGAACTGATTCATATCATTTGACTACTAATCTCATTTCTTTATCTTAAAATTCACATTAGCTAAAGCATTTTCTAAAGTTGATATGTTCAGTGATTGGTAGTCAAAATACTTTTAAACACCAACTGTTAGCAGTCATCTATGTAGATGCAGAGTATGTTTGACTTTGGGTGCCATATTATATGAGCCTTGTGGGTGCCAGTATTTTGGTTGATTTCTTGCCGCATGAAATAAATCGAGGCTTTAAAAAAAAGAAATTCTCCATCACCCCGAGATCAAATATCTGCTGGTTTTATTTTTAAGCATTTTGTCATACCTAAATGCAGCAACTTTACATTTAATTAGGAAGAAGTCCTAAAAATAGGAATTTCTGCCTTATCTAGTCTCATAGAGAATTTGTATTCATTTATTCATTCATTCACTCAACACATGTTTACATTTGTTGCAAAGTTCTTGCCAGACTTTGTGGATATGATGCTGAACAAGGTATTATATTTGCCCTCACGAGCAAATAATTTTAGCAGGTGAAGACGACCTTCAAAACTTTAAGTTACTTCATTATAATTATGGTAATTTTCAACTGTAGATTTTATGTACTTTGCAGCCAAACATATACAAGACTTACAAATACAACTAATTTTGTCCCAGATTTTCTGAAGACACAGATCCTTAAAATTGATCTGGAAAGAAATTTCAGAAATAATTAGTTTAAAAAGTATATTCAGGCAATATGTAAGTGCTGGTTTTAGATCAGTAGATAAGAAATGGTCCCAGCTTTGGAGGAGCTCACAGTCTATTCTAGTAGGGGCAGATGATAAGTTGGTTATGTTTTTATATTCTAGTATGTTACTGATTCATTAGTTCAATATGTATTTCTTGAATGTCTGCTGAATTCTGAACACTATTGTGGGTACCATGTTGGGCACCGGGAATGGAGTGGAGAGTAAGATAGGGATGCCCTGCTCTGTGGAAGCGGGGCTGTGGCAGAGAAGTTACAGATGCTGTGAGAACACACAGAAAGGAGAAAGAAACTTCACTTTCATTGACTGAGCATCTGTTGTGGGCCTGCCACTGATTAGTACTCTGTATATATTACTCTTCCCTTCAACCTATAAAGTACCTACTATCTTTGCTATAAAAGCAGGTAAACTCAGGTTCGGAGAAGTTACCTAATTTGCTTGAAGTCACACAGGAAGTAAGTGGCAGGATTAGAATTTAAACCAAGATAAGATTTAATTTAAAATCTCTGCCCCTTCTGGTGGTTCCCAAACCTGGCTGCATGTTCCTCACAGTTACCAGAGCACCAAAGGCATCATCATATTTGTTACAGGTTTCCCTGGTGACTAGGTGGTTAGGTTTAGGAACTAACCTTATACTATTCCCTCAATTTAGAGAATGAGGTGAGGCGATGAGAATCAGACTAGTAAAAGGGACCAGGGTCATTCATTAGAATATTCCTAAGAAGCTAAGAAATCAAAACCAGAATTGATAGCAAAGAGACCGAAACCAACCAACCAACCGACAAACCAACAAACCAAAACCAAACCAAACCAAACCAAAACCAAACTGATGCAAACCAAAATAATAGCAATAGGAGCCTGAACCCATAAAGGTGTTTAGCTGGTCTTAGCTCAGAGGAAGAACCCTGGCAGACCTGATATACCAACCCTGACAACTCTTGTTCTGAGATCCCTGTGTTGCCTGATGATTATGACTTGACAGTGGACTGGTATTTTTTTTATGTTTTATTTTTTTGAGCAAAGCAATTATCTTGGCTTATTAATATGCATTCAGACTAAGAAATCTGGTCATTGGGATGTAGTGGGATAAATTCTATGGTGTGGAGAAGGCCTGGGCTCTATGAGAACAAAGAGAAGGTTCTCCCAACATAACCTTAGATGATGGGCAGGTGTTGGGGAAGATGATGACTTGGTAGGGCTTTCTGGAGGGGATGTCCAAAGTGCTGTCCAAAGTACAACAGATATTGCTAAATATTGGGGGTAATTAGGTATTTATGACAAGTAATTAGGGAGGTTTATAGGTAAATGCTAAGATATAAGAGACTACTGTAGGGGAGGAAACATTTTCTCTTCTAACTCTTAGGATCATTGCCTGGGACCCTGCACATTAAATGACCAAAAGACAGATTAGCAAGGGACAAGGAAAACAAGTTTAATTATGTACATATACATGGTAGTTCACAAAGAAATGTGCCCCCAAGGAAGTGACTAGAATTTGGGGCTTATATAACATCTTGACAAAGGATGAAAGAACATGAAGATCAGGCAGGAGGCAAGAAAATGGGTTTATGGCTTCTGGTGGGAGAGGGCTATTCCATTACAAAGGGAAATTTAAATCCTGTTTTTCAATAGAAAGGAGCAGGATGGAATGTTAACAGTCTGGAGTCTATATTTTGGCATGGCATACTGTGATCTCCTTCAGTGTGATCTCCTTCAATGTGATCTCCTCAGGGTTTGCCAAGAAACTAAGGTGGTCTGCAGTTCTAGTGAGAGTGGTCTGGTCAGAGGAACAGACACCAAGTGTGCCCCAGCCACTCAGCCAGGTGGCAAGGGCAGCAGCAAACCGCCGATCCATTTTTTTTGTTGTTGTGCTTACAATGAATTGTATCTGAATTTGCATTTAGAGGGAACTTCTTGGCCAAATTGTGGGAACTGGGAGAGGAGAAGGTGTGCCTCAGCCCTGTATTATGACACCTTGCTCCTGCCTCGTGACTGGCCAGAGTTTTTAATAATTTAGGACTGTGATCAGCTTTTATGACTTAGGTGGAGAATTTAACATAGATGTGTATGCATATGTAAGTATGTATGTATCTATGCACACACATATGCACATCCAGATAAAGACTGATATTGGTTTATATCAGTCATTGTTTTTATAGAAAATATGTTTTGATTTCCAACCCAGTGACATATAAACATACTCACAGAAATAACATATTAACAATTTTTGACTGTTATGACAAATGTGGTGGATCTGTGCACCTTGAAGCTGCTGTGGTATGTTGCTTAGTAGGTTGATTGAGTAGGAGTCCCCACCCCCACCCCCACCCCCTACGTCGCATTTTTATTTTGTAAAATTAAAGCCTCAGTGCACCCAGGGTACCTGTGTCATGATAAGTGCTTAGTGTTTTTGGCCTCAAGCCCAGAGATCTTCCTGACATTTTGCACCTGCTTTCCACTTTTTAACACCACATTTACACTTATGTCTTTGTCTTGTTTTAAAAAGGTCAGGACTGCATTTATGAGCAGATTCCATGAACATGAGTTTGATAATTTTCTTTGTTCTTTCATCAGTCTGCAGGTGTGGAACGCTTTTAGTGACCATTCATGTGGTATGAATGGTTTTCCTTGGTGATCGTTTTCGATTAGTGAGTTATACAATATCATATTCCTAGTCATGCCAGGTGACTGTGTTTTAGAAAGTGGGAAAATCTGGGACAACTATTTGAATTTCTTTTGTGGTTTGGGGCTATAGTCATTATCTTCTTAGTTGGTGGGTGGGAGAGAATTTGAGCTTTTCCATGATCCGACAAACCAGAGCCTAGCATATAACTCTTAATGTGCCATTCTGCCTCCTTAATGTTAACTTAGGCTTGTGTTTCTATAATTTTTTTAAAGCAGTAGTATCTCTGCATGACAAAACCATTTTATGTGCGTGCTTGATATCACAGACTGGAAAAATGCAGTGTGCCAGTGATGAAAACAGCCATATGTCGAAGAGCTACAGAAGATTAAACTTGGGGACTTGATTATATGCTTCCCTTCTGTTTCACTTTTCTTTCCTAATAGATATTTTTTGGAGAAAGCCCTTGTATTCATTGAAAGCTCTTGTTTGAAAGTGAAGGCCTCTCTGGTAGTATATCCATGAGTACTTCATTTGATCTACATAAATGCTAAGTCTTCAGATGGTATTTGGCACCAAGGTGCTTACATATAATCAATTAAAATGTCATTCATTCATCAAAAACAGAGCTTCTTTGGGCTAAGACAGAGTGTTCTTGTCCTTTAATAAACTCATAATCAACTCACTACAACTAAAAAGTAGACCAAAAATCTGTTGTGTTTTAAAATCCCGATCAAGGAACTTATAGGAGAGATACACTATCCAGCCCCCACCAAAGACTTTGGAGTAGCCTTTCTTTTTCCTCATCGATAGTAAGGCAAATGAAGATTTGTTTGGGGGACATTTGGGCTTTTTGAGCATTTTGGGGGCTAGGTTGTGATGTTTTAAAATAAATGACAAACAGCTTTCCCCCTTTTACCATCACACTGAAAATCTCCATTTGCTCTACATCCTGAAAATGTCTGAGCCCCTCGGTACTGAGAGACGGACTGCAAGTGGTCAAGTGCAGTGAGACGGCCTGTACCCTGTCACTGCAGGAAGCTCCGCTGGGTGACAGGAGTGTGAGGGCCTGTCTAATGGGGGCTCTTGACCCGGTCACTTGACTCTTTCAGCAATATCGCTACCACTTACCCTTCCTTATGTTTATGTGCTGTTTCCATTTAAAAAGTGAGTTTACAAAACAGAGCACGTTTCTTTCTCAACATCCCTGTGAGGTAGACAGGCAGGTGTGCTCCTTCCTCTTGTGTGTGTGTGTGTGTGTGTGTGTGTGTGTTTGTGTTCCAGTATATGGTGGGAAAATACACATAACAAAATTTACCATCTTAAATTCTTTTTTCGCTTGTACAGTTCAGTGGTATGAAATACAATCATAACGGTGTAACCACCACATCATTCATCTTTAAAATGCTTGAAAAACTGAAACTCCATACCTGTTAAACAGTAACTCTCCATTCCCGTCTCTCCCCAGCCCCTGTAACTACTATTCTGCTTTCTGTCTCTGGATCTGTGTTCCCCCACTCTTTCTGTAGGTGAGGACGCTGAGGTCCACAGACGTGAGTGAATGGCCTAGTGTTACACTGCACACTATGAACAGCAACCGGGGACTGAACCCAGAGTTCTGTCTTGTATTCCAGAGTGTTTTCTACTAAACACACTGTAGTTGGTGATGAGCAAGGATAGTTTATAGATTAGGTAGAATTTTACGGTTAGAAATAAGAGACTTCTAATAGGGGAGTTTTTTTTTTTTTAAGTTAAAAGTATCAGTAAAGAAAACCAGCAAACTGCAACAGGAGCTGAACAGATCTCTTGCCAATCTAACATTCCATTGTGGTTTATTTTAAGTAATGTGAAGGAGTACAATTTGCTTTGTGTAAGGAAAGAATCTGGAAAGATACAGGCTCTGGTTTTAGTTTCCAACTCTTGTCAGTGATTTGTGGTGACTGAGGGTAAGGAAAACAGCGTCTGTTGGGGTAGTTTCTTCCTGTTCTCCATTTTCTTAGTGAGGATAGTAGGGTCTGAAGCACATTTTATCTTTTATATGAAAGTGAATTTTTATTCTTTACAATTGTCCTCACTTTTCTCTGAAACTCTCTTCCTCACTGAGGATGGATTAAAACATTGCTGTCAATTAAAGATGACATCAGCTGTTCAGAATTCAGTCTCCTTTGGAGTGACTCAGGCTTCTTGGGCAGTGGGAGCACTAGATGTGCTGTCAAATAGAGATCTAAACTCTGCATTAGGCCTGCACCTCTCTCCAAGGGTCCCCTTTCCCCTTTCTTCTTTCGTGGATGAATCTGTCTGTGGGCTGGAAGCCTGCTCCGAGTCTTGCTGTCTGGTTGAAGGCTTCATCTCTGTCCTTACTGCCTCTGCCACTGAAGACCTGTGATGCCTGGATCTGTTAGTGTTTCCCTGACCCCATGGGCTTGGCCTCCCCTGGCATTGGCTGATCCCGGGGTCCAGTGACCCTTTCCATTTGCTCCTTATGTCTGCACTTTGCTACAGGGTCATATAAGTTGTCTTTAAAAAGAGGTTTTGTTTTTGTTGAACATACTTTTTAAATTGAGGTAAAATTATTTTACAACGTATATAGTTTAGATGAGCAGACTCTTTCTTCATGGGATGTATGCTATCTCACTGTGCCCACCACCAGTGTTCTAACGGTCTTCCACACACTGCCCATGGGATCCCCGCAGACTACTGTTTGCTCCTAACACCTGGCCCCTTCCCATCTGGTAACCCCGGTTCTTAAAAACAGTTTCTTCTTTTGCAATAATTCCAAACGTAGCAATGAAGTATGCAAATAATAAAGAATGTCTGTATACTTTTAATTCATTATTAATATTTTGCAGCATTTGTGTTATTATTTTCTCAGTATACACATTGTTGTGTAATTTTTTGAGTCATTTGAGAATAGGATACAGCTTCATAGAAGGTGATCTAGAAAGGTGAATCGAATATCTGCTAGTGAACAGGAGAAGGAAATGTTTGAATAGCTTTCATGTTCTTGGAATTAACTTTTCTCTGCTTTCCTTCAACTCTTCTTTTTTCCAAGTTAACTTCTCCCGGTTGATCTCTTGAACTGACTGTGAGTCCTTTCTCTGGCTGCGGGCTTCCTGTTGCCTTCTCAGCTGTTGATCTTCTCAGAACAGTGCTTCTAGAATATCAGAATGGCCAGGTGTGATCAGACAAGAGTAGTTGCTATCCCCCATATGTTCTGTTCATTTATTCAGTCAGCTCATCAGCCCAGTGTTACTGAAGGTATCCACTTGTAAGATTCTGTTAGGATCTGCGATACAATCTTGCCTTCAGAGAGTTTTTACTTTGTTGGGGGAGTTGATTGTGTGAGTAAGACTAATTAAATTAGTATTCCTGTCACTTTCCTCATTCTAGATACAACTTATTGATTATACTTTAATTGCATCAGGATAAATGTTCTATTGTGTTCATAAATTCACTTCAATCTCTACAACTTTTTACCACCTTTTTGTTAAATAACATGTTTTTTTTTTTTTTTTATCCAGTTCTTATTGTTTTATCAGTTAGATTTTTATCTTAGAACTTATCATTTGTTTTCCTTCAGGTGTCATCTCTGAGAGCAAGAACAATATAATGTTATGTATCTCACACCAGATACAGTAATTGGGATTGGTACTCCTAAATGTTTATAAGTAAAATTAAAGTTAGTTTACTAAATGAATTCTTTTATTTAGGGCATTATTATTTTAGATCATAGTTCATTCAATTCTGTCTTTCCCAAATTTATTTTTCAGAGTTTGATTTTTTTCTATCTTAGTCCCATTTTCTGATAAAAACAAAAAAAGTTAAAAAACAAAACAACAAACACAACGGGATTGGGTAAATAATGCTCTTTATACAGTTGTGATTCCATCTATTTTGTTGGACGTGTCACTCCCCATCTTGCATTTAGGACTGTTGGTGGGGGTGGGGGGTGGGCGGCAGATACTTGGCAGATAACTTGCTCGCATGTGCGTGCATGAAGTGCGCTGCATTTTTCTGATCTTCAGAAAATGGAAAGGAGATTAGTATAGAGAGTTCACGGTAGTGCCTACTGTTTGCCACCTTTTTGTTTCCAGTGAGGGCCAGTTCCTTGCAAAAAGAAATAAATCATTCTTCATGTTCTGCATTGGTAGATTAAATATCAGATTGAGACCATAAGTAAGTGTGTGTGTGTGTGTGTGTGTGTGTGTGTGTGTGTGTGTGTGTGTGTGTATTACTGAAGACAATTCAGGAATATAGTCTTATAGCCATTTTTAGGTCCAAAAATGTAAAATAGCATTGAAGTGTGTTACCAACATAGGAAACGAGGAGAAATTAGAAAAATCACATTTAAGAACAATTTTTTTAGAGCAGTGAAAGTTTGGAAGAGTTCTGAAGAGTTTAAGATTACATTAAAAGCATACTGGGTGGTGATGTATTCCAACTTGTCACACGAAAAGGACTAAAAATAATATTATACTGTTCTTGCATGTTTTTAAGAGAACTGTTTTAAATTATGTATGAATAAAAGGAACGATCAGAGGGTGTTTTCTTAAATAACTTTTTCTCCTTTATAAATTTGAGATTAAATTGCTCAAATATCTGCTTAACTTTACCCTTGATTGTTAAAATAGTGCATAATCACTTTTGAAAAAATTTTAAAAACATAGAAAAGCAGAAAGGACATAAAAATAAAAGCCATATAGAGTAATTGTGGTTTATATTTTCAGTTGTGGAAGTCTTGGTAATGAGTCTAGGCTTGGGTAATATAGGGACAGATGACCTAGTTTATACATTCACTAGTATCTCATTTAATAAAAACAATTATGTCATCTGTTGGTGTTTGCCCTTTGGTCCTTTTCAAGATTTTAGACCTTCCCTCTAAAGGATCAGGACCAGATGGTGAACATGCTGAAATGACTTTCTTTTGTGTCCTTTAATGGCAGTGTTGACAGGCCTGGGGTTGAGCTGACAGTAGACTGTATTTGGAGACTTATTGTCCACATCTAGGCTGTCCTTCCTCCTCCTCTCCCCCCTCCTAAATCACTAGCCTTGAGAATGATTTTTCAAAGGAATCATCCATTGGGCAGAATGTGGTCTTGTGAGTTTTCTTTAGTAAGAAAGACAAGCTACGCAGGTCACATGGTCAATCATATTAGGCAAGAGATTTCTTGAAATATGGTAGGTGTGTCTACTGGAGTCTTAATTCCTAATTCCATTTGACGTCGTTCAGACTGGAGAGCCTATAAACGGTGCCTTGCAGAGCCTGCCAGTTTGTCCATCTAGATTCATTTTTCTGCAAGTCAGAGAGAGATTTTTAACTTAAATAAAAAAATTTTGAAGTATATTAAAAGTTACTTTTATTGCTTTTTGAAAATTTTTTTAAAATAGACTAGCTTTTATTTCATTGCGCAGGAGTATAACACATCTGAATTTATTGAAATTTAAGATTCTGGTAATTATGATTTGAATGAGGGGGGGAAAGTAAAATGAAGATGGCTATAAACTTTTCATTTGAAAATAATTCTACCTAATGATTAACAATTAGACAGTTAAGACTTCATAATAGGTGCACCCTGGTGGAGCAGTGGTTAGGTTAATAGCCTCCAAAGGAGTAAGCCATATAACCCTGGGTTGGAGTCCTGGACCCAGGGGAAGCAACCAGTGTAAACAACTGAATAAAAAATAAAGTAGAAATACTTCTTCCTCCTCTATCTTCCTGCCTACCTGCCAATTCGCCTTCATTCCTATCTGTACCTTTCCTTTAAAAAAATAAAAGACTTCATAATAAAAAGATAACCCAATTAAAAAATTGACAAAAGACCTGAGTTAGTATTTCTCCAAAGAAGATATATTAATGGCCAATAATAAGTAACTAAACAGATGATCAACTTCATTAGTCGCTAAGCAAATGCAAGTCAGTACCGCAATGAAATGCCATCAACCTGAAAGAAAGGAAAATGACAGATGCTGACCAGGATTTGGAGAAATTGGAACTCTTGTATATTACTGGTAGGAATGAGAAATCACAAAACACTTTGGAAAATAGTTCTTCAAAAATATTAAGCATGGAGTTACTATATGACTCAATTCAATAATTCTACTCCTAAGTAGAACAATCAGTTACATGTCCAATGTCCACACAAGAATTCGTGCTCAGATGTTAATGGCAGCATTGTTTCTAATAGCCAAAAAATTAAAAGAGCCCCAGTATCCAACAACTATTGAAATGATAAACAAAATATGTGACATTCACACAATAGAATGTTATTCGGCAATAAAAAGGAGCAAACTACTGACATATGCAGCGACCTGAAAGCATCTTGCAAGCATTATGCTAAATGAAAAAAAGCCAGTCAAGAGAGACCACATATTGCATGTTTCCATTAATATGAAGTATTGCAGAATAGGTTTACCTGTAGATTCAAAAAGAAGATTAGTATTTGCCTAGGACTAGAGATAGAGGGGGAAAAGGGGTAATGGATGCTAATGGGTAGGGTTTCTTCTGGGTGATAAAATATTACATAATTAGATTGTCATGATAGTAGCATACTTCTGTGAATATGGTGAAAGACTCTATGTGTTAAATGGGTGAGTTGTTTGGTCTGTGAGTTATATCTTAACAAAGCTGTTTAAAACTTAAAAATATCAGAAGGCAGTAAAAACAGGACAAGTGACATATTTTCCAACATACCAATGCCCGTCACTGAGATATATGTTGTTTTTCTTAGCCTCTATCAAACAATAACAGTATTTTTTTTTACTAGATAAAAATGCATTTCTTCTAACATCTGAGTTTGACCTCTACGTTATGCTCAGCAGTAGAATGGGGTGGACAGTCAAGTTATTCTAATCAGTTATATATTAAATAACTGCTTGCTTTGGTGGTACAGATCCCTAACCTGGAGCAATGTAGAGGAACACTGAATATGACTTTTTTTTTTTTTTTTTGTAAGGCTGTGCATGCACTTTATTGTAGTGTTCCATGTTAAAAACCTTAATTGAAGGAAAAATAAACTTTTTGAATAAAGTATATAGTGATATGAAAATACAATATTCTAGGGATAGCAAGTCTCTTGCACAACTTTTCCTGTACAACTTTCCTGTACAACTCTTGCACAACTTTTCCTGTAACTTTTTAATAACTGGTTCTAAAATTCATAAATAAAAATTAAGGTACTATAATATCACCCACCCCAAACCAGTATTTAATGAAGCAGACAATTTGCCTCCATTGTTGGCACAGAGATATAAGAAAGCCATGATGATGAATATTGTGTGACTAGCGCAAGGGGGCAGATATGGAGTTGGAACAAAAGCATGCCTGGAAACAGCAGGACTGTACATGCTATCGTGCGTCACTTAAGGATGGAGGATATAGTTTGAGAAATGTGTCATTAAGCACTTTCATCATTGGGCAAAAGTCGGAGTATAATTGCTTGAAACAAGATAGAAGAGCCTACTCCAAACCTAGGCTGTATGGAAAAAGAGCCTGTTGGGACTGCGGTCATACATGCTGTCTGTTGACCAAAACATCATTAAGTGATGCATGATTATCTATGGAAACTCGCTCTGCTTTAGAGACTGCTGTATGAGTAGCAGTCTGTCAAAGTCTAATCGTTATAGAATGAACACATGTCAAAGATTTCTTTATCAATGAGGAAATCAACAAGATGATAAAATTGGTTTCAAGAAGAAAGAAAAAGTTGGAATAAGATTTTTGTATATAAAATTCTTTACTCTCCTACAAAGCAATAAAAGAATAACCTTACCAAACAAATTATACACATATTTACTAGATAAAAAATCTACAAGTTCTTAAGGAAAACCTTCTATGCCCATTTAGGTTCTTCTGGATTAGCAAATAATCAAACTTTCAACAGATTGATGAGAGAAAAACCAGAAGGAAATTTAATAATAGCATGTATACCTCCTGCATACATGAGAGAAATTCAGTTAAACCAGTAACTTGCCACATGCAGTTATTTTCCACCCTAAATACCTTCATGTAGAATCAAGGATGCTGGGGGAGGTCTAGGGGGAGGAAGGTAGTAAGGACACAAAGTAAACAATTCTGCCTTCATGCAGATAAAGGTTGATTTCTCCGCTGCTAAGTAAAGAAATCAGGTCTTTTTGGTTTGGTGAGGGAGATGGTCTCACAGAGAGATTTTTTTTTTTAATGTTTTTCAAAATGACAGCCTCCACCCAGTTCTGAGAATCCCTTCTGAAAGTGAAATAATACTTTTAGAGGGTGACAGATTTTTGCTCCCCTACAAAGGCAACATATTATTGTGCAGAGTATAGATTTTAATCAGTAGTAAATGGCAAATTAATCAAAGATACACCACATAGAGAATGAAAGATTCCTTGGGTAGTCTTGAAGTGCTCTAAGATGACATTGAGAAAATGTGCAGTTTTCCTTTTGTCTTATTTCCAAGTTAACAGGTAGCAGAAGGATGATTTATAAGTTGGTGGTGGGATAATTGCCTATCCATGTGGGAAATAATTAAATTTAGCTCACATTGTGTACAAATATTGATTCCAGATATATTATTTTTCTTAAGTATTTCAAACATTTATAAAAAATGGGGGAAGAAAAAGATTTTTGATGTCAAGGCATGGGGAATATTCCCCTATTTGTCTAGTTCTTTATGGACTGGAAAAACAAGTTAATATGATGTACAACTAGTAGAAAAAAAGCCCAAATTTAATGACATATGTATAGAGAATGTACATAACTAAATTCTGAGGTAAATAGGGCAGATCAAAGACTTATCCTGTGCTGAGGAATGAGAGAGGGGATGGGCTGGGTAAAGGACAGAGGGAGGCGGTCATCTGACAAGGAGGGGTGACATGTATATTCTGAAAGGAAAGATAGGAAATAGGTTTCATGATAGAGAGGATTTGTTCACAGATCAGCTTATGTATGGGTTACAGTCTTCCCCAACTACACTTGTAGGAGAAGGCTTGAGGTTTAGAATACTGATCTTCTCTTAGATTAAGGGAAAGACAATGGAGCTAGGAGAAAGGCAGGGCTTCTTTTTCATCTGCAGGGGTGCCATTTCTTTCAGCTCAAAATAATTCTTTTTTTTTTTTTAAAGGAAAGGTGCAGGCAGGAATGAAGACAAACAAACAGGCAGGAGAAAGGGAGGGGAGGAAGAAGCACTTTATTTAGTTGTGCATCCTGGTTGTTGCCCCAGACCTTGGGACTGAAACCTGGGGCCTTGGGATGTATGTGGCATGTGCCCCAGAGCTGCTCCACCAGCATGTGCCTGCTCAGATTAGTCTTCATGTCAGGGTGGGGCCTCTGCAGGAAATCAGTTCTGAGAAATGTGGGTTGCTTTGTTCTGAGCGTCTTCATTGATGAAATAAAGAGTAGTTTAAATGAGTGATACATAAATGTCTACCACAGCATGTCTATAGGTGAGTCTGGCACAACAGACTTGACTTTTTCCCCCCATGAAACTCGTTTTTAAAATTATTATTGAAGGAATATTGCATTTTGACAATAACTTGTTTTGAGATATACATAGTAGTATTTTTACATTTACATGTAGCACAGTAGGCTTACCACGATTCCCCCCCTCTTTTTTTCTCCCTTCATTTACAGTTAATTCCCTTCTCCCATTTCCCCCATCCCTCCCCCGTCACTTTGGTACCCCGATTTGCCTTTTTGTCTCCCACTGCTAAGAGTCCAAAGTTGTTTGGAGTAGTGTTCGCTCTCTTCCCCCACAACTTTTG
Source organism: Solenodon paradoxus (assembly GCA_004363575.1). NCBI lineage: Eukaryota > Metazoa > Chordata > Mammalia > Eulipotyphla > Solenodontidae > Solenodon > Solenodon paradoxus. The sequence goes on along the minus strand of RJWH01000715.1, from coordinate 204,083 downwards.
GTGTTGTTTAATTTATGACATTCATTTGTTCTCTACCTCTTTACACTTCATGTTAGCAGACTTGATTTTAGCAGAACAAGTTTATATCTGTGACATGTCATCATTGGGGAAAAATATGGTCATTAAAGTGTGTCTTGGGAAAAAATGGCAAAAGATTACGAAGAGAAATGCACTGCACTATCTTGTACCATACACTCATTATAGATGGATCAACAAATTAAATATTAAAAAGTAACAGCACTGGTAAAATGACGTATAATCTCTGAGGAGGGAAGGTTTTTCTAATTATGCTCCTAAAATCAGGAATATTAAAGGAAAGTGATTAGTTATCATTAAATAATTAGTATTGGGGAGGATTTCATAAAGCTAAAGGTAAGTGAGGAACAGGGACATTTTACAGTTTGTTTCCGAGACTGTATTTTTTTAGCCCATAGAAATGGATCTGTAAGAAAACAGATGTGCAAGATCAGTCCAAAAGCATAGAGAGCCTTTTGATACTCTTTTCCCAGCCTGTAAGTAGAGATGACAGTCACTGCCCGAGGTCTGCTTTACTTCAGTGCTTAGTGCTTCCTCTGCTTTCCTGATAAAAGATTTGGGAATGGAAAATAACCTGCCTTCAAGTTGCATCTCCTATGAAGTTTTCTCTATCTATGGAGTTTTCTTCTCTTCTACCACTCCACACCTAACCACCCTTTGTAAGAAGAACCTTGATTTTCCCTAACCTGCTGTATAAAATGTAGGCAACTTGATCTATTCAAGATAAGATGCATGTGGAATGTAAAATATGATAGGTGGGGTCTAATCAAACCACTTCATTGAGGGCATTGTACATCCTAGAAGTTAAAAAAAAAACTTTCTTAAAGGGGCATGGAAGTAGAAGGGGATTAGAATACAGGCCATAGGGCAGGCTTGACTAAGCTCTCACTTGGGTGGCCATTTCCTGCCCTGCTTGCAAGTGGAGATGCCTCCTTGTGTATCTGTGGAGGGGGCTCTGGGTCAATCAAGTGGCCTAAGATTCTGCAAACCAGGTGGTGCTCACCTCTTCTGTCTTCAGCACTCTGAGGTGTAGATACAATGGGGCATTAGGCAGTTTATTAAAAAGAAAATTTCTAATAAAATAGGTGCCCTTTATTCTAGCTTTTATGCTCAGGAATAATCAGGCAACTGAATAAAAGCTTATTACAATATTATTTGTAATCATAAAACAGTGGGAGCAACTCACATGTCCCCAAATGAGGGGGACAGGTAACAAATTATATTACTTTAGTAGAATGTTGTACAAACAGTAATTATGATAAAGCAAATCTGTATTCATTGAGGAAAAAGAAAACCAAGATTCAGGATAAATTAAGTATGGTAGAGAAAATCAGAATATGCCACCCCACATCATGCCTCTTTGACATAAATATCATTTTGAGCTGAAGTCAATTAAGAAGCAGTAAGGTGTGGTCTGGTAGAGTAGTGGTTGGGTTTTCTCCTTCTGACTGGGTGTGGTCCACATCCCAAGAACCCAAGTTCAAGTCCTGGGGTGGGTGGGGGAAGCAACTGAAATAAACAGCTATAAATGAACAGCTATATAATCTCTTTTCATACCTGCCCGCGCACTCACTTTCATTCCTGCCTGAGTCTTTCCTTTAACAAAAGGAGCAGATGCAGGAAAAGCTCTTCTTTTCTGCTCAAACATAGGAAATTCTCTTTTTGCTGGAGATAGGCTATTATTTATTAAGCTAACACTTATCTTCCTACTTCTTCACACGTGTTAACCCAAACCCAACCCCTGTGTGCTGTCAACTCTTTTTTATCAATTGGTTGTTTTTTTGTCTGAAAGGTGTACAAGATCCCTGCTGTGCTCACTTGGTGGGGGGGTCTTCATTCTTTTGTGAAGTCTCCTTGTACATGTAAAAATTTGATAAATATTTGTATGTTTTTTGCTTTTTAATCTTTATCAGTTTAATTTTCAGATCCAGCCAGGGACTTAAAAGGGAAGAGGAAAATAATTTTTCATTTTTATTTAAAAAATGAGCGATCTGGGTCGACACATACAGGATCTGCTATACTATCTTTGGGTGAAGAGCGCTGGGGCGATTTCATTGAACTTGTTTTTGTGTACTAGAATACAACGGAAGAAAGGTTTATTTGGGTTATACTTTGGGGATGTTCAACAGAAAAATATTAGCGGATATTTGTTACTTGAGTTTCACAGTTGATAAAGAGGCAATGGTAATATGTACTAAGTCACTGAAGGGTTTGTGTTGAATACTTGTGCTTCTGTAGACTTTCCTTGTAAGACAAAGACATAGAAACCTCACTCTGCCTTTTAATTAACAGGTCTTGCTCAGCGATGGCAGCAGGCAGTCATCATTTTACATCATTTGATACAAAACAGGAATCTGGACATCGTGGAGCTGCTAATGCGAGCAGGTCAGGAAGCGGGTTCGGGCCCCAACTCTGCCATATACTGCAATGTTGATGTCAGAATAGGGCTTTGTGTTTTGCTAACCAGTGGGATGGGGAGAAGTCCAGGCAGGTGTAGTGCCCACTCTGCAAATTTGGGAAGAAGTCCTGAGGCTGCTAAAGGACTTAGTAGATGACATGCTTACATAAAAGCAAACACAAAACTAAATTCAAATTTTGGGGCACAGCTCCCATTGGAGTCTTTTTTTTTAATCTTAAACATTGAAAAACAGTTTTATCATAAAATAATCATGTTGCCAAGCATCAGGGCAAGTGGAAAAAACAGAAATGTTAACCATAATCATAATCATGATCACTTTAACACAGAATTTTGGTGTTAGAGTTTTGGTATATTTCATTCCAGTCTTTTCCCTAGACATGTGCTTCTTGACATAGATGTAAGCATAGGTTTTTTTTTTTTTCTTTTTTAAAACTGTTATAATTTTTATTTTCTACTTAACATTATATTTTAATTTTTAATATTGTATTATATTTAATATTACATTATGATTATATTTTAAATTTTTCTACTTATATTCTTTTTGTAACCTTGGTTTAAAAATGCCTTTCGGCATGTGCTCATGGTATAGTGGTTTGGTCCACTGCCTCTGGCCTAGCACAGTCCACATACATCTCAAGGATCTGGGTTTGCATCTCAGGCTACAGGAAAGGAACAACCAAGATGGATAACTGAAAAAAATAAACCACTTCTACCTCCTTTCTCTTCCTGCCTGCCTGCCTGCTTTCCTCTCTGCCTTTGTTCTTGCCTGAACCTTTCCTGAAAAAAAAAAAAAAAAAAAGAAGAATACCTTTTAAGTAACATTGTAGAAGAGCATAGAGGAGAGAATAATGTATGCATTTCTATCATAACTTATTTTTTGGTGTGTATCTGGGTTTTTTTGTTTTTTCTTCACAGATATGTTGCTATTTCTTAGTTGGAATATAAAATATTATTTAACAACCTTATTTTTAAAGATTGATATTTTTATGATATTTTCTTTTTCCATTAACTATTTTTATAATGTTACGTTTGATTGCCAATTCCTGCCTTTTCCAGAATTAGCAGCTAGTTGTCTCTTTTTGAACATGTAGCTTCTTTCTATGTCAGCTGTTAAGGCAGTTTTGTCAGTTATGTTAAAGTGCTATGGGAAATTACCTTCTGTCTGTCCTTACTGGTTTATTAAGCTTTAAATCACACAGCAGATCTTTATCATTTTGAATTTGCATTTGATATTTCAACTACTTATGTGTGTGTTCATAATACTCATGAACTTGGCAATTTAGTTTGTCTTAGAACTCCACCCTCACTCACACTGTAAGGAAGGGGTGTAATGGTATAGAGTTTGGGGAATGGTAATGAAGTTGGAACTAACTATACCCAAAAGAGGTGTGATATTGAGAGACTCCGGGTTGGAGTTGTAGACTGGGAATCTTCAGCATACATGTTCTTGATGAAGTCCTGAACTGCAAGTGCTGGTGTGAACAGCAAACCAAATGAGAAGAGCAAGTAGACAAGAACTTTGGGAACAGAGGTATCAAAGGCACAGAGTTCAAGTAGGAGCTCTTGGTGTGAGAGGAAGATTCAAGATGCTGACTCCAGGACTTGTTAGGGGCCTGGGGTGGCGATGAGTTCTGGAGTCTGGCTAGGGCAGCCAGGTGTTGTAAAGAGGCTGAAAGTGTCCTTTGAATTTTGTAGTTAGGTTGCCAGAGACTTTTAACCTGGAGAATTTAAAGGAGGTTGGGGCGGGAAGCAGGCTTCAGTGGCTGAAGATGCAAGGGTGGTGGGGTGGTATGGAAAGTCATGACTGTGAAGAGGAGTGGGAGAAGTGTGTGATGAGAGAAAACAAGATCTAAAGAAAATAATCTTATTTGTTTGTTTTGTTTTAAATAGGAAAGAGTGGGTTTTGTGTACTTCTGACTTTGAAGGGGTGAGAGAGGAACAGGTTAAAGAGATATAAAAGAAGAAACCGAGTGGCTTTGTAAGACATAATTGAGAGGATATTCAGTTTAATATTAGCATTTGCAGGTGTCAGAGCCTTTTTCTTTTAAAAAATCTGAGCAATAAAAATTCCCAGCAGGTCTTGTATTGCATTTGTAAAAACCCGCATTTGTGAGTATATTGTGCAGCAGCCTGAAACAACATCTGCAGAGTGAAGTGACAGTTCAGACTTGAACAAGTTTGTGGGTGGTTAACAGCACGCTAGCTAATGTATTATTCCTCAGGTTGCTCCTCATTCCGGAGATGCCCAGTGTATCTGTTCCTCAACACAAAACGTAAGATAGTCAAGGAGGGTGTTTTGGTCATGATTTGGTCACTTTCATAAGGAATCCTGGGTGTCAGGTGACATCCAACAGGTGCCATAGCCAGGTAGTGGTTGAATTGCAACTCGATGCTTTGTCTCATTTCCAGGCCAGTGCACCTTTAATAAACCCATTTCCCTCCTTGCCTGTGATCTCTCTCACTTATTTAGCCTTACAAGCTGTTTTGACAACCATTGAACTTCCACTTGGAATAACGAAGAGAGAATCTTCCCATATAAGGATCCTGATGTCCAGAGAAGTACATGGTTAACTAAGAGCCCTCTTTGCTCCCATGTTCTTCAAGTTATTGTAGGTGCCCTTACAGGTCACCAGTGATGTTTCAGACATTTTTAAATTTTGTGTACATCACTCGTGTCTGTTGACTCACAAGTTCTTGCAGCAGCTGTGTTAAGGTTAATTGTGGAAATAGTGAGGAAAAACTCTCTACCCTGGTCCTGAGCTTTCTCATCATTTCCTCCTCTTACATCTCTCTTAAAATTGAGAGGTATATTGTTTGGTCTTCAAACATTTTTCATGAAAAATGGAATGACGACAAGATTGCCCACTTTAAAATTTCTAAAGTATATTTTGTCTTCTTGAACTACTTGAGAAATTCATCAAAAGCAGGATTGAAGAATAGAGGTGTAGTGTCTCAAGATTAAAGGAATTAAGAGCAAGCCTTTGATAGATGTTTTTACATTTCACTTACCAAACTAGATTGTCAACTCGGTATGAGCACAGACCCTTGATAGATTTAGGTATTTAATGAAGTTAAGTATTGGGGAATCCCAGATTTATGTAGAGAGTTCTGGTCTCTTAGGAGGCTGAGTTCCAGAGACTGTTTAGAGGGATGAGGTTTTCAAATGGATAAATTATTAAAATTATGACCAAATTTTGACTAAGGGCTTGTGAGAAAGAAGGAACCTTTTTTTCGTATTGTTAGTAAAGAAGGCAAGAAAAGAGTTGTGTAGTGGGTATAGATAGGGTTTCAGGTTTGCAAGAAGAAAAGTTCTGGAGATTGATTGTACAACAATATAAATATGCTTAACCCTGCTGAACTGTACTGTTAAATATGGTTAAGATGGTAAATTTTATGTTGCTTGTGCACTATGACATTTAAAGAAAAAAGGGCTGCAGGATAGATTGCCCAGACGTTACTAACCTGGCTTTCTTTGTCCTCCTTCTTTGTCTTAGAAAGGTGGCAATACAGTTTGTATACAATTAGGACATCTAGATTCCCCCACTTTGGGGAAGATCCCTCCTTGTTTAAGAAGAAAATGTGTGTACCGAGCTCAGGAAAGCTGGGGCAGGGCTTTTGTGTGTATCTCATCTCCTTGCTGTATTTTTATCTTACTCTTTCTTCTTCCTAACTCATTCAGCCTCGGCCCTAGGAGTTTCTGCTAGACTCCATACAGGTGAATCAGTGGACGAGCACATTGCCCTGGGCCTGGACTTGAGGACAAGTAGATCTGGAGTCCTCAGTACAGATAGGATCTTGATTTTGCTTGGAAAGGAACCTTGGCTGCTCTCACACGTGTTGTCCTGCTATTATTCTTTGCCTACAAATCCTAAATGTTTAGTTCTTGCTCTGAAAGAACTGTCTTTTGTTGGCCTAAGTCAGGATCCACTTGAGTTATTTGTAAAGGGGCCAGGCTCCTCATTATTCAAGACTTTGTTGGAGGATGTAACTTAGAGGCATGGAGAAAGGGGCATTTGACACTTCTTGTATAAAATGTAGGCCTTAAAGTCTGAGCATCCCTTGTGAGAATGTTGATGGAGGCAGGGTAGAGTCTGTCCCACAGAGCTCACTAAATTGCAGAAAGCATAGGCAATTATGCATCCTCTTTCCCTAAAGGGAAGGGGCTGCACCCCTCATGCCCAGTTTTTCTTTCCAAACTCCCAGCCAGTTAACTTCTCTCCTAAGGGAGAAATGAAGAGAGTCCTGGAGTGTTCATCCACCAAGTCCACCTCAGGGAAATCTGAGGAGTGGAAAGAAACGTTCCTCCCTCACATTGTTTTTTGTAGCTCATTTAGTAGCTAGGTAGCTATTATAACAATTACCACTTACATCAATATTTACAGTGCTTACCTAGCCTTAGTTGGAAAACAGATTACTATTGAGCCTTTATTAGAGGTGCATTTAAAATCAGTTTGTGTTAGAGATGCTTTTGGATAATTTAAAATGTTAATAAGTATTAATGCCAATGTGCTTTTATTTTAAATAATTGATATTATCAAATAAAGAAAACAAGTGAAAGTTCCACATAATTTAGAGGAACTCAGAAGAATAACATCATATATTAGATTTATAGAGTTTTATTCATTTCAACATAAATCATAAAAATTACTTCTCTATCTTTTAATCAGCAGGTCTCATGAATTAGATATGCTAATAGTAGGTCATTAGGTTATGAGCAAAGTGCAGAGAAACTTGGCCTGGTCAGAAAATTTGAATGTCTCACGGCAGGTTTGACTGTCCCCACCTTATTGATCAGGAAACTAAAACTTAGAAAGATAAAGTGGTTGGTTCAAGGTTACAGAATTACAAGTGGTGTAGAGAAGATTTATTTCTTTAAAATATTACTTTCATGTTTTAACATTTATTTATCTCAATTTTATCATAAAAGTAACATAAGCAGAGTTCAAGTAACTTAGAAAGAGGAAAAAGTCATGTTATCTCTCTACCCACCTTAAGTCAGTGTAAATTGTAAATTCTCAGAGGGCAGAAACAATCTCCAGGTGAATAATGAGGATGGCAGTGGGAACCTGAGATCTGATTTTCTAGGCTTATCTAGATCTGATTATCATAGTTTCAGTGGAATTAGTACATGTGGAAAATCTTAGTTACAGCTCTTGAGTCAAAAGAATTCCTGGGCTCCTGAAAAAAATAGAAACTTTGGATTTACTTAGCAAAGAACCCCGAGTTCCTGTCTGCTTATGCCCCCTTGTTCCCCTTTTCTTTCCCCTTCCACACAAACATATCCTGGATATCCTGAAATCTCCATAAATAATCGCATTCTGACATTTTGGCAATCTTTATGTCCTTTATGTTCCAAACAGCTAAGTTTTTGACTACTGTTTGCCCTTTATAGCTAGTAAGATTTTAAGAAGAAAAACTCCTTAGAAAATAATGCTTCCGATGTTCTGAATTTATTTTTATTCATCCTCTGTCCTGTTGACATTTAAATCTTCGTCCACCGTGATCATTGCTGGCTCGTTTGGTATTATACAGTTGTTTAGATAGATATATGGGCTATTATTAAGATAAATTCTCTGAATTATTTATGTACTTAACAGCTCTGAATTATTGAAGACTATTCAGTTACTTACAAAATAATGATAAAAATTGTTGATGAAACTTGAGGCCTTCTTTCTGTCAGACACCACAGATACATTATGTGTATTAACAGTACCACTGATGAGTTAGATACTCTTACTAGTTTCATTTTCCAGATGTGGAAACGAATGGCCGGGGAAGAAAAATAATTGCCATGGTCATATATAGATGGGGGCCAAAGGTGGAAATTAATAAAAAGAAACTGTCTTTAGAGCCCAGATTCTCATCCACTGCATTATATGTAACTTGTTTACAACCAAGCTTATTAAGCAGTTAATAAAAAAGAAATGGAATTGGAACGTTAAGTGATAAAACTAGTATAAATCCGCATTGTAAGTTAGAGTATTGGGTTATATATTTTCCTTCAAAACATAAGGCTAAAAATTCAGTCTGCCTATAAATGAATATATCCACTAAATTCAAAGCAGGAAGCAGGAGTCTTCACTTTACTAGAAATATATATTAAGAAAAGTACTTTGGTGGTTTTCTAGCTGATGAAGAATATGTGTGTGTAGTCCTTCTGGAATGGGCTGAACACGCACAGCTTTTGGAGAATCGCATATGGTTTTAATGTGCTTAGGACTTGAACGTTCACAGAGCCCCCTCATAGTGACCATGGCCTTTGTTTCACATTGTGTTTGATCACCATTTTTAATGTGTATTTTCCCACACCACTAAGCAATTAACTCAGTTCCAACTCTATCTGGACATAATGTCATATCTCACAGGTTAAGAGCTCATCCTCCAAGCCTGCTCTCCTTCAGAAGCTGATCACCAGTCCAGGTTATTACCTGAACTTCTGATCAACTGGTTATCTGTTGGAGGTTCCAACAACCCCTTTCTTTGGGTTTGATTCATTTGCTAGAGCAGTTACAGAATTCAGGAAGGTATTTTACTTGCTAGATTACCTTATTATGAAAGGCCATCTCAGGAACAGCCAGATGGAAAATTTGCATAGAGCAAGAATGTGGGAAGGGGTGTGGCACTTCCATGCTCTCTTGGCAAGCTATTGTCCTGGCATCGCCATGTGCTCACCATTCCAAGCTCTCTGAATCCAATCCTTTTGGAATGTTGTGGGGACTTCATTACATAGTCATGGTTGATTATATCACTGGCCATTGGGGATTCAACATTTGAACCCTCTCCTCCCCAGTGGTCTAGGATGAGGCTGGAAGTTTGAACTCCCTAATCACAGAATTGGTACTGTTGGCACCAGCCTTATGTGCTTTCCCAAAAGCTATCTCAAAATGACCTCATTAACATACCAAAGGATACTTTTATTGTTCTCATCACTTAGGGAGTGCCAAAGATTTTAGGAGCTCTGTGCCAGGAAAGGGACAAAGGACAAATACATATTCATTATAAGTCCCAGTATTACAGAGACATTTCTGAGATGAGGCAGTGGATTCAGGGATGTTAAGTAATGTTCTGAAGGTCACATGTCTAGAGAATAGCAATGCCGACTTCTGATCTTCATTACAGGAATCTTCATTACACCGTGTCTGGCTTGAGGAGGATGCCCTGTTGGTGAACCTCTTGCAGGATTCTGGGCTGTTTTTGAGTAGCCACTCTCATCACTCTGGTCTGACTGGACAGGTGTGCTGAGGCTAGATTTCTAGGACCTTGAAGCCAGACAGAAGAGTTTGAATTTCATGCTATAGGCATGGGCTGCCGCTTTAGGTTCTTAGTCTCAGGAGGCAGTATGACAAACATCTGTTTTAGGAAGAGACGTCTATAGTGGTATCCAAGATGAATTAAGTAGACTTAGTGCCATCTAGGAATTCTGTCACACCTACTTCGGGCCTACTGAGTCAGAAACTCTGGGGGTAAAGCCCAGCAGGCTATTTTAACAAGCCCACAGGTGAGTCTAAGGCACTCTGAAGCTTGGAAACCCCCGATCAAAGCAGTGATAAGAAGGCATTTTTGGACACTGTTTAGTTCTGAGAGTCTCAGTGAACATGATGGGTCTGCAATGGAGGGGAACACTGACTCCAAGAGAACTTTGAGAAGTCCTGGCTGAGATTAAAGTTGCTCTCTTGGTCATTCCTTGCAGAACACAGGATAGTACCAGTGTTTTGTGCGTGTGCATGTGTGCATTTTGTTTCACATGAACGTCTTGGGAAGCCACATAGAGGGTTGTGTTTACTGTGTTGGGAGGTGCTTGATTCCCACATTCCTGGAAATTGGGTGTTGATAGTGCACCCTCCCAGTTGACCGTGTGGCCAGCTGAGCTGGTGGTTGTCTGGCAAGGACACCTGCATCTGCCCACAGCCCATTGTCCTGGTGATAAAGAATGAGCTGTAACCTGAGAGCACTGTTGGGAGTGAAGATTTAGAGCACAAGTAAGAGGAGACACTGGGAAACCTGATAGTTGAAGGAAAAGGGTGATTAGAGAGGGAGTGGGAAATTCTGAGCCAAAATATTTCCTTTTGTTCTTAGAAAAAAAAACTTCTTCCTCACTGCCACTGAGGTTTCTGGTTTCTTCCTGGGGGAAAAGATTCTCAGCTATTTTACAGGGTGTGGAGGCAGGATGGACTTTCAGACTCAGGGCTTTCAGATTCAGGGTGTTGTACTGCTGCAATTCACTCAAGAGTCCAGAGAAGTTACCTGTGACTACTGGGACAAAGAGTTTGTCAAGGAATTCATTAACATGTTAATATAAGACCTTAGTCCACCAAGAAGTCCAGTAAAAGGTTAATAAAAGACATTAACCAAATCAGTGAGGATCCTGATTGAGGACTGAGAAAAGGACCTAAGACCTGTCTTTGCAGCCACCAGAAAACAAAAAGCCAATGGAGATTTCTGTCGAAATGTCACACACACATAGCTCTTAGCACAAAATGGTGTCACCTAGTCCTTTCTGGGGGGACCTTGTCCTATCATTCTCCACCCACCTAGATATTCCTGCTGCTGGCCCCATTACCCAGTGCTCAGACGTGACCCTGGAGGAGCATTTTCCATGATCACCTTCATTCATTTTGGGTCTCACTTTCAGCCCCTCATGCCCAACCAGCTTCTCTCTGAGCGATTTATCTCAGTCTGAAATGACTTTGGTCAGTCCTGGTCTCTGGGGTGGTTAGGGTCAGCGTTCGTCCTCCCAGAAACGCATGCACACACCAGTCAACAATGTAAAATCATAAGGAACTTTATTTCCAGCATGCTGGGGTCCGAGCCGCATCCAACTCAGTGGATCTGGTCAAGGACCCCGGGTTTATTTTTTAACAGGTTTTTATAGGGTTTCATTACATAGGCTCGCCAGAGTGCTCGCTTGGTTAGGGTCAGTGTGTCACATTCCAGCGTTATCTAGCA
>RJWH01000715.1:0-192582 GCA_004363575.1 Solenodon paradoxus | reverse complement strand
GAAGGCCTGAGAAATGGAGCACCGGAAGGCAAAAATGGGTGTCCCAGATCAGGAGAGGACCTGAATTTATCTTGGCCTGCAAAGGATTGGATGATGTCCATCCCTGGTGGGGAGGGTCATCTGCTTTTCTCGGTTCACTGATTCAAATACAGTCTCTTTCAGAAACACCTTTCCAGACTAACCCAGACGTGCTTTACTAGCTATCTGGGCATCTCTTTCCCTAGTCAAATTGACACAAAATTAACTGTCACAAATTCTTAGCTCTCAAGCTACCCCTGCACCAAGAGCTTGTGTCATTTCTGTACCACCTTAGAGAAGTGCCTTCAAACTCTAGGTAGAAATTCAGTTCCCACCCTAAACAGCTCTCCCTACCACCTACTCCCTCACTGAACAACAGTTATATGGAGGATGTACTCTGTTCTGGAGACCACCAGAGGCTCTCATGGTGCAGAAGGGCCTAAAACAACCTTCTTGCCTTTGTATCTTAGGGAAGGAAAATAAACATGTTCACAAATAGTGGCACATGATACTCTGCATGGTAATAAATGGTGTGGAGCAGACAAAACAGGGAGACTGGAAGGGGTGGGACAGTGAGGCAATTCTGAATAACAAGGAACCAGTCATGGGATGTTCATTAACTTCAGAACCATTTCTGATAGACAGGTGACTGTTGTTATGCTTCAAGAATGAATTCAGAGAGGTAGGTGGTACAGACATTCAACTTAAATGCTTTAAAATAGCTCATTGTATTCTTACTGAAGTTTTTCTCTATTAAAGGTTATTATATAACACTTTTTAGAGATGGTGCTAATTTTGAAAAGCAGCATTTCTCAGAATCATAAATCACAGATTTTTTTCAATAAAAGTGACTAATGACTCATACAGATATAAAAATGAGCTTGTTATAGTTGATTTAAATCTTTCATTTTTTTTTAAGGAAAGGTTCAGGCAGGAATGAAAACAAGCAGAGGTAGGCAGGCAGGAAGAGAGAAGAGGAAGAAGCATTTTTATTTCTTTTGTTTGGTTGTTCCCACTGGCTCCAGGATGCAAACCAAGGACCTAGGGATGTATGTGGACTGTGCCCAACCACTACTCCAGCAGTGTATATCTGATTTAAGTATTTAATCAGTGAGGGACCTAGGCAAATGCTTTAATAAATTCAAAGGAGAAAGCAAAACAGTACAAATTTATATGATTTAAATATTAATATTAATATTTGTATTTATATTTTTATATATTGAGATGAATGTGCAAATTCAGGCAGAAAGAGCTTTTTCCACAGTTGAGAGAAGTCAACTGAACTACTGGTTGTTGACAGAATTTGCATATCTATAGACAATAGTTATTTTGCATTACTATCTGTTACTTGTAATTTACATAATGGTGAGATAGTTCTTATAGAATTAAAAGTAAATTGTCTAAAGTGGTTTCTTTTAAGTTTAGATAATACATAATTTTCCAGTGAAGCACATTTTATCCCCTTCTACATAATCACACTAAAGCAAAATAACTTCTGCTACCACCATGCCTGTAGGAAGTTCCCACACTTGTCGTCTTTGGGAGTGATGAGGGGAAGGGTTGGGGGGAATTATCATTAAGTGCTTGCTAGGAAAATTGTCAATTTGTTCTGTTTATTCTCTACAGCCCCATAAAGTAGTGTTGGTGTCCCCAATTCACAGATAAGTCAGACTCTGATTAAAGACACTAAGTGACAGAATTAGATTTAGAGCCTGTTCTATCTCCAAGGTACACACATTCCCTCTCCTTACAACAAACTTGCAACTTGCTCATGGTAAAAGCTATAGAGTCTAGATTTTCCCCTCCTTAATCTTTAGGTCACCATCAAGCAAGGTTGATCTCAAGAGTGGCCTAGAAGAATGTGCGGTGGCATTGAACTTATTTCTAAGTAACAGATTTGCAGATGCTTTAGAATTGCTTCGACCATGGTAAGTAATATTATTTCTTTTAGATAAAGTATATTTTTTTCAAATATTTCTGATGATTCTGTTTTTGATGTGGTTAGGGAGGAAAACTCTTTTTCTTTTGTAGGTTCTTCGGCCGGCCTATTCATTAAATTGGCATATGACAGATTCATTGGAAAACAGCAAATTAAATTTTATATGTAAGAGGGCCCTGGAGATAGGAGATCCAAAGAAGTGACCAAACCAGGCAGCTTTTATACCTTTTAGTCAAAGAAATAATACATTTGTGAAGAGTTGATGAGACAAACAAGTTTGGGCTGGGGTAGTGAATTAATGAAGAAGTAATAAGTTTTGTTTATAGTCTCCCAGGCTCTGAATTCCCTATCCCTGGTGAAAAGGGTGCCTCTCTTCCTCCTGGTGCAGGGAGGTCACCTTTTACATAGGAGATTTATTTTTTGCTTTTTGTGGGGGACAAGGAAGGTCAGAGTGCCCTGCTTATGTTAGCTGGTGGAACAATTGGGTGATGTATTCTGCTTTCCTTCAACATTGTGCCTGGCAATTTATGTGTTTCCACCTGAATATAAACATATACACATGAACATATAAGTAATAAGCTAATTTTGTTGCATTCCCTGTTGGCCAGGTTTAATATCCAATTAAGAAATCTGCCTTTTCAAATTTAACAGAAAATTTCTGATTCTTATTTTAATTTCTATACCTGTTCAAATATTGTCTTGTATGTAATTCTGTAGAGCTTCATTTTGCATTTTTCAGTGAAATATTTTTATGGCTATTCCTCTTAAGTTTAACGATCATTGAAAAAAATTCTGGTGCACCCTGGTGTTGCAGACACTAACTGGGTGGCTGGGGCGGAGACCATGCAAAACCCAGTAAGCTGGATTCACAACCTGGGGCCAGGAGGAAATTAATACAAGTGCTTCCTTCCCTTCATTCTTTCTTTTTTAAAATACTTCTTTCTCTTCTTTTCTTTTTTAAAATAATAAGAATACAATTTCCTTTGAAATGGGGAAAGCAAGAATTAGAATATGCTAATCTCAAATGCTAAAAAGAAATTTGCGACAATAAAGTAAATTGGGACCACTGATTTATGTGATGAATAAGTTAAACTAATTTCAGTTAATAGCACGTCAATTTTTTTTTAAGTGGCAACACAGCCTGTGCTCTGTCTTCTCAGTAGGCTTCCCTGACCCATGTCCTCATTTCTATAGAGTGACTGTAGCCCCCGGAATAATCCTACATTGTGTCAGTCACTCTACTTGGATAAAGATTAGACCTTGTATAATTTCTAGAACACTCCTTGGGCTCAAAAGTGGGAATCTCATTCCTTTGCATGGTCAGCAGGGTGACCTGACTACGGGCAGTGACTGAATCTTAGAAATTAATTTACGTACTGGAGAGCTGCTGCTATAACTCTGTTAAGACGTGGAGGAGCCTGTGATGAGCTCGCATTTCAGTGATAGGAACAGATGATAAAATAAATGGGAAAACCTCAGCTTCAGGAAGTTGTCCAGTGCTGCCCCTAACACAAGTCACAGCCTCTACCTCACCTGTTTCCTGCTTTTTTACTTCTGCCTTTAGTCCCTTAGACTTCTTTCTCTTTAGTTCCTCCCTGTCTTCTCTCTGTCTTTTCTTCTCTTTGTTTGTCCTCCCAGCCCGCCTGCCTCCTTTGGTTTTTATTCAAGTAAGCCTCCCTTCTTTCTCCTGCTACTGTCACTGAGCTGTTCATTTTGTGGAATGAAAAATTCAATGCTATATTCAGTTTAGATTCTCTGACCTGTATGCATGTTTTTTTCACTATTAAACACATTTTTTCCCATTTTCACTTTTTTTTCCCTCTTGGAGGAGCTTTCAGTTTACAATGAAGTTCAAACCCACAATTACTGATTGAATTTGAGCTGCTCCCATTCTTTGCAGCTAGTGTTTGGGCTGCACAAAGGATATTTCACCTGTTTCCCTGGGGGAAAGAATAATCCAACTGACTTTTGTGTATGACATTTGAATTAAAAAAGAAAAGTATGCACTGATATTTAAATCTTATAAAAATTAACATAATTTAGGACATTTTGAGAAAAGAGATGGTGAGATTTTTATAGTCTGAGAATTTTGGATATTTGGCTTATATTAGAATTCATTGACTTTAAGAATTGAAGCAATTCTCACTGATAACTTGATAATTGAAGTATCAGACTTTAACCAGGACTCTCATATCAGAGGTCTAAAATGTAGTCTTATCAGAGGCCTTTGAGACTAATCTTCTTGCCCAAATATTTTGCTTACTGCTGGCCTCTGGCAGGGAGAGGAGAGGGGATGATTTAAATGACACTGCCTTTCACATATGATAATTAGAATCTCTTGGTCACAGCATTCATTTCTAGTGGCTTTTATTTTAGCACTTACTTCAGAACTGAAGAGTATGTTGCTGCTGGTTCTTCTGGAAAACATTGCTTTCAAAAGTTTTTTCTAGGAAATGAAATCACAGACTGCCCCCTTGTGGTAAAACAAAGAAAGGTATGTTGTCATTTTCGGCTTCAACCCTGAACGTTTAATGTGCTGAAGGCTTGCACTGGATCATCCTTGATACTTGAAGATTGTAGGACATGCCTTTCATAGTCCGTATTATTTCAGAGATAATGTGAGGGATTAAGGGTCATTACAGTGGAAGTCATGATATTCAGTTACTAAGATTTCTTGTGACAAGTGTCAGATAAGAATGCTTCTCGATTGATTGCACGTGTACTAATTCCTGTGTTCCCCGCAGGGCCAAGGACAGCATGTATCATGCCTTGGGCTACAGTACCATTGTGGTGTTGCAGGCGGTCATGACTTTCGAGCAACAGGACATCCAAAATGGCATTTCTGCCATGAAGGACGCCTTACAAACCTGTCAAAAGTATGAACTGCATCATTAAAAAGCTTGAGCTATGACTGCAAACCTTTATGACTTTGTGGCAAAGTGAATTCCAGTGGGGTTGACTGGACTGAGGATTCTGTGTTTGAAGTTGACCACAGTTGTAGAAAAGATGACCTTCAGTGCCTCCTTGCCTTGTGTAGCTTTATGTAATGGAGTTCAAATTTTCCTCCTAGAAATAAGAGTATGAACCATTTGGCCAAACACTTCACTACTCTCCTTCTAAGTTTTCTTTTTGGTGACTTGAGCTACAGAGAACGGCTGAGGGAGATTTCTGTGAGGTTAACAGCAAGGGTCTCTCATAGGTCTCACCGTGGTGGATGAATTTAGGTACCACCTGCTAAGCCAGGTTCAAGCAAGGAATATTCTTTTATATGGGAGGTGCTGCAAATTTAGAAGGGAGTGCTTTGTTTTAAAAGGATGTGCTGGAACACTTTGGTTTGCTGAAAATGAGATGAATTTTCAGTTCTGTTTTCATTTTTGCTCTATGTATATAGGACAGCTGAAGGACAGCTATTGGTGAGCGTCAATGAAATTATGTCCATAGTCTTGCAAATGAAAATAGTTTCCAAATATTGCACTCTGAAGTCCGTTTGTAACCCCTGGCAAATCTTAACCACAGAAATAAAATTTTAGTTATAGAGATGTGGAAGGGTGCTTGGTGGGTTACTGTTCACTCTTGCGTAGGTTTGACCTGGGATCAGTGAGCATGAATTGCTCCCACAGGATGCCCTACAATTCTGGGAGCTGCATGTGAAGTGTTGAATGAGGTCATCTCTACTCTCCTGACTGGGGCTTAGAGTCCAACTGGGTGGCTCTTTGGTGTGATTATGACTGAAATCAATGTTAAATGAAAATGAGTTCAGTCTGACTTACTGTTTTTGTTTCTCATCTCCCTTTCTACTTTGCGCAGATACAGGAAAAAATGCACGGTTGTAGAAACTTTCTCAAGTCTTCTGTCTAGAGGGTCATTGGAACAGCTCACTGAAGGTAAGAGTCATTTAAAATGCTTTTCTTTCTTTGAAAACTTAAAACATGATCACACTTGTGAAATTCAATACATAAGTGAATGATATAAAATAAATTGAATGATATTTGTCTCTTCCCCAGCATATTCACCCTGAAGAAGTAACCATTGTTAATAGTTGATTTAGAAGACTTGCAGACTTTTCTGTGTAGATATGTAAACATATACATGAAGTACATGTAGACTTTTTCACACAGTTGTTTATTTTTTGTGAGAATAGACTCAATACAATGTGATTTTTCTCCCCATGTCAATACACATGAATTGTACTTCATTCTATTTACTAGGTAAGTAGTATTTCATAGCACGTGGACCATAAATTGCTTGCTTATTCTCAGTTGAAGGAAAGTTATGTTGTTTTTATTTTTTCATTATCACAAACACTGCTTTCCTAAAATCCTGTGCTTGTCTTCATGCATTTTGCAAGTATTTCAGACGATAGAGCCCTAAAAGTGGAATTCTTGGAACCAAGGAGTTAAAAACAGAACATATTTGTAAATATTACCAATATTGTCTCCAAAAGGTTAGGTCAGTTTATATTCTTAACATCCATGTGTGAGAGTTTCTCTTTTTTCAGAAATTTCTAATTTTTTCCCCTAAAGTAAAAATATTTTTTAAAATGATCATGTTTCACAGTCTGGAAGATGTTTGGTTTGGGGACATTTAGGAAGATTCAAGAATTCAGGAATGGCCATGAATCCCAATCAGACTGAGTGGGAGGAAATGACTCCTTTTGCCCTCAAGTACTTCATGTTTCCGCAGAGATTAGGTCAGAAGTTTCCTGAAAGCTTTTTTTTTTTTTTTAATGTGTTATACTCTAGTCTGAATAGTTCATAAGGAAGGAGTATCCAGATATTTTTGTTAGATGAGAAAACAGTGCACTTCAGGTGTGGCTGTCGTAAAATAAAGCTGCCATTTGCGGAGAATTTGTGTCCGTGCTGACATCGTCAGACTTTTTCTCTGAAAGAGGAAACAGAACACTAAATGCAGCTGTGAAAGATGAGAGCCATTCTGGATGCCACCGTCAGAGTCTTCAAGTGTGTGGCAGACACACTGAGAGTGTGTTTTATGGTTAAGGAGTATGCGGTTGACTTTTATGGATGTTGGAGAACTTGGGAACATTTTAATGATGTGAGACGAGAGTGTTGGTTGCAGGAGAGGACTATTGGACTTGTTCTCAAAGAGTATGATGTTGGCCCTAAATCACTGTAGGACCATGTGGCATTTTATTGATCAATTCAGGCAGCTGAAGCCCATCTTCTCTTTCTCCAAGACCCCTGAGACATCCAAGAACCCGTAAGAATCGAGTCCCTTGCTTTGGGATAGAATATGTCTTCATATTTTTTGTCTTTTGAGCCATTTTTGTAAGCTAGCCCCCATAGTTCTGAAGTCCACTAAATTTCACAAACCTGAGAAATTAAATGACTCTAAAGAAATCAACTCTTTGGTTTAAATTCTTTCTGTTTTCCTTCATATGGATTCGCTCCAGTGGCTTGGTGCCCCTTACTTTCTATTTCTTTGTAATGTTAATACTGACATTTGAGATTTTTTTTAACCTTAGTTAAAAGAAACCCAAAAAAACCTTAGTGACAGAAATGGTGGTGCAATTATGAATAATAATACTTTAAAAAATAATGGTGAGAATGCCCATTTTTAAAAGCCACTGCCTTTGTGTCAAACACTAGTTGGTATTTTCCTTGACATTATCTAATCAAATCTGTGAAACTTCTTTTTTTATAAACTAACAACTGGTGTTCAAGGAGAGTAAACGATTGACCTAAGGTTGCCCTCCGGCAGAGCAGGCTTGAACCTGCCTGCCCACCTCTAAGCCACAGTTCTTTCCATTTGGGCACTTGTCTTTAAAAGATAGAAAATAGCACTAACTGTATTACATTTGGACGAGGCTGATATTGAATTATTATGTTAGACATCCTGAAAATTGATGTACTATATTCTTTTGATAACATCTTTGGCTGTGCCCCTTTAGAAAATCTGGATAGATAGACAATCACTTTTTGCTAATTATTGAAAAAACCCACATCTATGAGAATCTAGTCAAAATCTATACTACTGATAATACCCCATTCTGGTGAAGACAGCGGGACAACAGGAAGTCTCATTCATTACTGGTGGGAATGCAAAATAGTGCAATTACTTTGCAAGACAGCTTGGCAGTTTCTTACAAAGCTGAAAACTCTTGTTATACAGTCCACCAGTTGCTGCCATTAGTATTTACTCAAAGATGCTGGAAATTGAATATTCACCAAAAAATCTGCACCTGGTTATTGATGGTAGCTTTATGCATAATTGCCAAAATTTGTAAGTAACAAAGGTGTCTTTTAGGTGAATAAAGAGACTGTGGCACATTATCCAGCACTAAAAAGGAATAAGCTATCCAGCTGGGAAATCCTGGGAGGAACCTTAAATGCATATAAAAGTAGAGGAAGTCAATCTGAAAAGGCTATATACTCTATGATTCCAACTATACCACATTCTAGAATAGGCAAAGCTATGGAAACAGTAAAAGATCAGTGGTTGAGGAAGCAGGGGAAGGGATGAATAGGTAGAGCACAGATAGTTTTTAGGGTGGTGAAGATACTGTGTGCTGTTATAGTGATGAATACATGTCATTATGCATTTGTCCAACTCATGAAATGTTTCACGTAATGAATGAACCCTAATGTAAACGATGGACTTTGGGTGATTTTTGTGTGTCAGTGAAGGCTCACAATTATGACAAATATATCATCCTGATGGGGGGATGTTGATAATGGGGAAAGCAGTGCATGTATAGGGGCAAGGGATATATAGGAAATCTTTGTGTTTTCTGCTCAAGTTTGCTACGGACCTAAAATTGCTTTAAAAGATAAAGCATTATTAAAAAAATCAGCTTGCAGCTGCAACCAACTCTGAAAATAGGTTTATTTAGACTTTCATATTCAATGACCTGCTTAGTTAATATTTCCATTGCATCATAAAGATATCTCCTTCAGTGCACTAAGGAATTTATAATTAAGGAGTGTTCTGGCAGATATATATTTATAAATGCCAAACCATTAATTTTGAGAGCCACAGAAGTAAGTGCCCAGAGTAAATCAACCAGAGTGAAGAAAGAGGATTTTTATAAATTAAGTTGCATTTTATTCCTAATGAGTTTGGCTGTCACTGCAACCCAAACAGATTCTGTGTACAAGGGAGCATGTCAAAACATTGTAGCTTTGGTATGTGATTTGTTTTTCCTCTTAGTAATTTTCATTTACATCCTTGAGTGGCTGGTTGTCTGCAGGAGAGAGTATATTTAATTAAACTTTTTGTGAGTTTAACAGGGAAAACTCACATTCTTCTCCTCTGATAACTGGCAGAGTGCCCCGAATGGCTTTTAGAGTGCCTTTAAAAACAGACGTATTTATTCAGTGCTTAGGATATGAAAGAGATTTGTCGTGTCCGCATGCTCACATATAGAACATAGAGTTCAAACACTCTTGCCTCTACTCAATGTTCTTGTGAGTCCTTGATGTTGCTTTATATTTGCCCACCTCCAACCTACCTACCCTTGTGCTCAGATCTCCACGAGGACTCCCTGTTGCCTCCTGAATCAAGGCCAGAATCTGACATTCAAGGTCACTTGTAATTAACCCTTAACTGACAAGACTCATGCTCCACCTGTTCCCTTACACACTTTGCCCTTCAGCCACAGGCTTTCCAAGATTCCTTGCTCCTTTGCCTACAATGTCCTGTCCCCCAGCAGCTGCATCTTCTGGGCACACACCTCAGCCAGAAGGCCTTCAAAGTGAATGATTTCTAACAACTCCTATTTTGTTACAGATTTCCTTAGAAAGAGGATACTCAGGTGACTATAAAAATAAAAGTTCCCATTTTTTTCTCCCACTGAGCCCACTGAGAACATCCAGAGTCATATTTTGAGATGAGACGTTCCAAGGATGGGGTCCCTGGCTGCTGCTGCTGCTGTTTAAATGTGCTAGCATCTTAGGCTGCGGGAAGATCTTACCTGCATAGTTGCCTCTGTAAATGTCACCTTTGGACACTGAGCATGATGCGAAGTTGAACCAATTTGTGACCATCGGTGGTATGTGTGTGTGTGTGGACAAGAAAGAAAGCACTGGTTCTTACCCAGTGTGAGTTAGCAGCATTTCCAGTAACACAGAAGGACGCTGTTTTGCAGCTACTTTACATAAAAATGTGCTTTCTGAGCTTTTATCTGAGAGCAGGACATGGGCCAGGGGCAGTGATCTTAGTGTGGTGCTAACATATGGGTGCTTGCTCTGAGCAGTGAGCATCACAGACAACACCTCGTTCGATTCTTCAGCTGTGTAGTAGAGACACAGGAGCAGGTCTTTATAAATGAGGAGACCAGCAGAGAGAGGTAGGGAACTTGCCCAAAGTCCTACCAATAGCACTTAGTTGAGCCTTTCTTCCAACGCAGGCTGTGAAATACTCTGAGCACATTTACTTAAATAAAATACTAATTTGCATTCTGCTGATTTGGTTATTGCAAACATGCAAAACTCACATCTCTGCGTGAGTAATACATTGTTTAGGAAGATTGGCCATTGTTTTGGGGCAGCCACCTGTTCCCAGAATCTACGAGTGTCTTGTTGCTATGCTAGATGTCTCCGAGATCAAACAGCCTAAAACTCAGGCTGATGTTAACTCTTCATGTCAGATCTTCTGTGTGTGAGGAGTCCTGACTTGGATATTCCAGGCAGTTCTTTTTCATAGAACTCTAGAGAAAGGATGCTTTCTCTTCAAGTTAGTGACATCATGATTGATGAGCATTACTCATATTGTAGAAGCTAGAAGTCATACATTTAAGTTAGTTACCTGCAGTCTTTGTAACTGTTAAACTTGCATGTTACTGTTAAGTTAAAAAGTAAGTGGTTTCCTTTTTATTTTAAAGGGCTTTTAAATTTTGGATTTTTTTGTTGTTGTTTAACTGAGTTTGCTTCTCCGACATGAAGTACTTGACTTTTGCAACTATACTTGAAATAGCCCAAAATGACTTCCTTGTATCATTTCACACATACTGGGAAAGTCTTGCTGAGGGGCTGAGAAGTGAGATCCTCATTCACTTTTATGGATGTAACAATGCAATAGGTTTTTGTGTCTCTCTTGGGCTTGTTTGTATACCACTCTTTCCTGAACATCTTGGAGCAATTACTGTGGATGTGGGATTTTCTTAATATAATTGTATTTGTTTTTCATAGAGGAAATGCACGCTGAAATCTGTTACGCTGAGTGTCTCTTGCAGAAAGCTGCCCTCACGTTTGTGCAGGTAATGAATGTTTGGCTTAGAATCAGTACTGCCAAGGACGCCTACCAGTATTGCAGAGAAAAATGGGGCTCGTTCTATGTCAGGGCTTCGATCTTTAGACTTAGAGTTATAATGAAAAATATTTGTTGTTCCAATAAACTCTGGCTGAATAAAAGACTCCAGTAGCTTTTTTTCCGACTCAAACGCACTTAGCATCTGTTTTGAAGTTAAACCTGCTGGGAGCCAGTGCTGTATAAAAACAGCATCTTGCAATGTGGAACCTGTGAGATTAGCTCTCTTTGCACTTGCTCATGGTAGAGGGTTGCATGCAGCAGTGACTTGGCAGAAGAAGCTCCTTCATCCTCGGCCAGTTCATTCTTGCTCCAGATGCTTCAGCAAAGCTCAATTCTGCATGCCTAGACAGCCAGACTTTTCATGTATGCTTCAAATTTTATTTTCCCCCTCCTCCTATCTCATTCACTTTTCTTGTCCTCCACTCCACTGGATGAGCAGGTTTAAAGTCATTCAAGCAATCTTTTTCATGTGGACATTTTAATTTTACCTCTCAGAACTGTACACTAGTACCATTCTTATCATTGTATCTTCCATTGCTTCTAAAAGGCATGGATTTTAATGTCCTGGCCACAGGGGCTGCAGTGACTGGTATGGTAAGGTGGAGGTGGGGTGAAGATTGTAGAGCCTGAAATTCAACTTTATAATGAAAGTCTGGCAGGCTCTGGTGGCTCAGGTGCCAAGCCAGCACCTGGGGCATAGACTTAAAACCAAGGACCCAGGTTTGTGACTCAGGACCGGGGGAAGCAACCAAAATAAATAAGTCCCTTCCTTCCTTCCTTTTTCCTTTCTTCCTCTTTCCCTTCCTTCTTCTCTTAAAAAAAAAAAAATTAAAATTTCCGTAAAAAATGGGAACATCTTCCATCTAAATATTTTATATTATATTGAGAGTGATATTTCCCTCTTTTTGGAGGCTGGCCTCTTAGGCTGGATTCTGGTTTAGTAAAATTGAATTAATCTGTTTTATGACCTTGTTTCCTAAATCCTCTACATAGTATGAAGGTTGTTTGAAAACCACAGTCTGATCGCTTTAGTCAGTATAATGTTTATCTCAGTGACTCTAGTTTTTTTTCTGCTGTTTTCCAAATGAGGATTTGACAATCAAATCTAGGATTCAAAGACTTGTTTTATATTTGGGAACTTGTAACTGGCTATCTGCCCCTCCGTCTCCCCGTCTCCCCCCGCCATGCCTTCATATCTAGTCAGTGTCACGGTCACGCTTCTTTTATCTTTTAAAGATTTGCAGCTTTGACCATGTTTATTCCTAGTGGAGGAATCATCAGGCCTTCCCTAGACTACAGCAGCCTAGTGACCCACTACCTAATTTCTCTTATTGCCAGCTCATCCCTTGCTGTGCACTTAAGGACCCTCTCAAAGATGTCACTCTCTCCTTGTCATTTCTCTGCTTCAGCTTTACCAGCTCTCATTGCCTGTGACATTGCTTCTGTATCAGAATATTAGAAATGGGGAAGCCTTTTGAAAATTAAACTGGTGTCTACTTCCCCACTAATTCTCTACTCCCCTTTTGCCCATGTCCTCAGATGCTGCTGGCAGGTTTGTCGCTAACTTGCATGGCACGAGTAGAGGGAGTTCTCTTACTTGTTAGTCATTGCTTTCTCTGCAGTAGATTCTGCAGTGTGCTGAGTTCCATGAGCACATATGGCCAAACATGCCTTGATCATCTTTAGTGCTTCCTTGTCTTTCCACCCAAAGTTCACATCTTCTTTGCCTGCCTTCAGTTAACCACTTCCTAGGCATTTTTTGTGCTTGAAGCACCGATGCTTTCAGGTGGCTTCTCTGGGCCTCCCTCATGACACCCTGTGCACGCCTCCATCCGCGTGCATGCCTCCATCCCCTGGCGCACTGTGCGCTGACATCTGATTTTGCACTTGAGTAGCTGGTGTAAAAGTAGGCATTCAAAATTGTTTGGTGAATCATGAAAGAGTCTTATCTGAGGCAGATTTTAATCTCATTAAGAAATTCTTTCTTGTCCAGTATTACAATTTGTGTACCATAAGATTCCTTTAAATAAGGTAATACGCATTTACATTGCCTAGTGGATTGGGTATTTATTGATACTTCCAATAATTTAAATGATGAATATTTAAGTAATTAATAAGATGAGAAAACTAAGCACATTTTTTCTTTTGCTGCAGAAGGATGCTTAAGTGTATAGAAAATAAATGCCAGAGCACATTTCTGATAGTAGAGTAGAAAAACATTCTTATATATTTGAAACATGGGTCTGTCTCCATTAGTGGCATTATTTAGAGTAACTTCCTTTAAGCAGTTACTTGATATAATTTTTTAAGAGACTGTCTTGGAATCTGGGAATAAGAACTCTGAAAATGGCTTTCATCTAGACAAACTACCTGGTTCAATACCATCAGTCACAGAGAAGTGAAATGATTTTTCCCCCCTCAAAATTACATATTAATGTCCAGAACTTTAGAATACAGATTATTTTTGGTTTGGAAATGTATGTGAGTGAAATTCAGGACATTAAATAGATTCTGCTTCTTAAAGTATCCTATAGAAGATAAGCATAATCCCATTTTCTGGATTTTGATGGGTGGAATAGTTTGAACTTAGAGTACATTCTTTAAGTCATTTGTTTTGGATTCTGTTGAACCCTGAAGAAAATTGCTCAGTAGACAATATATTGATCACCCGTATAACCCCTAACTGGTGAGGATTACTTCCTTAGTTATTTTCTTCATATAATTCAGGAATTTAAAGCATGTTTTCTTTTTGTTGCCATCTAACTTGGAAGAAAAATTATACAAAGCATTTCAAATATAAAATAAGAAGAATGATCTAATATTTCATTGAATTATTTTCAGGACGAGAATATGATCAACTTCATCAAAGGCGGACTGAAGATTAGAACAAGTTACCACATATATAAGTAAGTGAATAACCATGTTGTGTTTTTAAATGACTCTTATGCTTGGTACTACTTTGTACTTAAAATTCTCATTAAGTGCGATTGCTTTAAATATGGTGTTGATAAAAATACACTTTATTTTTGGCTTGCTGAGTATTCATTGTTATAGGATAACAAATGTGAATTTAAATAAAATTTTGAGAAACATTAGTCATCATTCTATTGACATTATTAAGATTTCTCTTATTTTCCTACCCATGTGCTTTTTCTGGTCCAGGATCCAGTCCAGGAGCCTGGATCCTGCATTTGGTGGTTATATCACTGTAGTTTCTCAATCTGTAAAACTCCCTCAGGCTTTCTTAGCCTTTCACGACTCTGATGTTTTTGAAGAATACTGGACAGCTATTTTTTTAGAACACTTCTCAGTGTGGACTTATCTAATGTCTCTTTATGGTTAAATTCAGACTTTGTGTCTGTGACGATAATACCATAGAAGTGATGTATCCTCGATATGGCATATCAGTGGACACATGATGTCAATTTCAGAAGGCTTTTAAAGCATGCCATACAATCAGAAATCATAAAGATTCACTTGACCAAATAAAAGTAATTTTACCATGGCAACATACATCACAATAAAAAAAAAAACCCACAGAAATTGATTTAAGTGTATCAGGGCACATGATGGCATGGGAAGCTCATAGGCTGATGAGAGTAAAAACTGATAAGAGTATTTCTGAGGTATGTTCTGGCGGTATGCATCAAAACTAGAAATGCAAATCACCTTTGATCTCAGGAGTTCTGTCTCTAGAGTTCGTCCAAAGGCCAGTTAAAATAATATAACTATAGTTACGATATTTGATGTCAAAAAAAGTACATGATGAAGTTCAAGAATACTTTTAGCATTACTTGTAATATGGAGAAATTGGGAGAAATTTATACATTTAACAATAGTAATTTGGTTAAATAGATTATTCTACAGAATGAAATAATATGCACTTATTAAAGAATAAGGTACATTTTCTACATTTTCGTGGAATAGCATTAATATCACCTGTAAAAAATATATAGTCTAGGATCCCATTTACGTTTTTTAAAGATTGTTTTCTCAGTAAAGCATAAAAACACCTAGAAAGTTATGTACCAGGCTATTAGTGACCATTTCTCTGTGGGGAGGTTTTGTATAGACATGTATGCTTTCTTGATAATATATGAAAATTAACAATCAGGAAAAAGAACATTTATAGTTTCATTAAAAATAAAAAGAACTCTAAACATCATATTCACTTCTTGCTATCTTGATATTTTGACATTTGAGTTTTTAATGCATATATATAAGCATATATAATTATCTTTATATAACATAATTATATTCTTAGTGTTCATTCCGAAATTTCCTTTCCACTTAATGTCAGAAATTTTTAGGCCATTAAAATTTTTTTTTTTTAAATAAGGGAAGGTGCAGGTAGGAATGAAGGTGAGTAGGCAGTCAGGCCAGAAGAGAGGGAAGGAAGAAGCATTTTTACTTATTTTATTTAGTTACTCATCTTGGTTGTTACCTGACTTTGGGATGTGAACTTGGGTCCTTGGGATGTATATGGCCTATGCCTGGCCAGAGGTGGTAAACCTAACTGTTCCTCTATCAGGGTACGTGGGTCATTAAATATTTTTAATTTATCATGGTTTTTAATGGCTGCATAGTATTCTATTATATGCATGTATGCACTTGTGCAACTGTTTTCTTAACTAATTTCCTCTTATTGTCTATTTAGTTTTTTAATTTTCATTATAAACAGAAATACAGTATCTTTCCTCATAGGTAAAGTTTTGTGTGTTTCCATTCTATTTCCTTAGAATAAAATTGAGTATGTTAAATCAAAGGTATGCATGGGCTTAAGATTTTTGACATATATCGCAAAATTATTCTAAAGAATGATTGGGTTGGCAAACTTTTTTCTAAAGGGCCAGATGGTAAGTATTTTAGGCTTGTGGGCCGTGAGATCTCTGTTGTCACTGCTCAACTCTGCGACTGTCAGTGTGTAAGCAGCCGTAGAAGGTAAGTGAATGAATGAATGTGGCTGTGTTCCAATAATTTGTCAACGTCTGTACTATAACCTCTGCTTTTTTACCAGAAATAAATGAATGTATCTACTTGTACTTACATTTGCCAGCACTGGTTTTCTATTAAAACATTAACATAATGCTTCCTTCCAACAACAGCAGGTATATTTTGGAAAATAGGAAAATGTAGATGAACCAACACACACAAACACACATCCATCTGACACACTTGTCCCTCAGTAGTTATGTGTTGATACCTTAGTATCAAAGAATACCTAGTATTCTTCCAGAATATTTTCTGTAAAGATCTAAAGGTAAATGTATTTTTAACCAGAATGAGATCATACTGCACATACTATTTTGTAACTGGTTTTTCGGTCAGTGACCTTCACTTTTTCCTGAAAATATATCTTCATTTCAGTTTTCCCACTTGACCGCAAATTTCTTTTACTGCTGTTTTGTCTGCACCAGGATCCAAACCAATGCTATCTATGTCATCTGAGGTTTGTTTATTCTAGAGCAGTCTCTCTGTTGATGACAGTTGTTGAAAAGTCCAAGCCAGTTGTCCTACAGAATATCCCATGGATTTGTTTGGTGGCTTCCTTGAGTTTTTACTTAGCTTATTCCTTGTCTTTGTCAGCCTGGGCTACCATACCAAAATGCCATTCACTGGGTGGCTTAAACAACAGATAATAATGTTCTCATAGCCCTGGCGTTTGGAACTCTTAGATGTGGTGCCACACGATCGGGTTCTGGGGAGGGCTCTCGTGCTGGCTTGCACCTGGCCACCTTCACCCTCTGGCCTCACATTATTCTTGATCTTACTCTTCTTCTAAGGCCACCAATCTGAGGATCTCCTTTAACCTTAATCACCTCCCCAAATCCCTTTCTCCAAGTATAGTTTCACTGAGGATTAGAACTTCAACATAAGAATTTGGGAGAGACTTAATTCAATTCACAGTATTCTTCTAGCCCATTACATTTCTTGTACACTGGAAGCTAGATCTACTGACTTAGTAGACTCAGGTGCAATGTGTCTAGCTAGAATACATCATAAAGGGAGTTGCATGCTTTATAATTTCACTATACCGATGATGCATGATACTGGTCATTTGTTACTACTAAAAACAATGTGTTTGTCAACTCAATAAGCAGTTCTTATTTTTTTATACCATCATTGTTCAAATTTTTGTTTGTCTTACTAAGTATTTGCCTTTTGAAGATGTGAAGGGGAAGGGAGAATTCGGAAAGATTTGCTTCGGTGGAATAGTAAAAAATAAGAGGACAAATGGGGGTGTTGGGATGGAATTTGTGTTTCCTCTTTCAGTCCTTCCTAGTTGGAAGCTCTCATTTATTTTATGTGTTTGAGACCATGGAAATCATGCCAAAATTCAGTGCTTTTTGCCAGGAGTATCTGAATTTTTCTGTGGAAGATAGAATTGCCAGAGTGTGCACAGCAACTGAGGAACTGAGTGCGCTTAGAAAGTCTTATAAAATGCTGATGCGCAGCTGTAAGATTGGTGGTCCTGTGGCTCCTGCGTCTTGTTTGCTGAAGTCTGAACCTTCTCTCGCTTTAAGACTAGAAATCTGGTTCTGATAAACAGTATAGAAGTGGGTGTGCTATTTTCCCTTCATGGTTGTACCTAGTAGCCTTAAGAGTAAAAATCATCTCAGCCTACCCCATTTAAAAATCATGTATTAAACTAATGACGATTATTTTATAGCATGTGTGAAATTTGACTTTTTCGGAGTCATGGTAAACTTATGCTATAATTTCTTTTTCTTTAATATAGAGAATGTCTTTCTATCCTGCATGTAATTCAGAAGAACAAAAGTGAACAGCAATTCTTCTATGAGTTTGAAGGGGGTGTCAAGCTTGGAATAGGGGCCTTTAATTTGGTAAGCAAAAAATTATAAAGTTAACAGAGCTTTTAATAAAAGAGCCTAAGGTTTGCACTGCTTTCTCCTGTAAAGTTGTGCAGTACTCAGAGTAGTTTTGGATTATGCAGCAAGGGAATTGTGTAATACTCTTGAGTAGACTAGTAATTTGTTTGCTTTTTTTCCACAAGAAGCTTGGAATTCAGGTCCATCCCCATATCAGAAATACTGTTGCTACCATAATGGCAGTTCTAATTGAAAACAGGTGAGGCAGTAGCAGTATAACTTGAGGAGTGATTTTGATGCTCTGGGGGAGATGAAGCGTTTGAGTAGATAATAATTCAATTGCAAGATATTATTTAGAGATTTTGACATTAAGCCTTGACTAGAATGGATGAGAAAATAAAAGGTAATTCTACAGGTAAATATGTGTGTCACCATTGGGCAGTGACAAAGGTGACTGGGGAAGGAAGTTAATTGGTAATTTACAGAGCAGGTCATCTTATCTACTTGATTAATCCTCTATAGCTGAGTCCCTCCTTTAGTGAACATTCACCTGGAATATAGCTGTCTTCATATTTTTTGCTCATTAACAAATCTGTCCATATACCCCTTTCCCAGGCTGCCTTGTCACCTACCTTTTTCTTGCTTTTTTTGTAAGAAAGTATCCTTTAGAGCATCCTGAAAAGGCCAGTTGTTTTTTTCAATTTAATTTTTTAAGGTTCATTGTCTTAGTTAAATGAAATTAATTCACAGGTAATGATTATAGTCTGTGCAGCATCTAACAATTGAAACATAGCTAGAGGTTTAAGCTTGGTTCTAATATTTCATACTACTCAACCATTAAAGCTTGAAATTATTTAGAATTTAACATTCATCTGCAGTTAGAGATATTAATCTATAGGTACACCCATTTGTGTGTTTTCTTACAGATGCTGTCCCTTTTACCAGCGCGGATAATCAGACTACTAGAATTTATAGGATTTTCTGGAAACAGGGTACGAATTTCATTCTATCTCAGTTTTGATAGGAAAGATGAAACATTTATTGGGTATATGGGCAAAGCAACACGTCCTCATAACTAGCATGACAATTATTGGCAAGGACAACAAAAACTTGGTCCTTGATCACATTTTTCATGAGTTAGAGATGGTTTTTCTTTTGAGAGTTAAACATTTTCGTATCTGTTACCTAAATTCTGTTAAAAATTATGTTTTACTAGTAATGCTGCTTTGTGATTAAAACATGTTTCCTTAACATTTTTGCAACCCCAGAGTGTTCCACAAAACAGGGAAATCAGGCTAGACTTCCATGTCTAACATTTTCTGACTTGTGTTATACTGTTTGGGGCTTCCTTGTGTTTTGACAAGTTTCACTGTGAAACTAAGCAAGGAAAATTTGTTTTCCACGAGTCTTATTCATTATATTTGTGTGCCTGCTTTTGTAGGTGGAGCATTTAATAAGCATAATACTTAATACGCTATTGTAAAAGCTGTCCCCTTTAGTCAAGAGAGCAGATTTTGAGAAATTGTGTGAGAACAAGTACAAGAAACTGGAATTTTCCCGTTTATTCTACTGTTTGGGTTCTTCATAGATGATTATGCATTCATGGTGACCGTTTGTGATTTTTCTATCATTGTTACCCTTCTCCGTGAACATTCCTCTTCTACCTTATTCCGCCAGTGGTCCCAAGTTAACTTCTGAAGAAAGTCCAAACGATAGCATGGATTCAAGGGCCCCATGATTTGATTCTAGCCAGCATTTCCAGCCTCACCACCCACACTTCTGCCATCCCTGTGTTCCTGCTGAACTAGGCAGTTGGTTGCCCCAAATAGACCCCATATTCCTGTTTCCATGCTTTTCTTGATCTCTCCTTTGACTGTCCCCCCAATCAGAATCCTTCCTTCTAATGTCTCTCTCTCTCTCTCTCTTTTTTCTTTTTTTTTTTAATGAAGAACTCAGGCAGGAATGAAGGTGAGTAGGCAGGCAGGCAGGAAGAGAGGAGGAAGAAGCATTTATTTTATTTTTATTTAGTTGTTCACACTGGTTGTTTCCCCCTGGTCCCAGAAGTGGAGCCCAGGGGTATGTGACCTCTGCTCCTGCAGAGGTGATTGAACTAATCTCTGCTCTACTAGGGCACACCTGTAATGTCTCTTGAGAGCCTCTCCATCCAACAGGTTGTTTATTCCACAGACATTTCCTTTATCTTTTCTCAGTGAGGCACAGGTTCCCAACTCAGAATTATTTGCTTGTCTTTCTTGTGGCACTAACCATATTATAATGAAATCACATGTGTTCAGGTTCTGTCTTCCCTACTTTATGGAAAGATATTTGAGTATATAGAGCCATATTTATTTATACCCACTATTGTACCCATCATTCAAATCTTCAATATTTTTAAATAAATTATTATTTTTTTTAGAAAAACACAACATTTCTATGAAATGAGCAGTGTCTTTTTTTCTCTCCTTCAAATCACATGATATAAAACAATTGTGCAATTGTCTTACACTGGTTTAGAATGTGAAGCATATTTAATTTAGGCTTTATCACTATTCTAAGTTCTTGAAAAATAAACCCTTCAGGAAGTAGATTTTTGTGAGCTAGCATGTTTAAGTGTGATTCATGATTTTTTAGTCATGCTCTTTTCATTCTAAAATACCTTTAATTCCCACAGGAATTGGGTCTCTTGCAGTTACGAGAAGGCGCCTCAGGAATAAGCATGAGGTCTCCGCTATGCTGCTTAACTATTCTAGCTTTTCATACTTATATCTCCCTCATCCTTGGTAAGGGCTGGATTCCATTTTATGTCATTGAAAGTTGATTATTTTTCATCTGAGTAAGAAATAATTTAGAAAAATAAGTAAAAGCCAGCAGTTAATATCTGTGTACTTTTTTAATTTGAGTAAACATGGAAAATAGTGTCATTTGGCATGATAACATTTGGCAGAAGAGATGGAAGATTTCTTTCAGTGAAATTTTTAAAATCTATTCTCAGCTAAGAAATCTTTAAAGCTTGCTTGAAGTGATCTGTGTGAGTATATACACGTTAACTTTGTTTTTTAGTAGAAAATTCAGTTAATACTGCTTTTCAAACTGGAAATTCCAGTGAGGGTTCTAAGACAGCCATCTCCTTTCTTAGGAATTAATCTGTTTCAGGATGTTTTTTAAAGAAGCCACAGATGTGAATTGTGTTTATTTTCCAAATGTAAAAATGGCAAAAAAATAGTTTTCATTTTTCCATGAATGTGTTCTTGATAGGTTTATGGAATTTGGTTAGAAATATTATCATGTTTTGTAAAGACTGAGCATTTTCCTATCACATTTCCAGGTACAGGAGAAGTGAATGTTGTGGAAGCAGAGAGCCTCCTTGAGCCCTTCCTCCAGCAGTTTCCAAACGTAGGTTAGAATTTCCAGTGTATGTTTCAGCCAATCAACCAACCAGCATGATTGTCGAGCAGTCTCTTCTCTTCCTCTCTCCACAGGGCTCGCTCATTTTATTTTACCATGCCCGGATACAGCTCCTGAAAGGAAATGTGGAAGAGGTAATTTAGTTGGATACAGTTATCTGGGGAGGTGTCTATGTGATGAATTTGTATCACGTACCCTTTCAACATAAGTAAATTCAGCTCTGTGCACTAGAAAGAAACAAAAAAAAATATGTGATTAGAAAGTCAAAATTTATTTTCCTGTATGCATTTGCTTACATATGGTAAATCACTGAATACAGACTGCATGTGCACGAAGTACATGAGCAATTCAGGATCGAATATGCAAAGCACAAGTGAGCGGTGTAAGGGATCTTTTAGAAAACTTTGGCATTTTCAGTTTCTGCATTGCGTCTTGATTTTGGAATCTAGCCCCTGCATATGATGCAGCTCCACTGTACTTCACATCTGTGCCTCATTAGAGGAAATTATTCACTAATTCCCTTGAAGAAGAGTAAAGAACCCTTCATATAAATATATTCACGTTTCCTTCTACACGGATGGGATAAAACCTGTATTTTTCTGTGGTTTTTAATACATTTATATCTTGAATCTCTTTACAGGTCAGCATATCTAAATATTTCTCCTTTTTGATGAGTTTGTTTGTGTATGAGTTGGATACACCTGTACACTTATTGAAGCCGTTCTCTGTTGATAGAGATCTGGCTACTATAAACAGTGCTATAGTAAACATCATTGTGTGCATATTTTTGCACATCGGTTTTTCTATATAAGACATTCTTATAAGGATTTCTTGGTTAAAAGTTGTTGACAGTTAATAAATCCAGGCACATATCCCCTAATTTAAGGCTATTCCAGTTCAAACCTCAGCAAATGTATGAGAATGTTCTTAATTACCTTGCCAAATCTGAACATTGTTTAGGTATTTATACCCTCTGGAAATTCTGATTTTTGGGCACTCTTTTCTTAAAAGACTTTTGACTTTTATATGTCATCTGAGGAGGAATCTCTCTATTCCCAAGTTGAAGTTCCAGAGCCCCCTCAGTATGTAAAGAGGCAGAACTTATCTGTGCCATTGCATGTAATGAAAGGAGCAGGTCATCATTTTGAATGATTTAATAAGTGATGATTTTGTTCTTTTTGTACAAAGTGTTTTATGTATTTTTCCATTAGGTTATTATCTCCTTGTCTAATATCTGGATGATTAGCTTTATGCAATTGACTTATAGGCACAAGAGATATTTCGAAAATGCATTTCAGTTCAAGAAGAATGGAAACAGTTTCACCATCTCTGTTACTGGGAGCTGATGTGGATTCATGTATTCCAACAAAACTGGATGGAGGCATATTACTATTCAGATCTGCTTTGCAAGGAGAGTAAATGGTCCAAGGTAAAGTGCAGCACTTTCGCTAATGTCATGTTTGCTGATGAGTAGCCAGGAGATTTTCATTTAGAGCTTTTGTTTGGTAGTATGATATCAAAACCATTTTCCCAACTCAGAGCTCCTTCAGAAGAAGAAATGCATATTAAGTACTTAATGTTTATGAGCATTATCCTGAATGCTTCATGCTTCAAAGGCTCTCCAAAGAATCTTTTAACAAAGGAGCTTTACCCCTGAATATGAATTTTACTTAAATTTAAAAGTTATTGAGTATCATTCATTTTCATAGTTTTTGTAGTCTTTCCATTACACTAATAATGTTTTTTGATAATCAGAATTAGTTCTGATCTATTTGTGAGAAGTTGGGAGGAATGATCTCTTGTTCATTATGTCCACTTATTAACCATGACCACTGTAGTTTTATAACAGGAAATTAGTCAGAAGTAAGTCAAAAGTATTATTTTTATTTGCGACAATCATTATAAGACTTCATTTCCTTTTATTTCTCTGAGGCCATTAAATATTGTATCAGGAATATTTGTTAGTCATTCCTTATGTGCAAAGAAGAAATATCATGTACCTAGGATTATTCTACAACTCACTGCTTTTCTTCTTTTCTTCAAGGCAACATATGTGTTCTTGAAAGCTTCAATTTTGAGTATGCTTCCAGAGGAAGATGTAGTAGCAGCTAAAGAGAATATAGTAGCCTTATTTAGGTAAGCAAGACACTATTTTTATACCAGATTTTAAGTGTGTAGTGGAGCACAGAAATATGTCTTTCTTTTTACTTCATACTCTCCCATGCCTCACCTTCATACCTCTTTAATTTATCTGTGCATTTGATGCAGGAACCAAACTCAAAACAATACATTTAGACAATCAAAAGTCATCCTTTCAGGAGGGTATTGCAGTGTGCCTGTAATTAGGAATCTTGAGAGCACATTAACTTTTGTTTTGTTATTGGGCCTTTGTTATGCATTTTGAACCCAGTTTTCTAAAATGATATTGTTACCAGAAATGTTTTAGCTCTTATTGCAATTTGAATGTATTTTATGGCTGATAAACTTAAGAACCAGAGTATAACACATCCTAAGTTTTAGTGTATCAAAGATTCTGAGAAACTGCTGTGGAATTATCTGTTTAACTGTTTTTAGACCAGTATCTATCCACCCACCCATCAATCTGTCCAGCTACCTATTCATCTATTTGTCACCTTTTTACTGAGCACCTGTATGTGAAGGATACTGTTGGGTGCTGAATAGGCAGGAACGGCTTCTGTCCTTGTGGAGTTTATGATCTTGTAATGGAACCAGACATCAGTGGAATAATCATACAAACACAAAAGTACAATATATGACAGATTTTTTTTCCTCTTCTCTCACCAGTCCTTTTTAGTATCTTTGTTGTCTTATATTACTTTATTGAATGTAGATACTTTTTGAAGTGTAGCCTTAGAGCCTCAACCAAGCCAACATGAAATCTGTAGCTAAATCCCCAGCGATTTAGCTCCAGACACACATATCTGACTTTTATTTGACACCTTTACTTGCAGATAATATAGCATTCTAAACCCTTATGTCCAGTCTTTCCTAGTAAATCTGGTGTGTCCTTTCTCAGTGACTGGGATCTCCAGAAAGCAGGCCAGAAACTGATAATATTTGTGTCACCACACTACCCACTGCCCCCTCCATTCCCCAAGGGAGGACAGAGGGAATGGTGATTGGGACAGTGTCTGAAGGTGGAGTAGAAACTGCGGAGGCAGTGGGAGTTGTGATGATGCAGTGTCAGACTGAGAATAGTACAGGAGAGGGTCCTTTACAGGATGGAGCACTGTGCCTATAAAGAGCTAAAGCAAAACTGGTATTTGATAGGGCATGATGCCACTTTTTATGTGTACAGTTCACCTCTGAACAACACAGGTTGGAGCACTGATCTCTGCATAGTCAAAAATTGGAGTATAACTTTTGACTCCCCCAAACTTAATTACTGATAGCCTGCTGTTATTGCTGTTGACTGGAAGCCTTACCCTTAACATAAATAGTAGATTGACTCATGCTTTGTAGAGTATACATACATATATATGTATGTATGTGTTCATGTGTGTGTGTGTGTGTATATATATATATATATATATACATACACATAAACTCATGTACAAACATACAGATACACACATACACAGTATGGCACTCTTTGTGCTGTATTTTTTACCATAAGTAAGCTAGAGAAAAGAAAATACTAAGTTATAAGAAGGAGAATACATGTACAGGTCCGATATGGTATTTATCATTATGTTTACATCATCTGTTCGCAAGACAATCCAAGTATGAGTTGGACCCACCTTCACATTTCAAACCTGTGTTGTTCATGTCAACTGTGCATGGGTCAAAGGAAAAGACATGTCAAGGATGACCCAGAATATGCGCCCCCCCCCCCAAAGTAGCATTTAAAAAGAAGACAAAATGTGTAGTTAGTGATACAGATATCATTGGTAATCCTAGCAAGAGCTGATAAAGTAATGAAATAGGGGTGGAAACCAGACTGAAGTTGCTGAAGAGTGAATGAGATAAAAATAATGAAGAGAGTTGAGCATAAATATGTCCTTGGATAACTTTGTGAAAGGGAGGGAGGAGAGAGAAAAAGAGAATGGTAATTGGAGAGAGATGTAATATCTATATATCTGTATCTGTCTGTGCATTTCTATATTTAGGAAAGATGCAGGCAGGAATGAAGGTATTCATGCAGGCAGGAGAAGACAGGAGGAAGAAGCACTTAACTTTTATTTAGTTGTTCACACTGAGTGTCCCCCCCACCCCCCTCCCCAGACTGGGACTCAAACACAGAGGTATGTGGCCTGTGCTCCTTTGGAGGCTGTTAACCTAACTGTTACTCCACCAAGACACACCCTAAAATATTTTAATGAGGGAGGTATGTACATTTTCCAAAAACCACTGGGAAGGATCCAGTAGGAAAAAAAGGAAGTTATACATATATGGCAAGAAATAGGATAAGTGATAACTGTAAATTTCCTAAGAAGACAGAAAGAGATAGAATCGAAGACAGACAGGATTAACTTTCTCTAGGATGAGGAGTAAATCATCTCTAGTAAAAGGGAAGGAGCACAGATGAAGTGCATAGGTAGGCAAGGTTCTGTGTGGTAGTATGAGATGGAGGACCTCCCACTTCCCCTTTTTTTTAAATCAGGTAGAAGTCAGGTTCATCTGTTGAGAGTAGAAGAGAAGTGGGTGGACTGGAGGTCTGTGGAGGATGGAGAATATTTGAAATCATTGCTGAGAGTGGGAAGTGAGGTGAGAGAAATGGGAAAAGCAGGCAGTAGAGGAGCTCTTTTGGGGTGGATGCTGATGAATAAACACGTTCTCAGTGCAGTTGCAGGGAAGATGGATACTGAGTTTCATCCAGTATTGGGTTTCTGCCAGATGAGTTCAACAAATAGGCAGTGGACAAGGAAGAGGCCATTGCATGCAGAAGGTACAGGTCACGGTGATCGCAGCAGGAATATGGAGGGAGGGGAGAAAGGAGGAGACTGCTGGATTGGGAGAAACTTCACGGCCAAGTGAAAGTCTTACTAGAGCAGTCAAGTTAGATTGAAGAGAATAATGTTGAAAGGGGGGTGTGTTTGAATTGATGCTTTGAGGTAGAAAGTTACAGGTGATGAAGTGGTCTTAGCTGACTGATAGGGGTAGTTGTGGTAGAAAGGAGGCGATGACTGTTGGAAGTGAGAAGTTAGGGAATGGAGAAGCACCCACTAAATTCTTAAAACAATTGATGACAAAACCTCCTAAATGGAATATTTTGTGACCACTTTTTGAGAAATAATGTCTTAGCTGAACCCTCAGACTTAGAACATATTTTAAACATTTGAAGGTGTGACCAGGACCTGTATTTTTTTTAAATCACCCTTTTTAAAACCCTTTTAAAAAATGGGAACATGTATACCAACTGTGGAATGAACATTAATAGAAGCCACAATATGATAAATGCCACCTACTGATAAAATGCATTGTTCTTATTTCACACAAACAGTAACTAGTGGAATGGAATGGAATATTAAGCTACAATAAAGACTTTTAAATCTCTCTCTTTTTCCTTGATTATAATGCATTTTCTCCAGCTTGAAGCAATTTCTGTGAAACATGTGGCCTATCTTATTTTCAGAAATAAGAAAGCTTGAGGTTTTACAGTACAATAGCATCTAATTTGTTGGTATAACAAGAGGAGACTCTCCCAAATGAAGTTCTTTTTGAACAGTTGCTGTGATCTTTAAGCCATCAGGTTTCATGTCCAATGCATGTTTCTGACTCCTTTCCCAAAGCCCCACCTTATGTTTTCACTGCCTCGTCATGTTAATGAACATCACATAATGGGCATTCTGGTTTAAAATCCATATTCCCACATTATGCCTAGAAATGACCAAACACAGGCTTGTCCTCGTTGGAATATTTTTTTTCTGATTTCCTCTTATTCTTTCCTTCAATGATATAATTGGATATTTCTCTGAATTCTTTCTCAGCAACCTGCTCAGTGCATTCACCAAATTATGTTTGAGAAAGGACTCCAGAACACTGCATTTCCTGGTTCTGCCATTCTTATGTGCATGTGCCTTTTTAATTGGAGTGCCTTAGAATTTTAAGAGGACATGTATAAATATGGTGCCTGTCCTTAGCTGATTATTTTCAAGATCATCTATGCTTGGGGATACCGTCTCAAATTATATATTCATTGATGACCATTTTCAAGCCACATTTCATAGATCTGAATCACACTTGCACATAGGAACAGGGAATGTACCTGCATACCCTCTTTCCTCTCTTTAAGAATCCATTGTAATTAGATACTTTGGGCCTTTTCTGCTTACTCAGAAAAATTGGCAACTTTGTATTTAGATTTCCTGAGCTGTATTTGACAGAGTAAGATGTTCACTAGCTTAACTCGAAAGAGCTATGTGTCTATTAATGGTTCGCAAACGTGAGCCTGACTCAAGAATTATCTGGATTAAGACCAGATTGCTGGGCCCAGCCTTAGAGTTGTTTAATTAGTAGGTATTTGTTTTTAACCTGAAAATCTACATGTGGAATGAGTTTCCAGATGATGCTGATGCTTCTTGTTGAGAAAGAAGAGCAAAAAAAACTCAGGGAATGGGAATGGAGAATGTATGTATTCTCATGCTGGTACTGGCTCTTCACAGACAGGTGGATAGCTTGAAGCAGAGAATTGCTGGGAAATCTCTCCCTACTGAGAAGTTTGCTGTGAGGAAGTCTCGACGTTACTCTGCCACCTTGCCTGCCCCCGTGAAGCTCGTCTTACCTGCCCTGGTATGCCTTTATTTTATTTGCTTGTCTGCATTTTAGACATAGTCAAATTACAGGAATAGGGAACACCTCTATTGTAAAGTTCTGCTTTAAAAATCATTCTAAATATGTTTTTAGGTGAACCTTTAAATATCAATTATTTTTGTTAATGTTTTTGACTGCTGGTATGTTCTAGGCATTATGATAAAAGTTATTGAAAATATTTATCCTTTAATTCTTACAGTGAGGGTAGTTTCTCTCAAGAGCTCCATTTAACAGATATGGAAACTCAAGCAGGGCGAAGTTAATTGACTTAATTGAAATTAGTCGAGTTATAATGCAAGCCACCTATGTAAAATCAAAAGTATTGAAAAGTAAGAAAGAAACAGAACAATATTTTTAGGAATTGTAAGACTATATTTTATTTAACCCAGTATATGTAACGTTTGTCAATATGTAAGCATGCATAAGCAATACAAGCATATTAATGAGTGATCACGTTCTTTTGTATTGTACTGACTCTTTGAAATCTCAGTGCACACCTCAGTTTGGACCAGCCACGCTTCTTGCACTCAAGAGCCCAAGTGACTGGTGGTCACTGTCTTCTAGCACAGTGCCAGAGAGAGCTTGTATTCCTGATATTTTGCCAGTTAGGCTAGCCTTTCTTAAAAGTACAGTTTCAACTTAAATTTTCTTAGTGAAGACTTCTTTAAAGAGTCCCGACTCTACTAATTTCCCTGATTCTTCAGGGTTTGAGTTTTGTATAGGTATTCAGCTCGTACCAGAAAGCTGTTTAGTGCTGGCTGACATCTGCTGTCCTCCTCGGGGTTTCTCTTTTCGTATTGCAGAGTTTAGTGAATTATTCCCTTTTGACAGTTACATAGTTGTTTCCAGTTTTTACTATTGCAAACGTGCAACAGCAAATGTTCCTTTATAACTTTTTTGTTTCTGTCATGTAACTCTCTGGGAAAGATTTCTAGAAACGAAATTCCTGGTTGCAGGGTATACGCATTTAATATTTTGATATTACCAACTACCAACTTCTCAAAGAATGGAGCAATTTAAAGTATCTACCAACTGTGTTTTACTATTTTAATTTGTATTTCTTTATTGGTACAGTTGAACATCTTTTTATGTGTTATTTCATTTTTACTTTTGCTTTGGGTTGTTTATTCTATTATCATTGACTTACAGGAACTCTTTATATATTTTATGAGAAAGAAAAGTGCAGCCCCTGACAGACATCAGATAGGAACCAGCCTTCATCTAGTACTGAGGCCCAGGTCTTCCCAACTTAAGAGAAACAGTCTCAGAGGCACCATCAGGTCCGATTGCTCTGTGTTAGTGAGGCCACACAAGAATCTGACTATTCTGTAGTCTTGTCTGAGTACTGATAAAACAAATAAGCACACATCTCACAAATCACATAAATGACCAAATATCCCCTTTCCCAGCTGCATGAGAACTGCTGTTATTTTAC
Source organism: Solenodon paradoxus (assembly GCA_004363575.1). Taxonomy (NCBI): domain Eukaryota; kingdom Metazoa; phylum Chordata; class Mammalia; order Eulipotyphla; family Solenodontidae; genus Solenodon; species Solenodon paradoxus. The sequence continues at coordinate 162,914 of RJWH01000715.1, read as the reverse complement.
AGTTTCATCTTGAGTTCCATTCCTGATTCATTTATGTCTAGTACTAAATGGTCAGAGCATCAGAGAACTTTTCTGTCCTAGAACATAGATGCTTAAGTGTGCATCCCTGTATACTGCTTTGATTCCTAAGGGTCTTAGAAAGGTTAACTATGTGCCTTTCTTTCTCCAGGCTTATGGTTCTGGAATTGACTTAATAAGAGCTTCTTCTGATGAAATGTTCCATCAATTAAAATTTTTAAAAAGTCATCAAATAAAAAATATTCCATTAGTTATTCCATTGAACTCCTACTCTATTAGCAATAAAAAACCCCTGTTATTTGTGAAATAAAAGGTAGGATGTCATGATCTTAGTTTTCAGTACCATGAAGTAAAAATAATTTGCTTCTCTTCAAATATCTCTTCCTCATTCCCACTGCTTCCTTGTCAGAGGCTTTTCAAACAATATGTCTTATTTTAAAATTCATTTATTTCTAAGAAGGTAATAATTGCCTGCTTATTTTATATTTCAAAATATGAACTGCACTTCCAAGAAGATTAGAAAAATATTTTCAAGCAATAGCACATTTGCTTTTCGTCCAAAAAAATTTCTCATCCCTTTGCCTATTAAATGTAATTTGCAATGAGAAATCATTAGCTCACATTTTGAGGGTCTGTCTTTCAGCCATATGGCCTTTAAATGAATGCATTTTCTGCTTTTTAGATTGTATGACTGGATTGTCACATGTTTTTAATGGTATAAAAGATCCTGAGCCTTGTAAAATATTTCCTCTGTTCATTTCCAGTAATGTTCTTGGAAGCATTTTATGTAAACAACTGATAGACATTTTAAAATGTTTCCCTTTCAAAGTAGTGACAAATTTACATTAAACTGTTTGTTATAAGGAGTGCTCCCTTATGGCTCAGGTGGCTGAGATAGTTGGAGTATGGATCATATAAAGCCCAAGGACCTGGGTTCGTGATCCCGGGCTGGAGAGGAAGTACCAAAAATAAACAAATAAATGAAAATTCTTCTTCCTCCCTCCCTTCTTCTCTCCCTCCCTCCACCTTTCTCTCTTTCTTAATATTCACATATCAGTTTAATAAACTCATTTCTGTATCTGTATTCCATGTATCTTCCAAAAGAATTAACCACCAGTGGGTACTTAATAAATATTTGCTCAATAAATGAGTAAATTAATTTTTCAGTAAAAGCACAATATACTATATATTGTATTATTTCACTCTAAAAGGCATGTCATAAAATGAAGAAAAGGGGAATGTCTGTCTCTAAATTCCAGATAAGAAAAGCTAAAGAAAATGATTTCTGAATGCTGACTTGAGAGTCCTCACAACCAATATAGCTGTAGTTTTGTCATCATAGAAGGCAATGAATAATCTCACATAATGGCAAATGGTTTTTCATTCTTCCTCATTAGGAAATGATGTATGTGTGGAATGGTTTTCTTATAGTGAGCCAAAGAAAAGACCTTTCTGAAAATCTGTTGGTAACTGTTGAAAAGGCTGAGGCAGCTTTACAAAATGAAGGTAAGTATGAGAAGTGAGAGTGGAGAAGTCTTGACTGTCACCACTCTCCTACCCTGCCCCTGTGCACTTCTGCCCGTGTTAGTGTCTGTGCGCTGAGAAGACAAGGGAACCTGAGCTGCAGGTGCCTTATCAAGGTGAAGGTAGGATCGATACACGCTGTGACCTGGATGAACCCTGGGGACATTCGGCTTAGAGAAAGAAGCTAGTTACAAAAAGACTTCAGAGTGTATGATTCCATTCATATGAAATACCGAGAATAGGTAAACCTAGAAAGCACAGAAGCAGATTAGTGGTTACCTGGAGGTGGGAGAACCAGGGTGTATGATAGCTAAAGCTTATGGCATTTCTTTTTGAGAATGATGAAAATGCTCTCCAATCAATTGTGGTGATGGTTGTATAACTAATAAATTCAAAATCAGCAAGTTGTATGCTTTTAAGTGGTGATTTGTATGGTCTTAGGATTATGACTTTTTTCTCCTTTATTTAAATTGACGTAACTTGGATTTAGAAAGCAATATATTTTAGATGTTCAGTTTCACTTTTCATCCATTATAGAACACATCGCCCCTACCACAGCTTTCTACGAGTCCTCTACTACTGTCCACTGGCTCCCTGATACCCTTTGCTCCCACCCCACCCGCTTCCCCTGGTAACTTTAGTTTTGTTGTCAGTGTACAAGGTTAGTTTTTATTTTCTTTTGTCTTTTTGTTTGCTTTGTTTCTTCATATTGTACATATGAATGAAATCATATGGTATTTATCTTTATTCATTGACTTCCTTCACTTAGCACAAACTCCCCTAATTCTGTCCATGTTGTCACAAGTGACAGGATTTCATCTTTGTTGATGTTGTTATAGCTGAGTGTTATTCCATTGTGTATGTGTATGTGTATATCATATCTTCTCTAACTATTTTTAAATTGTATCTTAATAAAGCTGTTACTGAAAAAAGATGGAGGGAGGAGGACAGCACAAGGAAGGTGTGTGCTTCTGGTTTTAGTTGGACTCCTTCATGCCTCCTTTTGCTAATGATTCCTATGTTTTTGCAGTCATAGAAAATTGTTTGTTTTCAAGCTGCAATCTTAGCACAAGTCAGTATTTTTATTCACTACTTTTGTTCTATTCACTAGAGACCTTCTCTCGAATTTACTGAAGCAGCTGGCATGGAAGAAGGTGATCTGGGTTTTATATTCCCAGCTCTGTAGCTGTGAGACTCTGGGAAACATGCCTCAAATTATGGGCCCCCAGTTTCTTTCAAGGTGGGAACAGTATTGGACCAGATGATACCCTAACTTTTCTTGCTCTGACATTTTCTAATTCTGTCATTTTAATGGAGGCTTTATCTTTTGATAAACGCTGGCATAAATCAGTCTTTGTTGTATTCCTCATCAGGCCTCCAATCATTTAGATATTATTATCCCAACATAATGGATTTAGCCTCTGGAATGTCCTAACCAAAGAAGTAAAATGAAAACTTCTGTGTGATAATCATGGTGAAGGACATAGAAATTCAGGGTCAAGAAAATTATGATAGCTAATTCATTTTTATTAATTGGAAAAAGATGAGCACTGAAGGGAGGCTGGCTCCATACATATATGCTCCTTGTATGGGGGATTAAATTATTGACTATGTCTCCAGGAACGAGCACCACATTTGAATTATCTTTGTACTTGGAGCTACAATATGAAGCTGAAATGTGAGATTTCTCTTTACAGTTATTTAAAAAAAATTAAACACAGAATTACAATTTCTAGATGTAGGGGGAAAAAGTCCAACCATATTTTTGCTGCTAATATGACACAGTAAATCTGGAATTTTGTGTGTTCCATCCTAACCATATTTTTATAGTTAAAATCAGAGTGTACCTGGACATATGCTAGCACAGATTTGTTTTTTATTTAATCACTTTTTTTTGTATATAATTGACATATTGCATTAGTCACTAGTTTCAGGTATAATCTAATGATTTGTTATTTGTGTACATTGTGAAATGATCACTGCAGTAAGCCTAGTTAACATCTATCACCATATATAGTTAAACTTTTGTTTTTCTCTTGTGGTGTGTTGAGAGCTCTTGAGGTTTACTCTCTTGGCAACTTTTAAATATACTATATGATATTATTAACTATAGTAATCATGCTGTATATTACATCTCCACAACATTTCATAACTGGAACTTTCTTCCTTTTAACTCCTTTTACCTACTTTCCCACCCCCACGATTGGCAGCCACCACCAGTCTGTATCTATGAGTTTGTGTTTTGTTCCAGATCCATCTATACGTGAGATCATATAGTATTATCTTTCTCTGAGTTACTTCATAATGCCCTCAAATTCCATTCATGTTGCAATGGCAGGATTTCCTTTTTATGGATTCGTGATATCCCATCTTGTGTAAATGCCACATCTTCTTCATCTGTGGGTGGATACTTAAGTTATTACCATTTCTTGGCTATTGTAAATAGTGCCACAGTGGACATGGGGGTGCACATATCTTTTTGAGATAGTGTTTTATTTTCCTTCAGATAAATACCCAGAGGTGGAATTGCTTGATCTTATGGTAGCTATTTTTTCATTTATAAACTTTTAAAATTGTGGCTAACTAGCCTTTGATTATTGTTTAAAAGCTTTATCACACTCCATAGAGCTAATATGTTATGATTGAATCAACTCTTCCAGTATTGTTGATCAATTAGGTTGCTTTTCACATCTAAAGCAATTCTAGTTTTAGATTTCCATTAATAAGGAAAAGAAATTTAAAATAATGAAAGCTAAATCAGTGGGGCTTATCTGCTAATATCAAAGGTTCAGGCTTGATAGCTAAAGAATCCAGTAGAACAAAGAGCACTGCTGTTCTGAGACCACAGATTCTCTCACCCCATTAACCATCGTGCAAATTTGAACCCGTGGCTGAGAGGAGATCAGATGAGTGGAATATTCTGCTGTGCTCTTGTCACATGTAAGGCTCCTTTGTGATGAAGGACAAGTGATGTCACGTTCCATATTAAAAGTGGATTTTTTTTTAAAGAACTGTAATTCCCTTTTTCTTCTTTTTCCTTCCCCTTTTACTGAAAAGTTATTATCCTTCTGCCCTTCCCATCCCACCTTGTAAACTTGGGGCATATAGAGTAGCCGAAATACTGAGGTATTTATCTTCACAGTCTGAAAATTTCTTTTGAATTCTCGGTGCCAGGGAGACAAGTATGAGCAAGTTTAATAACTGGGATCAAAAAGTGGACTTCTGTTAACTATCTTAAAAGAACTGTGTACCAAGTACCACAGAAGCACACAATAAATGCAGATGTGGACGTGCCGTAGGAACATTTCGGACTCCTTTTGTGTGTTCTAGATATTTCGTACTAACGTTTTTCTGTATAATCTATTATAGACAGTTGTGATAAACTTCCTTACTACCATTTAAAAATAATTATGCCTTTAAAAATTTTTAATTATGGTAAAATTATTTTAACATAACATTTTCCATAGTAACCATATTTAATTATGCAGTTTAGTGGTCTTCAGTATGTTCACATGGCTGTGCAATCAGTCTAGAACATTTTTATAGCCCTTAGATAATAGCTTCTATTCCCATTCCTACCAGCCTCTGGCGGTCACCTTTCTACTTCTGTCTATGAGTTTGATTACTCTTTAGATATGTCACATAAGAGGAATCATGCAGTAGCTGTTTCTCGGGTGTACGTTGACTGGCTTGTTTTACTCACTGTGATGTCTTTAAGATTCATCACTGTTAGAGCAAATGTCAGAATTTCCTTTGGTTTTAAAGTTGGGTAATATTTCATCGCGTGTCCATAACATATTGTATTTATCTATTCATATTGATGCATATTTGAATTGTTCTACCTTTTGGCTATTGTAAGTAATACTTTTTAGAAGTATTGAGTATATGGGTATGCACATTTTTGAGACCCGGTTTTCAGTTCTTTTAGATAAAAATGTGGATGTGGAACTGTGGTATCATGGCATTTCTATTAATTTTTTTAAGGAATTGTCATACTTTAAAAAAAATAGTGACTCTACTATTTAAAATTCTCACACAGTGCACAGGGATTCTCATTTTCTACATCCTTACCAAAACTTGTGAATTTTTGGTTTTTGTATTTTAGTAGCTATTCTAATGAGTGTGAGGTAGTCTTTACCGTTTTTTACTGTGAAACAATTTCAGAAGGAAAAATACTTCCTTTTTTTGAGTGGGAAGTCAACATGCAGGTCACATCATTTTGAAATTTAAGTGAACCTCCATCAAAGTTTACCTTAAAAATGAGATTCCACAAAATGCACTTCTGTAAAATCCATTTGGGTTTTTGAATAAGTTTGCAGCTAGTCATTTTTTTCCAACTCAGTTGATCATTTTAAGATTTTTCCTGCTAGATGAAGATTTATGAAAGGTTGAGAAAGCATTGCTCCTGCCCACAAGGGAATTATCTCTGATCTATACCTACTTATCCACAAATTAAATGGACAATGAATGTTTTAAAGTGAATGAACTTGTGACAATTGGGGAGGTCAAAGCAAAACTTTTTTTAGAAGCGAACACATTTGTAGGGTATTTTCCCCCAGAAAGGAAGGCTCTTTTTCCTTTGCTATTTTCCTACAAAGATAAAGGTTTTGGTTCCATAGAATAAATTATGATGTTTGAATGTCCATCTTCTGTAGTGTATGTACCACCAGAGAAGGGGCCCTTTGAATATTCAGAAATACTGAAATTTTCAAAAAGTACCATAGGGTTTTGTTGTTAAAGGAAAGGTGTAGGCAGGAATGAAGGGGAGCAAAGGCAGGCAGGCAGGCAGGAAGAAAGAGGAAGAAGCAGCATTTTGATTTTATTTATTTGTTCATTTTTTTGCTCCCGCCAGGCTGGGACACAAACCTGGCTGCTACTCCACCAGGGTGCACCGACCATTGGGTTTTGAACAGACTTCTCACTCTCTTGCCCTGGAGTTTACTTTGCCCCTCCACTGGTTGGGGGCAACTTACAAGATACAACAGATGTTTAGAAAACTGATCTCTGCAAATGAAGGGAGTAACCCTTCTCTTTAATGACAAGATATGTCATTTTAATGAGATGATATGCTTTGGAGATATTTAAGCAGACTGAGGGGAGGCTGAGACAGACACATTATACTTTGTATGTCTTTGTCTTCCTCTTGGGTGAAAAACTTAGTTCTTTCCTGAAGATCACTTTTATCAGATTTTGTACATGAAATTTATGATGATCCTTACAGGTTCATTGTTTTTTATGCAGAAAGGTTACACAATTCCTCTTTAACATCCTCTTCCCTATCTCCCCCCCCCCCCCCCCCCCCGTACTCAATATTATGACCTTTTAGTGATTAAGCTGCTAGACTTCAGTGTGAGAAAAATTCAAAATCGGAAAGGGAGTGAAGATCTAAGCCTGAGATGAGTTCAGCCCCTACCCTAAGGCCCCCAGCCCTTCCCATTATTTGGAATTGAATTAGTTTTTCCTGGTTCTAGCTTTTACTTTAGTGTCTCTAAAGTAAAAGATAGTATAGAGGATAGAATTGATGTTTTACTCTGACAGTTTCATAGTTATGAAAGGCTGGTCACTGAGACAAAGGGATGAATATTATTTAAAGACTAAAATACTTGGTAATATGACTTGAATCAGTGTTTGCTGTTATTTCCAGTAGAGTTTCATTTGAAATCGAACTAAATTTAGCATGTAGTCAGAAATTGGTACACAGTTCTACTTGGACTGTTTGTTGCAGTGGATTTGCTTGGTGAAATTATATAGCAAACATAATCAGGATTGCATAGATGGGAAGTAAGTACTTTATGATTTTTTACTTTCTAAATTGATTTCCAAATTTATCCTTTAATACATTTCAACTAGCTTCTAAAAATTTCAAAGTAATTATTTTTGTAGTTTGGGTCTCAAGCATTCCTTTTTCCTCAGCCTACCTTCTGTTATATTATTAAAAGATCAGCAGATCTTTTGTGACGAAAATCTGCTTTGGCAGCGTTATCATGTGATGTTTTTGGAATGTAAGATGGAAACTGTGTGTTGGATTGTTCATCTGTGAACTCATTTCATGAAGTTGAATCAGGATAAAGCATTCATAGTTTAAGGGAAAATAATCATCTAACAGATAATTCTCTGGAATATGAGGAAATAATATTTTGGTTTTCTGAGAGTTTTGAGAGAGAGACTGCTATTTTTGAACTTATTTTCCATATTCCTAACTCATGACCTATAAAAGTTAAGTGTGTTTTTATGGGTACTTTAGTTTTCCATGGAATTATGTCTGTTCCTCTGAACAGTTATTATTCACCAAGCCCTGGAATGGTGTAATGACACAAACTCAATAAAAAGCTATAGAGAAAGCAATTGAAAGTGAAAATGATAATAAAATCTAGCATCCAATATATACTCTAAGAGTTTACTTCAGTGCCTAAAAAGCTGCTTCTTGAATGTATGTTTTAGTGAGTTTCCATGTTTAGAAACAAGATTTTTTGTTTTAGAAAACTGATTCTTAAATAATAGGAAAAGGAATGTGGTAATGATTCTTGGTGAGTAACCTATCAGAGCTTGAAAGTTAGAGGTGAAGTTATCCCTTTCTGGTTGATTAAGTAGCATTGCTAATTTCAAGCAGTTTATCTACTAAAACATCAGCATGTGTTAATGGTAATTTCTGAAGTTTATGCTGAAAGCAGGAGGATTTCATTATGAGGGACTCCCAGGGCCTCATTAATTTGGTTTATTGCCCCTCCTCACCTGTGTTGTCAGAGCCTGAAATAAATAAATTATCAGCCTGTCTTGGAATGACTTCTTTGTTGTGTATAACTTGCAAGAATCCCCAAATTCAAAATAGTAGCTGAGGAGTGGCTACTTTTGTGAGACAGATGTCACACATGATATGGTTCCTTCTGCTTAATATTCTATGGCTTGGGCTGTAGAAGGTAAAGAGTCATTTTCAAAAGGGAAAAGGGTAAAAGCAAATCCTTTGCATTAGCCTCAAGCAACTTGAAGTTTCTGGGGATTTTAGGTGCCTTGCATCTACTTTGAAACTATTTCGTCTAATTTTATGACATAATTTCCCCTCAAAAGAACATAACCTGAGAGAATTGATACGCTGTAAACATAGTAATCTGGAGAGGGTGTTCTCCTTCCTGAATTTTTAATGGGTAGAAGCCATCTGCTTCTCCATATGGAAGTGTTGTACTCTACCGCGTGCAGCCAACACAGCGAGAAGCCAGAACCACAGGGGGGCAGCCTTCTTGCTCCTAGTGGCTTTGCCTTTTAGCGAATCAATAAAGCTCTTACTTTATTTAAGAGTTTTCCTGTTGTTGTATCTAACACTAGCTCAGGGTATGAGTACCTGAATTTTTTTTTAAGTGGATAGAATACGATGGTTAGGCTAATGTATCAAATACCATATTCTTTTGATTTAAAATATCTTCATTGTCTTTTATTTAGTGTGGCATAACAGATGCTAAAAATATTTTCTTTAATTTTAAAGACCATCTCTCTGAAACTGAATAGTGGTTAGTTCTTGCTCTTAATTTGGATTTTTAACACTTTTCTTTCTGTGTGTGATTTTTGTTTAAGACCTCAACGAATACTCTGTAGATGACCAGTGCTTGGTGAAGTTGCTGAAAGGATGCTGCCTGAAGAACTTAGAGCGGCCCTTGCAAGCAGAATTATGTTTCAATCATGTTGTCCAAAGGTGAAAACAAACTGTGACACCAACTCAAATGCACATGGCTGCTTCTGGGGAATTACTTTAGGGAGTAATGCTTTTATCTCTGTGGCTAATAACTCTTAACTTAATGTTACCAGAAAGAGAATCCAGTAGTGTTTTCTTTATTCCCTAAGGAGAAAATTATAATCTAAGTGGAGCCTGGCTTCATGCAGTTCTACTTGGTGTTCAGAGGTGACACACAAAATCTAAACTTATGACCAGGCTAATGGATGTCTGTCTAAACTCTAGCAGCAATGTACTTTTTGATTCATGCATTAGTTTGTCTATTTATTTTTTCCACAGACATTTGAACACCCACTATGTGCTAGAGACAGCTGGATCCTAGGAGTTTAGAGTTGTAATAGTGATTTGGGAGGGAAGAAAGACCTGTCATGAACTCTCTGCTTCTCTTTTGACAAATGGCATTTCTTCCAGATTAAATTTTTTTCCCCACTAAAAGCCTTGATAATGATGTCATGCTCCTTTACTGAACATGAATGTTGAGTCAAGGTTATGATGTCTGGCCCACTTCTTTGTATCTGGAGTCATAAATGCAAATATCTACAGGGGCCAGGTAAATAGCTTTATTGAGTGATGGCAGGAACAGGGGAGGGTGAGCACTGCAGAGTCAGAAGATTATGTTCTCTCTAAAGAGTGCAACCATTCCTTAACCTTAATAACTACTCTTTATGATGCTGGTCTAGTAGCAATAATCCCTCTAGTTTTTCATTAAAAGTCTGGAATTTCCTAATATTCAAATCTTTGCTCAAATCTTTTGAAAACACTATAAGCTAAATAGACAATAGCTATAGATGACCAGTTGATACCCTTTGTTTCATATCATGTGACTTTCTACCCATGGTCACGGACCCCTTTCTTTATGACAATTTTTTTACAAGACTATAGGAGGACTATTTTCCTTATAAGAAGAGGAAAGAGACCATATCTATTTTCCAAATAAATAGCATACTATTTTTAATAAACATGTTAAAGGAGTATCCATTATATTCTATTTTGTCGGTTTTTATAAGAATCAAAGGATAACCCATTTGTGCTATCTGTTGTGTTTATTGCGTCTCATAGTGAATTATTGCTTGTGTGTTTTGTGATTTTTGGATGATGAGCTTGAGACTCCTTTGATGCTAGGATTGAAGAGTCTCTCTAAAGCTGATTTTGCTTTTATTTCTGCAGTGTGCCCCAAAAGCCTTTTCCAGCTCAAAGCCACTCTCATAATAGTTGCATTGCTTAGATCATTTAGGCATTATAGATTTGAATTGAAGATTCATGTGAAGACATGTCTATTGGCTATTAATTTACCAGGAAATGTATTTTTTCCTCCCACCTACAGTGCAGGCCAAGGAGACTACTGTCCTAGTCTTCCTCCTATGCCAGCAAGTAGTTTGTATTCTACCCGTTTCTCTGATAGAGCAGACCCAGGACTGCTGGCATCATCTCACACACTTAGAGTTCTGTTTTGTTCTGTTTTTTTTTTTTAGTGCTGACTCATTTTTTGGTACCTGGGAGTTTTTCTTATGCTCTTATGAGCTGAGCTATGCATTTGAAAGACCGTTACTCATATTTTTTCAGTGCTTCTATATGGCTTATAGCCAGAGCGTTTTCATAATGCTTCTGAAAACAAATGTTGATCATTTCTTTATTGACATTATTTTAGAATTAAATGACTTAATAATGAAAAGGGGGTTGAACCTCAGTATAGTATAATACAGCCTTCTTATTCTAAGTGGAGTCAATCCTGAACATATTCATGTTCAGGAGAATGATCTGATCCTTTCCACGGTTAATCTTTGAAGATCTATATGCATCCAACTACCCAAGGGACAGTAAACAATTCTCAGTGCTGGATTTAGATGTAGGAATAAAGCATGCTATGTATTAACAGAGTTTATTAGATTCTTTGTTTAATGACAGTTTTTCCTCTGATAAGAGGCTTTAATACTGCATCTGTTTTCTGAGGAGCAGGGGAAATATATATGCTGAAAAAGAATGTTTCTTACTCTGTGAAGAATTAATTGCTTTCCATTCATTCTTTTAGTGAAAAGTTACTCAAGTATGACCACTACTTAGTGCCTTTTACGCAGTTTGAGTTGGCGTTTCTGCACAAAAGCCAAGGGGAAATCGACAAGGCCATCAAAGCCCTAGAAACTGCAAGGTAGGTGATGATGGCAGTGTTCCCTTGATTGCTATGGAGTTAGAAACATCAATACCATTTTAACAAGAGTAACATTATGCCCTAAAAGCATTAATGAAGAAATTAGTATTAGTGTTACCTTTGCTAACTTTTGCTTTGTTTATGCTTATGCATTTTACTATAATTTGTGCTATTGCCAACTTTGTTGTTTGACCCTGTGATTTACTCAGAGATGTGGTTGTGGGCAGATACGACAGATTTTAAACCTCTTCTATATTAGAGGTTGGCAAACTTTTTCTGTAAAGGGTCAGAGAGTAGTTTTCATTTTTACAGTACAAGGTCTTCATTGCAATTACTCTGCTGTATGAAAGCAGCCATTAAAAAAAAAAGCGTATTTGATACTTGAGTCATGATTTGCTGACCCTTGGTGTATTCAACTATATTCTCATTTCCTCAAAGAGCTACTGATTTAAAGAATTATGAATTTTGAATTTTTCCTAGACCTTTCTGTTTACTGTGTCCATTTCAAAGCATTTTATCATTTCTGTTATCCAATGACTCTTAGATTTCTGATCATTGCTTTCTTGGGGGCTGGGGAGGCAAAAACTCTGTGGTCTGCTTGCTCTGAATACTGCTTGCCGTGGAGAAAGAATGCCATGATAGCTCTCAGGCATTCAGAGCACAGTGATTTATTGACTTGTCTTTTACTCAAATTCATTGAAAATCTATGTGCCAGACACGAGTTAAGGCTCTAGAGAGACAATGGTAGATAAATAGGCAGTGTTTCTGCTTTTTTCCTTGGGGGGAGGTATTAAACTAATATGTACTTTCCTGAGATTTACATCATGACTCAGAGTACCTGGGTGTTATTATAAATTGGGTTGATTCTGGAAGATGTCCTTGGTATTGCAGTTGAGATTTGCCTAGTTAAAGCCAACCCTGAGATCATCAGTCACCTGGACCCTGGATGGGGAACATTCCTGGCTGAAGCCACTGTTAGATAACCTCTAGCCTGGGAGCTTGAGACACTAGATGATAGTAATGTTTTTTAATAAGATGGGGAATATTTAGACAAACAGGTTTGGGAGAGGAAAAAATGCTTCTGTTTGGATCATGATATTTTGAGATGTCTTATTAGGTATCCATGTGGAGATGGCTGGTTGACATTTAAATATATAAACAATGGAGTTCAGGAGATAGATCAGGGTTGACTGTAGAGATTCCATAGTTTAAACCATGATTCTTGCTGAGGTCATTTTGGAAAAGTATATAACTAGTGAAAAAAGGCTGAGCACAGAGCCATGGATATGCTTTTATTTTAGAGATTATCTGGTATAATAAAGAAGTAGTGTCCATTGAGTTATGAGTACATTTTGGAAAGCCCATTGACCCAAATGTTTCAAAAAGAGGAGAGTGGTTAGTTGTGAAAATAGTTGCTGAAAAGTTAAGCAAGGTCAGACTAGAGAAGTGCCTTATGATTTGGTAGCATGAAGATCTTTGGTGACTTTGACCAGTGAGATTAAAAAAATGTAATCAGCCCCTTCAGTCAATCTTTCAGGTGTTTTGCTGTGAATAAAGTATAGTATAGTAATGGGGTGGAAGCTTCAGGGGCATGGTAGAGCTGAAAAAGCCTTTTTTATTTTTAAGGGAAATATTAGAGCAAGACACTTTAAAGTTAATTTATTGAATGTGAAGATGGGCTCATACTTTAACTGACATAGATTTATCTTTAAATTGAGCTATTGGAAAATTAGAGACTATAAATTAATACTGTTCTTAGTAATCATCATTTGGACATATTTAGTGTTACCTACACAATGCACAATAAAGCAAATTTATAGTAATGGAAGTAACAGACTAGTAATTCATTGCTCAAAAGCAAAGCAAGACTAGCAGTGATCAAAAGTCACTGCTAACTCAAGCTGGTACTGGTGATGCCAAGATGGTACTGGTGATGCCAACATAAACAGACTTCCCAAACATTTCAAGACTGTTAGTTGTCTGCAGTTTCCCTTACGCAGTAAGTGCTTTGTAAACTTGCCAAAATTATTGGCCAGACATTTAGGAAAATACTCAATTATATCCTTTGGTAAACAACAGTACCATATTGACTTAGCTATGAATAATAACTCTTATTATGATTGATAATCCTTAAAACATTACCAGTAATTAACCTTCTTAGACCTGTATAAAATGAAGGACTCTAGAAGGAAATGAATGTTTCTGCAAAGAAAGAAGTTAAAACTCATCCAAAGGGTCAAGGTAGCGTGTGAAAGCAGGAGCTCAGAGTTAAAGCCATTCTGTTTTGCTGATTCTTTTTCTAGTTCAATTTTATTGAGATATAGTTGGCATATATTGCTATATAAGCAATAAGGTATATAAACATTATATTGTGATATGTTTTTAATGATTCATGCAATAAGTTAACATTCATTATCTCATATAGATACAATAAAAGGGAAAAGAATTTCCCTTGTGATGGGAACTCAATTCTGTTCCACTGATGTGTGTCTGCTTTAATTCCACTACCATGCTAATTTGATTACTGTTGTTTTGTTGAAGTCAAGGAGCATGATACTTCCATTTGATTCCTTTTTATTAGGATTATTTTTGCTATTCGTGGTCTTTGGTGGTTCAGAATAAATTTCACTACTTTTTGTTTCTATTTTTGTATGCCACACATTTTTTATCCATTCATCTCTTGATGCACCCTTAGGTTGTTTCTATGAGGCTGACTTTTCAAGTTAGTATTTTTGTTACCTTTGGATGTAATTCTAGAGAGGACTTGCTAGATCATAGGACAGTTCTATTTTCCATTTTTTGAGTAATCTCCTTATTGTTTTCCATAATGGAAAACATTGGAAACAGTCTCACTAACAGTGCATAAGGGTTCCTTTTTCTTCACCTCCACGCTAGTGGTTTATCTCTTGTCTTTATTATAATAAATATTCTAACAGTCATGAGGTAATATCTCATTTTGGTTTTAATTTTCATTTCCCTAATGACTAGTGATGTTGATCTTTTCAGATACCTGTTAGTCATTTGTAGATTTTCTTTGGAAAACAATGCCTGTTCCTGTCTTTTGGCCATTTGCTTTTTGCTATTGAGTGGTATGGGGGTGTGTGTGTGTGTGTGTGTGTGTGTGTGTGTGTGTGTGAGATATTAATCCCTTATTAAATTTATGGTTGTAAAATTTTGCAAGTAGTGCAAATTTATTTTCCCATTTTCTAGGCTTTTTTCATTTTGTTGATAGTTACATTGCTTTGAAAAGCTTTATAGTTTTATGTAATCTTTATGTAGTTACTATTTTTTTTTGTTGCTTATGCTTTAGGTATCACGTTTTGCTGGTTATTTAAACAATTCTAATAGGAAAGTCAGCATGCAAGTTATGTTTTAAAATAATGGGTAGATTTCTATAGCTCCTTTGACATTGTTACACAATAACTATTTGCCAGACTACTGATATTTGCCTGTGAGAATTGGGGTCATTTTGGTGGCACCAAGTACTCCTGCTGTCTTTCTTGCAGTTGTAGTTTCATGATTTTTTTGAGTGACATATTTACCATATTTATATAAAATTAAAATTTATAGAAATTTGCTTTATAGTAAAGGAAATGAAACTTTGTAGGAATTGTTCATAAAATTAAGTCCTCATAAACTTCTTGCTATGCTTGTGAGTGGCTGTGTAATTAAGTAAGGATTAGCTACTCAAAATTTTACTTTTAGACCACCACCACCATCTCCTTCTCCCTCAAGACCATAATTTACATTTTAACAAGATCAGTTGTTATGCATATTAAAATCTGAAAGCAAATGAGAAATTCAGATGAGAGGAAGGGGAGGGTGCTGGTGGTACCCTGGTGTATAAAGCCATTTTGACATCACAATTTTATTGTTACTGTTTTAGGAACAACTATAAAGATTACTCTATGGAGTCCAGACTACACTTCAGAATTCAGGCAGCTCTTCACCTGTGGAAGAAGCCTTCCTCAGACTGATCAGAATGTGGAGCACAGGATTGCCTCTCAATTAGTGGCATCTGCTATAGGATACCTCGTATTAAAGTGGAAAAGTGATCTTGTAATTGAGATACAGAACAACTAAGTTGATTGTCAATATCATCTGTTGCTTTACTGCTGGTCTAAAAATTCTTTTTGTTTTTCCCTTTGGAAATGATGTTCGGTACTGTCAGAAACTTATATTTTGCCTCTCCAAAACGTTTTGTATTAGATTTGAGTTGGAGACTGAAATCTTTTAAAGGATTCCCGGGTACAATAAAGTCTAATTAATTTTTCATGCAGAAATTAATATTGTTTAAGTAGCAAATGGCTTAGAAGTTGAGCCATTTTTAGATTTGTCAGTTAAACTTCAGAGATATTTTTTACCTGCTATTTAAATTTCAGAGGAGATTTAAAAAATGCCTGCATTTGAAATATCTTAATAATGACTTTATGTAGCTCCTGGAAAAGAAGGCAGTGGGTATGAAAAGGGATTGGATAATATACTCAGTAGGTTGAAGAGACATTATTTAGAAAACATGATGAAATACTATTTGCTTTTTTATTTATGTAAATTAAGGTGGTGACTTTTTAAGAAATGATCCTGTTTTTGAATGTACTTAAATCCAACATAGTAACAAAATATTAAAAAAAAAAAGCTGTGTATCTAAAAAGAAGTAAAAATCACATATTAGAAATTAACTCCAACCTTAGTAATGAGAGTCTAAAATATATAGGCTGATTATTTTTCTTATAGGAAGAAAAGTCATGTTCCCGCTGCTTTAAATGATATGTAAAATATCAGTACTTTTACACTCGTCATGCTGGTAAGAGCTGATTTTCTAATCTCTAGCACTGTGATGGTTCCTTGTAAATATCTGGACTGCGCTTAGTCCTTCACTTGAGAAACACAATCAGGGCGTCGAGCAGAAGGGATCTCTACATTGGCCCTGGCTCTGGTACCTATTATAGTTAATAGGGTGACCTTTACGGGTCCTTCTGCTCTCAGCATCACCATATTTTCCTCATCTATGAAATGCAAAACGAACAGGTGACTTTCAATGTATTTTTCAGTTTTATAACTGAGTCTTTCATTAGAAATTTATTTTCATCAAACGATGTCAAAATATTTAATCCAAGCCATGCCCATTTGGAGTATGTTTTAGTATGTAATCATTAGTGACTCTCTGGCTGTCCTACCCCATATGTATGAGTTGTGGCTAAAGGACAACACTGCATGCATCCAGAGAGAGGAAAAAAACTATTTGAAAATTGTTGAGTCAGGGTTCTGTCTTATTTTGTATTTTGAAGAAGAAGAACTTGTTATGGAAGCCTCTGCAATTTAATAGGCCCCAGACTGGGAGCCAAGTGCTGGTCTCAGTTAACAGCTAGTTCTTCAACATGAAGCAAGTCATTCACTCTCTCTGGGATTCAGTTTCTCCAAAGGGGAAAGCAGCTTTGTGCTTGGTGCTTGTGAAGGCTCCGTTAGATATTGCATATGATAGCATTTTTTAAACTGTGAAAGACTGTATCAATATGAGTTGTTAAAATTATAGGTTTTGTGCACTGATTCTAATAGCAACACAAAAATATTGACTGAGTCCGCGGTCTCTATAAAATGAAAGAAGCATGGAAATTCAGACATTTTTTACATTTATTAATGTGTTTTTACAGACAACAGGCCAGATTATCTGTTTGTTCCTTGCTTTTTATTCCCTATTACATGAGCCTATATCCAGCGGATGCTTAGTCTTGTTTTCTTGAAGTTACTGATTCTTTACAATACTGAGGATTGAGGATGTATTAATTTATCTCTAGTCAGAGTGCAACTCCTTCATAAAGTATGGTGGTCAGTTTCTGTAGGTGTGATTAGTATGAATTGAATAACTGTAGAAGTAGTCACAAGTAGAAATGAAATTAATGATCATTACAATTAGTAGTGGAAAATATGTTCTATGGCTATTTTGTATACCATTTTGGAATAATTTTATTCCTTGTAAGAACTTTGGTGGCATTATTTTTAAAAATTATAAGCAGCCATATTGTTTTTATGAAAAGCTGCAAATTAGTAACAAATTGTCTTTCTGGTATAAAGTGAAAGCAATTTAAGTTAATAGAAGTTATTTTTTTTTTTAATTCTGCATTACCAAACAAATGTAAATGGAATTCACACCTCCCATATAAATTTTCCTGCTATTTTACATTTTTTATTGTTTACCATCTTCTTAGAGTTACCTGATAGTAGGGATTATATATCCAATAGCTTTTAAGTGCTGTTTACAAATATTTATCTGTTTTCTGTTATATTCAAGATACTGTAGTGTCACCAGTTTCTTCTGACATCAGTTAATATTGCATATTTGGAGTTTATTTTATGATTCAGGGTGTTCTGTGCAGAATGAGTACTGAATTGATAATGTTTAATGGAGTGAGGGGTGTATGTGGTGGGGATGGGCTGCCAGTATGTCTGACAGTATAATTTGCTGGTATAACTTTTCTTATTTAATGGACAGCCAACATTCTGATTGGTGCCATCCAAATTTGACACTCAAATAGAGGTTATACTCTTTAGGACTGGTGACAGGAAGGCCATTAATGGAAGTGACAATTAATGGAAGATTAACAGTATCAGCTCTTATATGGACATATCTTTTAATGTTTTCTGTCTTCCTCATGGATACCAGAAGGTCCTGAATTACATAGGAAAAGAAAGTTTATTGATTCTCTGTTTCTTCAGAGGACAGAGAAGAGAGAATTGGGTAGAAGTTGTTGAGAGGAAAATTCTAGCTGAATCATCATCAAGTAAGATTTTTAATCACTGAAACAATCCAACCACATGACCAAAGGAGTGAGTTTAGCAGAACTATGTCATTCCTACCTGTCCTGAAAGCTTGGACTTAGGTGAACTTTCAGGTCACTCTGTCATTCTTTGATCAGAATTTCGAGCAGTAGCTACTTTTAGAGAGAGATACATTGTGGTAGGCACTGATATCCTCTGCTATTAATACTTATTAAGATTTCACTTGTCATTTATTCCTTTAAAGTTTTGTCTATTGATCTTTGCAAATAGAGGTTTTTCTTTCTTTGGAAATTACAAATAATAATTAAAAATAGGTCTTTGTGGCCAACTAAAATTTTTCTGAAAATACTCTTATCAGTCAGTTCACTGATTTTTTTTTTATATTTGTTTTTTCCCCTAGTTATAGTACCATATTTATAAATCGTAACTTCAAGCAGATTTATTTAAAGTGAGTTAATGAAGATTCCACTGGCCATTTTGTCACCCTAAGGTTTTGTCATTCACAGGGTTTGGAATGAACCTCAGGAAATTATCTCATCCTCCCTAATCTCTAAACAATGCTATTTCTTTTTTAGTCTTTCTCTGCTCATTATGATAGTCACTTACCACATGCAGATATTGAACACTTAAAATATGACTAGCGGCACATTGGAACCATGCTGAGTGTCCAGGGAACACTCATGTATACACACATGCTTAGGTCTGTTTAAAGTTCTCCTGATACTGTACTTCTTGGATTTTGATACTTACTTGCTATCTACTCTGATAACCCTATCATCATAATTGCATTGTCAATTGTGATATATGAAGTTTTCCTTTTTTGTTTCAGTGCCTGTAAACTTTCATTTCTTCATGTTTTTTCTGCAGCTGATCAAGATCATTGGTACGGCTGGACATTTCACCCCAGCCTCCCATAACTCCTAATATTCAAGACTAAAAGACCTTATTTTTAGGATTATTATTTTAATCTGATTTTACAGATGTTCCTGGCCTTTTCAGATGCAAACTTAGAGTTGCACAAACTTAGAGTTGTAGAGAAAGTGACTCTCATCTTTGAGGTGTTAGTAGATTTTATGATTAAAATATTAAATTAAAAATACTAAGGTTAACATTCCAAAAAATTTAGTGATACTTTTAAACCCTTTATATTATCAGTGTTTCAACATTGACTCAGCTAGGCCAATATAACTACTAAGTAAAGGCTTTTAGACACTAGTTTTCATTTAGAGAATAATTTGGCAGATGGTTTACTTAAAAGATATATTTTATGCCATTAATCTTTTAATGTCTAACATCTAAGTGGTATATATATATATACACACACACACACATATATATGTAAACAGTTGACATATTTTATCTCTAGTCTTTTCTTGATCAGATAGAACAGTTTACAAATATGAAACAGAAAATGTTTTATACTATTCTTTTAGGGGTCGTTACAAGATTTTTTCCAGATTATTTTCCCTTCCCCAGACCAATTATTTACAAAGTTTTTTCTTTATGTATTGGATTGCTTAATGTGGAACGCTTATTTGTGCTTCCCATTGTTGGTAATTTTGTATTATAAACATTTGCTGTTGGATTGGTTACTTCAGAATGTTGAACTTGCCATGTAATGAAAAGGACACATTAGAATTTATCACTAGGGGAAAAGTGTCTTCTGAACTAAGCAGTTGCTATCTGATCTTGATGGTGTTGAAGTTCATTGCAGTCTGTTTATAACTGTACCACTTCAGGAAGTAATGGTACAAGGATTATTTAGCAAATTTAGAAGGCTGAGCAGGTTCTTGGCCTGAATCATTCCAAAGGGATATGTAGATCTAGCTTTGAAGGACATCCAACCCCTGTTCTGTCCATTTCACAAATGTGTCAGTGCAGTGATGTTAGAACGTGATTTTGCATGAAGCTCAAAGCAGCCACCTCATTACATTTAACAAACAGGAATACATACAGGTTGACTAATGGAAAAACTCAAGGTACTTTAATGCTAAGTAAAGCTTGTTACATATTAATATACAGTACACCTTATATGTTAATCTAGTAGTTCTTAGAAATATAAGTGACAAATGTATGGGATGCTGGCATGTCCCAGTGGGAACTTTTGTTTTATTGCTACTCAATATTTTCTAGTAAATAAGTTTTAATTATTGGTAGTCTGTTTAACACTATTTATGGAGAAAAATTTGGTCTCAGGGTAACATAACTGATAGCCAGAGAAATTGGGTAAAATGATAAAGTTAAAAAATATCACTTATTCTTGCAGTTGTAAAGGAATTACATTTATTTTGAAATGCTGGAAGGCCTACCTAAATTTCCAGATGACACCTGCCTTGGAAATCATGCAGATATTTTAATTCATTCTTACTTTTCTTGGAGCCAAGTGTCCAGGTGGCAATTTTGGGTAGAGTAAATGAGTTTAAACAATTTCCATTCATTACTTCAATTTTTTCCTGAAGTGATTTTTATGCTTTCTATACAGTGATTTGTTAAGAAATAATTTGCATGAAAAGAAAACATTTTAAATCTTGGGCTATTGATTTAATAGCTTAAGTAAACAGTTTGGTTGGGTTTTGTTTAACACAGGTTTTCAGAAGGAGAACATGTGCTTCATGGGTATATACTGTCCAGAAAAATTGCTTGAGTTTCACAATATGTTGTATTCTAAGAATGTTAGTGGAAAATCTTATCACTAGTTTGTTTTTTCCCTTTGGCTAACTGTTGACATCCATGCACCTGAATGAATACCAGCTGACTCATTTATGTACTAGTATTTTAAAATATTTATTTTCAAATGTTCATAGAACTCTTGAATTTTTTGACGCAAATTGCTAAATTATATATAAAGGCAAAATATATATTTAATAAGTGAGAAGTATTATTTTATTACTGAAATTTATTTCCAAAGCAAATTTATTTTGTAGGTACCTCAGTTGGGAAATTTTGCTTTGCCTTAAAACACACAAACAGAATAAACTTGCCTTGTTATCTGGTTGCCTAAAACCACTTAATGTTACCTTGACAAGTAGGGAGATTTTGAATTCTTTGATATGTATGTTTTTCACTTTTATTTGAATGAATCAAAGTTGAATGAATCAAAGGCCATTGTGTTTCATATATCAATGTATAGTTTCTTATTGAATCATCAAAGCTACCTGTATGCACTATATAATTTAATGTTTCCTTGGTAAAAAGTATCAGCATTTCCTCATTCTCTTCTCATTTTATTTTAACTTAGCTGCCTACCTCAGTCAGTTTTACAGAGCAAAAACATTTTACATATTGAAGGTTGTGAGTTCTGTGTAAGATAAATGTGTTAGTAGTGTTCATCTGCTCATCAAATAGGCATTGGATCTGGTACCAGAAAATTAAATGAATTGTAGCTATAATAGCATTTTTATCAATATTAAGTTGGAAAGAAACAGAAAACTGAACTGATATTTTTAATATAAAAACTATGTTCCCGATGAGTATTTGTTTGCTGGTTTGTGTTAATGTTATCTATGATTTGTAAACTGTGCTGATATGAAATCTCAATTTTTAACATGAAGTTCCTGTAACCTATTTTTAACATTGAGACACTTTTGAAAACCGATAATCATCTTAGAAATTGTATTTTTAAGTGCAAATAAATCATCCCAACTTAAAAAGTCATCCTGTTTTTTTTTTTTTTTATTATTCCTTATTAATACAGAATACTCTGCATTGTTGATACATGTTTAAGTGGCAGATATTCTCAGAATTTGTATTTTCATGTTGCTACCACTGGTCTACCTACAACATGCAATTGAATTGCATGGAGGGTTGTGTGCGGGAGAAGTTGCCTATCATCTGTTCATATCCATCAGCTAGAATTCAGTCACCTTCCTTCACCTAATAAAACAGGTAGAGAAATGTAGTTCATCTGTGGTCTCAGAGAGACGAAGTAGCTTTTCTCTGCCATCTCCCGACTTGTTCTGAATTCACCAAGGTTCTGCCAATGTGTTCCTTACTTTCGTGTTCCTTTAGCAAAAGGGACCTGCTAGATTCTGATTGTCTCAGTTTTGCCCGTGGCATGAGATGTATGCACAGGTGACCAAGGGTGCCTCCGCCAATCCTATCGGACTGGACTTACACGTACGACCCCAAGGTACTTAATATCTGTTTCGCCCGAGCATAAGTTACACAGGAGACAGAGCACAGAATGCACGAATCTCACGCGGTTTATTACCAGATTCCTGGTGGTTTCCACACCTCCGCAGGCCACCCGGGGATCCGCGCCGACAGACACACACACTGGAACGAAGGACGTGCAGCTGCGTCTCGGCTTCTCCTTGGGCCGATTCTGCGGCTCACCATCTGGACTCCTGGTCCAAGGCAGAGCTTCAGGCAGGTGTGGTAAGGGGAGTGGAGAGCGACCGTCTGTGGAGGAGCAGAACGAACGGCTCTAACAGCTCTCTCTCAGTCCTCTCTTCTTATACTCTTAGATGGGAGTCATCTGGTGTCTTCAGGGTGTCTTATCAGCGGGCTCCAGGGGCTGCTATGTCTAAGGGTGCAGATGCACACGGGGTAACACTTACTGGTGTGTTTATTTATGTTTACAAGTTATTTCAGTTTCATATAACATGTCAGGGTAAAAGCATAAGTCAAACGTAAGTCATTCCATTTTGTTTCTATTCTAATACATTCTATATGTTGTCTATCTTATTACTATAACACTAGTTAAAACTCTTTGGGTCAAATGTAAAATCTGAGCTAGTTTAAAAATAACAACCAAAAAATGGAGGAGACATAAACAGATAAAAGGTATCTTAGGGAACCCAGGGGAAGGAATATGGACAATATTTAGATGAGTATTGGCATATGTAAATATGAATATGTAAACTGACTCAAAACCTTCACCATGAATTGGCACATATTTCATATTCCAAGCAATTCATGGGACTTTTTGTAATGTCAGCTGGTTAGGAAGGTACAGTTTTATCATGTTGGATAGGATACAGTACATGGGGAAGCACCAGAAATAGCTGTGAATAGCACTAATAACTACTATAGTTCAGATATTTGGTACATTCTCATGCACAAAAATACCCTCACTTCTAACTGAAGGGAGATAACCCCAAGGTTCCATCCAGTTGTGGCCCATGACATGCCCTATAGCCTGTTTCGAATCTATATGTGGTTCCAGTTAATCTGGAGACTAAACTAAAAAACGATTTGCCCTCTTCACACAATTTACATACCAGTTGAACAGAGGCCAGATAATGACAACAAACCCTCCAGGTCTGAAAATGAAAAGTAAAGCATGGGAAACACAAGGAACATTGGGCTCATAATTCAACAATTCCATATTTTCAGGCTCTTGCCCTTGGGAAAGGAGACTATTCCTTTGTCAAGACTTAAGCCTTGATCCTATTATGCATTGTTCTCTGTGGCATTTCGTTTCATTTGCTGAGGAGTTTTTATTTTCCATAATTTCTTTGACCACTTCTGATAGGACAAGCCTCCCGTGGAATGACTTGGGTGATGCCATTTTGTGCAAGAGCTATGTGTGTGTGTGACAATTTTGCTGGAATCTGTTGGTTTTGTCTGTTTTCTGGTGGCTGCAAAGACAGGTCTTAGGTCCTTTCTTAGTCCTTCTTGTTCAGGATCCTCATTGATTTGGTTAATGTCTTGCATTAACCTTTTACTGACCTTCTTGATGGACTAAGGTCTTATATTAAAATGTTAATGAATTCCTTGACAAACTCTTTGTCCCAGTAGTCACAGGTAACTTCTCTGGACTCTTGAGTGAATTGCAGCAGTACAACACCCTGAATCTGAGAGTCTATCCTGCCTCCACCCCTCTGTAAAATAGCTGAGAATCCTTTCCCCCAGTGCTGGCTTATTCCTCTTCTGAACCTACTTTGAATTCCAAAATAAACTCATTTTGGATATTCGAGGTGTTTCTCTGGGTCACTCCTTTCCACACTCCTGAACCAAACCCCCAAATCCCCCCAATCTTTGGGGGAACCTAACAACTTCTGAAGTGGCTATCAAGGAAATTGCCCACCTTAGTTGCTGACTGGTTTAGCCCTTTCTTTGTCTCAGGTTAGGACCAAAGGATCGTTTTAGATCTTCAAAAGCCACATCTCTTTCAGTACAGATGAGTCTTTGACAGTACAATTCTGTAAAATAAAAAATTGTACCCACCAGCCATGGGTGGAGAACCTGGATCTGCAGCCGTCACATACTCCAAGCACCTGAGCTGCCTGAGCCACAGGGATGCACCTACAAAAAATTATTCTTTAGTCTTTCTATCTGTCTGATTCAGCCTCATGTGCCAAATAACTATACCACTGTATTTCCAAGACAGCAATCGCTCTCATTGTCTTGTCCAACTCCCTTGACTTAATTGATTACACTTGATTTGAGTCCAACATCTATGGGATCAGTTTCTGTACTGAATAGTATGGCTTAACATATTCTGCAGTAACAACTTTTAAGTCTCAGCAGCTTACAAGAATAATTTATTTCTTGCTCATACTATATGAGCCTTTCAGGTCTATAAAGAACATTTTCCCCATTGTGGTGGCCATTGGAACCTACACTATCTGCAATAATACTCATTGCCATGGCAAAGGAGAGAGTTTGGCAAATTGCCCACCGACATTTTTGTTTTAAACACCTTTACTGAGGTATAATTTAAATATCACAAGCTTTACTTTTAAAAAAAAAATATTTCTGTGTAGTGTATACTTTCATACAGTAATCACCACGATCCAGTTAGAACCTCAAAAATTTGCCTCTCATTTGTTTGATGTCACTTCTAACCCCTTAATCCCATCAAACACTGACCATTTTGTCTCTATAGTTTTGCCTTTAATACAAAATGTATATCTGTGGAGTCATACAAGATAGAGTGTTATTTTGGACTGCTTTCGTTTAGGACAAAGTTTCTGAGATTTATGTTAATGGAGATATTCATAGTTCATTCCTTTTTATTATTGAATTGTATTCCATTGTATAAATGTGCCACATTTCTCCAGTAGAAGGACACTGGCTTTCATGAATAAATCCACTATGAGCATTTACATACAAGTATTTGTGTTGACATAAGTTTTCATTTCTCATGGATGGATACCTAGAAGTGGAATTTCTAAGTAAGTACATATTTAGCTTCTTTAGAAAATCGCCGATCTTCAAAATGAACTGTGTGCCATGTTATGTTCCTTCCAGCAAGAGTGTTCCCATTTCTCTCTGTCTTCACAAATACTTGAGGTTGTCAGACTTTTTAATTTTTTTTCAAAAAAAGGTGCAGACAGGAATGAAGGCGAGCAGGTGGACAAAAAGAGAGGAGGAAGAAGCACTTACTGATTTTTAGTTGTTCATCTTGGTTGTCGTTCCCCCACCCCCAAACCCCCATACCAGTGAGGAACCTGGTTCCCTGCGGTGTATGTGGACCACAGGAGACTTAACCCCTAAGCCGCAGCATGTGCCTTTCAGTCTTAAACCCTTACTGATGTTGCACCCAGGTGGTTTGTGTCAATTGTCGGTACTAGCAAGTTCAGAGAACCTGATATCTTATAATGGACTGTAAACAAACCTGTCTGCCTTTTGCTCTGACTGGAGGCATTTTTCTTTGTCTTTTTTTAAAAAAATTTAAGGTCAGGTGCAGGCAGGAATGAAGATAAGTAGGCACAGACAGGAAGAGGGGGTGGAAACATTTTATTTTATTTTTGTTTACTTGTTCACACTAATTGGATGGAGCTATGTCAGCTTATATGGGAAGAGTGACAGAGTAGATTGGGGTGGGGTGGGAGCACGGATGATGCTCAGAAATCAGCTTTGGGCATAATGAGTGTGAGATATCAGATGCCTTAATATCGAGGACAGTTGAATAAGTGCTTCTGAAATTTGGAAGAGAGGTTTGGGATGAGATAAAAAATTGGTAGTCCTCAGCATATAGATGGCATGGGAAGCCATGCCGCTGAAGCATTTTCTGAGGAGACCTCAGGAATTGCAAAGAAAATCAGGAATTGTGATGTGGGGTGAATGATACACTCCATTCATCAAAACAGAATCAAGCCCGTTGGGTTCAGATTGGATAAAATATTATATAGATTAATAATATTAAGGACGAACTTAAAAATGAGTTCTTGCGATAAAAAGAATTAGTGCCTTAATCTGGTTTTGCAGACTCCCATATATCTAAAAGAGGCAGTGTCATCTGAGCTTTAGAGGAGGAAAAAAAAGGCAAGCATTACATCTGAAATTTTAATTAAGAAAATTTGACAATGTTAAACAAGAAGCAGCTGTGAGAGGGAAGATTTGTGTGCATTTTTAGCCCTTTTCTGAAAGCTTTAGATTGTCTATGGAGCAGAATGGGGCAAATTGTCCTAAATCTTGTTTTCTGAGAAACCAGTTATATCAACATTACCGCATGCCCCTGCGATAGCACGCATGCCAAAGACAACATGGGAAGAAATGACTGCAAATCTATTCAGAATTAAGCCAGTAATTATTGCATTTATGATCATTTCCAAGAATTGTTCCTACCCAAATATTAAATGGAAGATAACAAGAGCTCGTTCTAGCCCTAAGTTTTCATTTTATTTTTCTCCCTTTTCTTCAGTTGAACTTTGTTAGTAAACTATCAGAGGTTTTAAACTAAGCACTTCTATAGTGATATTAAAAGCAAAGTCATTTGAATAATATTTTGGAGACTTTGTATTTTTCTTTATTAAAAGGGAAATGGTTTCATTTATTTATTCCTGTCTGCAGTTGTTTATTACCCATGCATTTCTTAAAACCGAGATTAAAAGTCTTTGATCTTTTAGTACTGAGGTACCAAGGATTTCCTGATATTCTCTCCATTATCAGATAAATACATTTCAATTTGGCAAAATATCTATTTGGCAAAATTTGGGTGAACATGAAAAGAATGGTAGGGACAGGGCAAAACCCTCTTTTGTCTATAAGATGGCTTCTCTGAAAAGAGATGAACTCCTTTGTTCTGAGCAAGCAGACACTTTAAAAAAGATGGCAGTATAATTATTTAGGAACTCTTCCTTTACTTAGTATCTGTCCTGTTACTTCTCCCATGGTTTACTTTACCCCTACAAGTTGGATCCACGTAAATCAGCAGTACATGTAAATATTTATGGTGTTCATTAATCTAGTGTGAAACATGTGTACTCTGACATTTTCATGCCTTAGGGGATTCTTTTTTCCTAATCCTTGTCAGAGGCTTATGCATAACTCTTATCCTGTATAAACAGTAC
Organism: Solenodon paradoxus; assembly: GCA_004363575.1. NCBI lineage: Eukaryota > Metazoa > Chordata > Mammalia > Eulipotyphla > Solenodontidae > Solenodon > Solenodon paradoxus. Next base: position 135,484 of record RJWH01000715.1, on the reverse strand, counting down.
ACATTCCTCTGTTAGTCTTTCTCACCAGGTGATCTTCCTAAGGCCAAATCAGGTGAAGCTTGACCAAAAAAGGTAACTTACAATTAGCTGTCAGAAAGATGAATTTTTCCTTAAAATAAAATGCATGTTAACCCCCTTCCCTCCCATCATTGAAATCATGGCTCTTGGAAACACAACATCTGGGTAGGTACAGTTCATTTGCTGAACAAAGAAAATTACTGCTATGATGCTTTTTCAGTAATCAGTTCCATTTATTTTCAGGACCAGAAGTTGTCCCTCAGCCATTTGGCATTGGCCACAGTGTAGAGGGTATAATGACTCTCAGCTTCCCCCATCTTAAATTGCACGAAAAAAAATTTCTGGGGGTGGTAGTACAGTAGGGAGGAGGCACCAAGGCTATCTTTAAATATTAATGTTGGAGAAGGGAGGGATCAGTAATTTTGGTCAGTGAAGCTCTTTGTATTTCTAAGATGCCTTCCTCCTTATCTCTTTAAATGACTTCTGTGTTTCTCAACATAATTTAGACAAACACATCAAAGAATAGTGTCCACTCTATTTATTTACAAAATCTGTAACTGGATAATTGTTGTTGGGTGATACTGTTGTATAGAATGTAGGGACCAGGGGAGTACATTCTAATAAATGATGTTCAAACCTTGTTTTTACCATTAGTTATAGAGCAAACAATCAATGCCAGGTCAGTAGAATCTCCTAGACTTAGAATCCACTTTCTTGCCTCTTAATAAAGGTCCATGCCACCAGGAAACACAAACTCAACAATTAGTCCATCCTTCCAGATGAACTCTCTTTCTCAATATCCCCATGTTGATTTTTCCATTAAACATTTGATGCTCAATTTTTATTTCCTCTAAAAATGATCCCTGCGAGTCTTTCAAAATATTCGGAAACATGATGGATTGGGTTTCCTCTTTTTCTTTCTTACCTGTTTCATCATAACATTGATTTCTTGATTTATTTGAGCAAACTTCTTCCCTCTGAAGGAAGGGTCTATAAATCTCAGTCCAAAGATGAATTCTGTTTCAAGACCAGGAAATTTCTTTTTTCAGATGGCCTCTAGCACCCAGCCAACTCCCAACTGTCCTCTCATTGCTGCCTTTTGTTGGCTTTCCCATGGATGTGAGCAACCCCTGACTCTGCAGTAGCATTTAGCACTTCTGGCAGTGGCCCTTCCTTGGGGAGGACCTGGAGATGATGCTAAGGCTGCCTCCTTTCCTATTGTTGCTGGATGTGTAGCTACAGAATGGCATCGACAGTTTACTGTTTGAGCTGGTAATGGATTGCACTCAGGCGGGCTTCCAAGCCGTTTCCTGGAACATTCATTAAGGCTGTATTTCCTCATTCTGAGAGGAGGTTTATACATTTGTTTAGTAAGTGTCCTGAAAACAGGATTTCATATTTATGAAGTTGTCATGCGTCCTGTCCTTCTGTTATTAAAGCTGGGATGTATCCTGGTATCAGGAAGTTACCTGTTTTCTGGATATGATACACAGAACCCTGCCAATGAAAAATCCTAGTTTCCACCTTGCCAGTAGGAACAGCCCAAAGTCGCAGGAAGACAGGGTCTGACTCACTCTGTCTTCCAATTTCTTGTTAGTGCAGCTTACAGAATTCGTACCCAGGTCTGCAGCCGAAATGGGATGGGTATCCCCTATTTCTCAAATTTGCTTTTCACCGCATTGTTTTTTCAAAAGGCCTGTATTAGCACCTGCTTCCACTAGGTGAACGAAATCAGAAGAGAACGACTGCTTTTACGACTAAAGCCGAAAAGCGAAACGGGTTCGTTTTGCAGCAGTTATTCTAGTGGCTGCGTGTTCCTGGGCCAGAGAGTGGTGCCGTCAAGCTCCATCCCTGGGAGCTCCCTTATATGGCTTCATTGTAAAAGGTTTCGCGTGCTTTTTGATATGATTTGGTAAGTTATTTTTTTGGGAACACTGAAAAATTTTCCATAGAAATGGTAATTGTTTCTTTGCTTTAAGCCATTTTCTCTTAGGGAAGCTTTCACAGGAACACTCTACATTCCCATACCAGGGGAAAGCTGGTCTCTGGAAAATGGAGCGTTGAGCTTTTATAGGGTCTTAAGTTCAGGAAATTGCACTGTAGGAGGTTGGGATGGATCTCAGTAACAACTGACTAGAATTCCACACATATCCAATTGCCGGTGGCCCCCTTGACCTGGCTGCAGTTTCTGCTCCCCTAGCAAAGTGGGAGGTTGTGAGCTCACCTGGACGTGCTCGTCTGTACTGGGGCAGATTCCTTCCGGTGACAGATGCCTGGGACACTGCAAGGAAGGCATCAGACAGCAACACATGAAGATAGCAGCTTTGAGCAGGGGGAGTAAAAGGTGACACAAAGTCCCCTAGGGGTTGTAGGTGGTTTCAGTGACTTCTGGTCTCTTTCTTGATGTTGGAATACCTGTCCTGCTAGTCTCTTTCTAGGAGCAGCTTTGCCCTCAAGGAAAAATGAGCTACTGGGAGATGGGTATTTGCTGATTAGCTTCTCTTCAGAAGTGATGGTGACAGTTATTATTTGAGTTGTTCTATAGGTATTTGAACGGGCTGATGGAAGTGGGCACTTTTGGGAGCTACCGTTCTTTCTACTGGTGGCTTGCGAATCATCCTTCAACATCGTGGTGTGTAAGCAGTGTGGGTGACCTATGAGGGATAAGCATGGGTTTGTGGTCCCGATGAGTCCAGTCAATGAAGATGTTTCCAAGTACCTGGCACATCCCCCTGACTGTTAAGTCTTGGCCCTGCTCATGGGATAGGAGGCCATATAATCTCATTGAGATCACTTTCTTGTTGGACCAGAGGTAGAACCTACCTTTGTGCATGAAAATGTCTATGTCTGCTTAAAAATCTCTGTGACTTCCTGTTTGCATGAGGGAAAAGCCTAGCATTCTTATACAACCAATACAGTCCTCTTTGATCTGGGTCCTGTCTAGGTCTGACTAACTCCTATTCTTCTTTGTTCAACATGTTCCAGCACTCACCTCCCAGTTTCCTTCATAAGCCAACTGGTGTTTCCCTCAAACCTTTCTCACTGTTTGCTATTCCGGAGTAGCTACCTTCAGTTTTTTTGACTTGGTTGACTTTCTCTCATCAGTTGAGTCCTATTGTCAAATCCTAAGAGGTTAGACTATCGAGTAATTACCTTAAAATAAATGAGTGAGGTATGCCTTCGTAGAGTAGCAGTTTGCTCAGTCATCTTTGGCTAAGCGCTCAGCCCACATACATCCCAAGGTCTGGGGTCTGTGTCCCAGGGCTGGGGGAACAGCCAAGGTGAGCAATTAAATAAATGAGGTGCTTCTTCCTCCTCTCTCTTCCTGTCTGCCAACTCACCTTCATTCCTGCCTGCCACTTTCCTTTAAAAAAACAACGGAGAGAATCTCATGTGAGGAAACTAACAACATTTTGGGGGAAATACATAGAATACTTAAGAGCTGCATCATATTTTGGATAAAAAAATCAGCTTTCTCAGTCAGAATATTGGTTACCTGAAGAAAAATGATCCTAAAATTGATAGTAAAGAATAAACATGCAATAAAAATTGAGACATTAAGCAGGGAAAATATTAAGCTAATAAAACATAAGGCCATTAAAATTTGGAATGTAAGAAAGTGAAAGGACAGTGGAAAAGAATAGAGGATGTGGAACCCAGTCTTCATGGAAGTAGAAATTCAATATATGATAAAGAATCAAATTAGTGGGAAAGAGATAATTACATAATAACATTGGGGTTACACTGCTGGGTATATGCCTAAGAACTAAAAACTTTTATCTACACAAAAATTTGTACCCACATGTTTATAGCAGCATTATTATAATAGTCACAAAGTAGAAACAATTCAATGTCCATTAACTGATGAGTAGATTAATTAAAAAAACCAATGAAGTGTGGTATATACTAAAATATAGATGAATCTTAAAAATATTACAATCTAGGCAAATGGGATTAATTGTCCAGTGAAGAAAAACTGAAATAGTGGTGAACTTACTATATTATATATAGATGTTGATTTACTATAGTGTATACCTTAAATGTACCTAATGTCACAATACAATATTTCTTTATTAAAATCAAGTGAAAAACACTATACTAAGTGAAAGAAGTCAGACAAAAGAGACACATTTTGTATGATTCCATTACTATGAAATGTCCAGAATGAAGAGAGAGCAGCTTTGTGGTTGCCAGAAACTGGAGGGAGGGTAGAATGGGGCGTGAATCCTGAAATGTATGGGATTTTGGGAGGCGATGAAAATGTTTCGAATGAGATTGTGGTGATGGCTATACAACTTTGTGAATATACTAAAAACTACTGAATTTAATCCTTTCAAATGGTGAATTTTATTGCTATAAGATATTGGGGAAATTGATTGTGTAGATGATATTGAGTTCAGTCTCTACAGCAAAATAAATCCTAAGGATTATACATTTCTAATAATTAAAATTAAAGGTAAACTTCAAAGGAGTCTTCAGACTTCAAAGGAAAACATCAGTAGGCTATTACCACATAAGAATGAAAATCTTTTGTGTGCCAAAACACATCATAAATTCAAAAAGTAATAATGTGGAATCATACTTTTCATAAATATTCTAGGAATAAAATGGAATAGTTCTAATGTTTTAAAATATCAATAATTGTTATAAGAAAAAGTCTAGACTCTAGTAGAAAAGAAAATGGACACAGGCTGTTTATAAAGAAATCTAAACCACCCATATAACATGTGAAATGTGAAAGGTAAAATCTAAACTTTGAGATATTCTTTTCATCTACCAGACTAAGAGTGTCTCTATTTCACAGACAATGTGCTTCTTTTTTCATTTCAAGCACTGGAAGAAAAATGTGAATAAAATTTACAACTGAGTTGTGAAATGGAAGTTGCACTTGTGTGGATGCTCTGTGAGATTGCAACATGCTATTTATTTCAAAAATAATCTCAATGTGCATGTTTCCTACCTTTTAGATTTAATTATTCACATTTGACTTGATAGAAGTTTCAATTTTATATTTAAAATGCTAATGTAGTATTAGTTTTTTTTAAAAAATGTAATATAGTTTAAAAGAGTTAATTTCTTATCGTAATGCTTATATTTTTTTCATAAAACCAGCAGAAAACAGCATCTTTAAGTATTGCTAAAACTTGACAGTTCTCTCAATATTATCAGGGTTCCTTTTTTCTTTCTCATTTATGTTGACAAGAGATTACCCATAACTAGACAGATTTTTTACAAAAACAACAAAAAGTCAGTATAACAACAGATGTATCCTTTTCCAGCCATCTTTAGGCTCAGTAGAAGTGGAGCAGTAGTGTTGGAATTAGTAAGATAGAATTTCAAGCTCATACTGATGAACTGCACCCTCTCCCTCTCTTCTCTCTTAGATTCACCTCCATTCATATCTAGTGTGACTCAGACAAGCTCACCTTAGACACAACAAAGCTTACAAGCAACACAGGAAAGTAAAATTTCTCCCATTACATTTAATAGGAATTAAATCACAGAAAAGCATTTTATTATTTGATTTGAAGTCATTGTGACATTTTATTTTCTCATTGATAGTGGTCTATGAATTCTTTTGCAAAATCAACTATTTTCTGCTGTAAACAAAATTGCAGAATGTGGCCTGATGGGCCTCAGTCTGAGAAAATGGTCCTGGAAAGATGTTGTGAATATGGTGAATATGGGTATCAACACAAAATTCAGAGGAAGCAAAAAGCAGTCTTTTGTCTATTCTTGGTTCTTGCTGTCTAGCTAGCTAAGGCCTCATCAGGATAATAAGGCTGTTCTATCAGAAAACCATGCTAATTAGTTGCAATTTCTCAACATCTTTGGACTGCTCCTGAAAACTAATTACTGGAAACCAGAGAGTGTAAGAGAATACACACCCTGCGGATATGTAGTTAACATACACACCTCTCACAGGCGCTGATGGGACAGGCTACTTCATTTCCCCAAAGAGGATACACTGGGTTTTCCCCTCCCCATCTTTTAAGTTTTTCTTTTTTAACAGCTTTGTTAATTTAGGTTAAGTGGTTTGGTTGTCATAGAAACCAGTATTCCTCTCAGGCTGATTGTGTCAAAGCCATCATTAATCTGTTTTCTTAACTGCCTCTTCCTCATCCATCTAATTGCAGCCCCCTCCCTCCTTTGGATGACATCATTTTAGACATTTTTAGGACACCATATGTGAGATTCAGCACAATTTATTTTTGATTCAAATTCCATGTCATTATGTTAATTGTCATATCCCCACCCAAAGGAGGAAGATGGCTCCCCCATGTGGGGTACATATCTCCAAAGGTGAGGTTGAAAATGACTTAACTTGAGTCCTTTAATAATTTGCACTTCTGGAGCCATTTTGCATCCCCAGCAAAGGAGACTTCCTATGCCTTACTTCTCCTTCCTTGTAATTTTCTGTTATTTTAGGAGACTAACCGTTTTTGATGTTGTTCTGGGAACCATGATCTTTAAAAAAGTAAAGACTGCATTTGGCATAGGAAAGATGGGGTAAGATCAGTTAACATTTTGGTCACCTTTCTGCTGAGATGGCCTGGAGCCCCAGGAGAGAATATGGATCCAGTACATTGTTTGTTCCTCTCAGAAAATGTTCTAGGAGAAAAACGCTGCATCCTTTGAGTTCTTTTGACTTGGTGTCTATTGTGACACAAACCTGCCCAAAAGGCAAATACAGTGTGACAGTGGCGATTTGTTCTTGCAGATCTGATCCACAGAAAAATGATCAACTGATACTTTTCCATTCTACCTTGCTCATTGGGCAGGAACTTCCCTTCAAAACTCTGTCTCCACACAAAGATTCCAGATTCCATACCGTCTTTATGACAGGCATGTGAGCTCCAAGGACATTCGAATTATGGTTGTGGCATGGGCTTCTGGGGTATGACACTTGAGGACAGTTCAGCACTTGACTCATTTCCTCAGCTTACCGCTTGATGGAAGATTTTGCGGAATTACTGGCCTAACCATCTTCTTAGGAAGCTATATCTCATTTCTTCCCTATCTTGCTGCCTTTTTTTTTTTTTTAAATGTAGGAGTGCTGAAAAACTGTGAACTAATGTTTATTTACATTTTACATGCATTCATTTCCTTAACACATGCATTATGGTGTAGAATGACCTTTCTTTCCTATGTCATAACAGCACACACAAATTGTATTCCTAATACTTTCTGGGTGATTCCAAAGGTTTATATCCTTTGCTCATCTCTGATTCCAAGGTGTAATTCATTAAATTCTCCCCTATTACTTGACGTTTTTAAGCTATTATTATATTTATTAGAGCATGTATGCCACTTGTCATTAATTTGAAAGTATGTCTCTTCAACACATGAAATGTTTATTTTTTTACAAAAATCTTCCATTTTATTTGTTTACAGTGCTGTATGCATTTTGTAACATTGGAATCACATCTCAATCTGTGTGCATCTCACACCACACCCATTTCCAGAGTTCTACTGTCTTTTATCACCGCCTAGTTCCCTCCTTTCTTCACGCCTTCCTTCAGCCCTCCTCCTCATAGACACAGTTTTCCCTTCCTGTAAATTTTGTCAAGATTTGTCTGGTCATTTGTTGTTTCATATTCCACATAAGCGTGAACTGCCTATACTTCTCTTTTTTACTTAGGTTTATTTTGCTTAGTATGACCACCTCCAGCTCCAACCAGGTTGTTGCAAAAGGCACAATTTCATCAGATCTGTCTATCTATCTATCTATCTATCTATCTATCTATCTATCTATCTATCTAACACAACTTCTTTATCTAGTCATCTGTTGATGGTCATTTAAATTTTTTTCCAGGTCTTGGCTATTGTGAATTATACTGCTATGATCATAGGAGTACATTTACTTTTTTTTTTTTATTAATGTTTTAGTATTCTTTGATCTTATGCCTAGTAGTATGATGACTGTATTGAATGACAGTTACATTTTTATTTTTTTGAAGAATCTACATAGTGTTTTTCAAATAGGTTACACTAATTTATGTTCCCAGTAGTGTAGGAGTGTTCCTTTTTTCTCCAAATCCTCTCCAACACTTCTTATTGCTAGTTTTCTTTGTATAGACCAATCTCACTGATGTCACATGATATCTCATTGTGGTTTTTATTTGCATTTCTCTGATGGCAAGTGATGTGAACTTTTTTCCTTATGTCTGTAGGTCATCAATAAAGGTTTCAGTTCAACTCTTCTCCTAGTTTTGAGTGGGTTGTTTACTTGTTTTTGAGGTGTATGACCTCTATTTTTTGGAGATTAAACTCTTGTTTGATATAGGTTTTCAGAATTTTTTTTGTTTTAGTAGTGGTTTCTTTTGTTGTACAAAAGCTTTTTAGTTTATGTAGTTACAATTTTTTAGTTTTACTTTAGTGTTATTTATTTATCTTTTTTTTTTTTTTTTTTTTTGATGTAAGCATTGCTTCTCCCAAAGACATCTTTGAGATTAATGTCATGGAACATTTTTCCTATGTTTTCTTCTGTATGTTTTATGATTTCAGGCCTTATGTCCAGTATTTGATCCATTTCGAGTTAATTTTTGTGTATAGTACTAATGAGTAATATAGTTTCATTTTGCTGCATGCATCTTCAATTTTCCCAGTACTACTTGTCGAGATAGACTTTTCTTCCTCTATTATATGATCTTAGATTCTTCATTATAGAGTAACTGCTCATAGAAGAGTGATTTTATTTCTGCAATATCAATTTTATTCCTCTGGTCTGTGTATCTGTTTTTGTTCCAGTACCAAACTGTATGACAACTGCTTTCTAGAATAGTCCAAAGTCAGGGAGTGTGATTTCTCCACTTTTTTTTTTCTAGTGAAATTTTGGCTTTGAGGTCTTTTGTGGTTCCATACAAACTTCAATTTTATTTGTTCAAATCCCTTGAAAAATGTCCCTGGAATTTTGATGGGAATTGCACTAACTCTGTACATTGCTTTGGGTGGGATGGCCATATTAGCTAAGAACGTGAGTTATTTGAAACACATTTCTTTTCTTGATGTTTAGCAGAGTGCCTAGCACAAATTATTGAGTCAAATTATTTGTTGGATAAATAGATTTTGATTTAACATCTAAACAATTTTGATTTATAGCTACATCCATTTAAATAGGAAAAATAGATCCACTGGTCTTGATTATCAGTAATGGTGGTAGAACTTACTAGGTTTACTGTGTTTACTCTCTAAGAAGCATTTTTATTTTAGGTCAAAGGAATAAAGCATGTGTAAGAAAACTATTCAAAGCAAGCAGTGGTTGTCTTAGTCCACTTGGATTGCTGTAACGAAATATCATAGACTCGTTGGCTTAAAGACATAATAATTTCTCACAGTTCTGGAGGATGGGAAATGAAAGATCAAGGAGCTGATGAATTGGTGTATGATTAAGTCCTGCTTCCTGGTTCATAGAAACTTCTGTGTTTTCACATGGTAGAAGGTGTAAGGGAGCTCTCTGGGGCCTCTTTTATAATACATACTTAATTTTATAACAAGAAATAATTTTATAATAATATTTAATCTCACTCATGGGAGCTCCATTGTCATAATCTTAGCATCTCCAATACCATTATATTGGGGATGAGGTTTCAACAGATGCATTTTGGGAGTGACAAACATTTAGTCTGTAACAGTGGCTAATTTTTATATTTCTGTAATTCTAAATTAAGCTGATTTGATGACACTAAATTGGACATTATAGAGGGCTTAGAAATAATTCCTAGATTTTTGACTTAGGTTCCTGGGAGGAAACTGACAATACAGAGGAGAGCAGGTTTAATTTGTGGGATGGAGAAAATGGGTTGGTAGGCTTGAATGTTTAGTTTGACACTAAACAACCACTAGTACAGAAAGAATTGAAACTTTTAGAGTAAAAGACAAAAAAAAACTTAGTTCATGTTTTTTCTCAGATGTCCAAGTTTTTAACAAAAATTTGTGGCTGCAAAAATCTACTATCTTCAGGTTCTAAGCAAGAAGTCCTCTCAGAGCTGCTGATTATTGGAAAGAATTTGGGCAATACAAGTACTTAGGAAGTAGTGCAATATGAAAAGAAAAATAATTCAGATTTATAAGAAAGATCTGATAATTTTTAAGAGCTGTCATGACTTTTGTTCCTAGGAAATTTCTAAAGTTAACTCTGGCTTTTGAAAAATATTAAAGAACAGTTAGACTCACAGAGGGGCAGAAATAGAAACTAACTACCTCTGTCCACTTTCTCTCTGTTGATTTCCCTGTATTTCCTTCATGCTTTGTGACCTCTCTTTTCAATGGATTCTTTCCTCTCTCAGTCAGCTGTCTATAACTTCGGCGATCCTAATTCCTTAAAATCTTACTGTGTATAGGGCCCATTTTGGCTGCCTCTCTTCCCCTAGGATAACTTTAACTCTCCAGATAAACGATATCCAGAGAAAATATATCCACTCCAGATATACTTGTATTCTCCCAGTTCCAGGATTCTCAGGGAAGAATGGTTGTCCATTTCATTTTTCAGTCGTAGTGCAGCAGGTATGGGCTGCCGCCTTGTATCAGGTATGAGAGTGAAGCGTATGTCAGAGCAGACAACGTGAAACAACGATCACTTCTTTGTCATAACTTAGTATAGTAAGAAGCATGAGCTTCAATTAGAGATTATTAAACCTGAATGTTTCTGATGCCCTTTTCCGGAACTCATCTAACACTTTTATGTGGTCACCAAATAGCTGTACTTTAAAAATCCAGGCTTTATTTCTCGCAGTAAGGTGATGCAGTAGGGCCGAGGAGCCACCAGATGTCACTATTGCAGATGGCATTCCAAATTCTCCAGCTGGCCTCCGATATTGTCAGTCCAAATGCAGGTTTTTCCTACCCGTGTCTGAAGGTAGATATCGGAAATTATGCCTGTGAAAGCTTTAGTAAGCGGAAATGGCTTAAAACCAAGAAGCAACTACCGTTAATTTATATGAACAATTATTGAGCATTTCAGACCGCTCTCCCACGTCTGCCCCAAATAATCTGCTAAGCAATCCACTGAACACAGAAAATCTAACATGATACTGATCTATAGTAAAAGCAGGAATGATAGGATAACTGCCCAGCCTGTAAGAAGTAGTCCTGGGATGAGGTTTGGTGGTGCCAGTCATGCTGCTGGGGACCTGAGCTGCCTGTAGAAGGGCTGCGGCAAGACAAATGCTGATTACTACTCTCTTTTCGCCTTCTGTTGTGAAAATGAAGGAAAATCCTCTCCAGAGTCCTTTCAGTTAGTGAAAACATAGACTAATGCAGGTCTTTTAGAAAAGTGAAGTGGCAAACCTGCACTTTTGGATAGCGGGGATAAACTATTCTAACCATAGATGATAGGCTCTAAAAAGTCATCTAATGGCCCTTCTTAGAGGAGCTCACAATGAGCAGGTGAGTCTACCTTTAATGATCTTCAGGTAAATAGAGCAATGTTTATAATAGCATCTCTCTGGGGGCCATTTGCAAGACAGTCACCAAAAACAACAACAACAAACAAGCAAACAAAAAAATTGGCCTTTTCGCTATCTGAAATTCTGATCACCTATGAATCTGTGATTCTAAGTCAAGTAGACATGGTCTCTGTCTGCCACTCAACGTTTGTGTGCCTTTGTTTTCACTCAAGATCAAGTGAGTTTAGTAGATAGTGTAAGGTTTTTCTGGGCTCCACGAGGAGAAAAGCTCAATCAGACAAAAAATGTCGAATAGCCAGGGCTTTATTGGGGTTTGCACACCCGGGCGAAACTCCCAAGTCCGCAGAGGGCCGGGAAGTCGCGGGCTTGGAAGTCGCGCCCGAACAAAGGGGGACCGGCTCTTTAAGCAGAGGAATTTCGCGGGCTTCCCATATGGCGATTGGGATTGGCCCTGTGAATCCAGGTGTGGGGGTTGCATCCCTTATTCTGACGTCATCCACCTTTTTCCCGGGCTTGGCTTTTCCCGGGCATGGCCGCTGCTGCTTTTGTCCCTGGGCCAGCCTAACAGATAGTATATTATACATTCAAATAGAATCCCTAGTAGTGAGAGACATTAAATGCTTCTTAATGGCATAGGTTTGTTGTGTATTTAGATGACTTCTCCTGGCTAAGGAGGCTAAGACTATGAGGACACAGGAGAGGCTACTCTTCAGGACAGGGGTCAGTCGCCTCTGCAGGAATTCCACTTCTAATGGCTTAAACTGAACTTAATTCAGATTATTGTGTTAATGTGGAATGTGTGTGCTGATTGCTTGTTTTCACATCCCTTCTTACCATTCATACTTTTTATATTTTCTTTTCTTTCTCTTCTCCTATGTTCCCTTACACCCTTTCTTCCCTCCCTTGCCTCAATTATCTTTTTAGCTTTGCTCATAGTTCCTAGTGTCTTGAAAGGCATTTCTTAGTTCCATTTGCAGTAATTGGTGCTCAAGACGTTACAATTAAAGAACCCAACTTCTTGCCTCTTCTCTTCTTCTAATATTTTAGATCACAAATAGAAGAGTCCCAGATGCTAAATGTTGATGGCCAATTAGGAAAGTGAACCCTAAGGAATATCATTGTTGCCATAGGTGGAGAAACCTAGGTGTCATAGGTCAGTGCTTCTCAAAATGAGTGCAGTGAAACATAGTCTAAAAGACACAGCAGGGGGAAGCATTTACATGCGTAAGTGAATTTGTGCATGAATTTGTAGCACAAGAAATGCTACCTCCCATATTCACTTTGGGAATATTTACAATACACACAGGGAATAAAAATTCCAGTATATATTTCAGCAAAGTTAAACTAGTTTAACTTTCTTAACTCAGCCTCACCCACTCTAATTTGATCACAGAGCCCATTTATGCCACTGCTGATTACACACACCATCTACTTGCAACCTGTAGAGCTGGTGTTCTGTGGAATATACTTTGGAGACTATTCCCACTTCAGAAATGCTTTATAAATCTTTTCCTTAGCAAGGAAGTACATTTGAATGGCTCTTCTAGAATATGGCTCAGGCTTTGATGTCGTGTTTAAAGCAAATAAAATAATGAATAGGGAAAATAGCTTATATGATGTCATTTACATTACAAAAATAAATGCTGAATTGCTGACAAAATTGTAAGCCTTTCTCTCTGTGGAGCACTTTCCATGATTGGAATTAGTAACAGCTTCAGAAAATTCAATTTAAGATTTATTGAGTGCTTACTATGTGCCCAGTACTGTCTTGAGGTTGCATAGACAAATAAGACACACGTCTTATTCCAAAGAAAATATAGGGGCAAATCTTATAGTCTTACATGATTTGATTTGTTTTACACTTTTAGTTCCACTCTTTGGTAAATTGGTTATTTATGACATCCTCACCACTGTCCTTATAGTAAGATAAGTCAAGTAAATAATGATAGACATTATTAGCTATTTAGTTCAACATTTTAAGAATATTATAATTTAGATCCTTCAGGCTTCCTTGTTGGTTAAGAAAGCTAAAAACAGGTGCACCAAGCCCCATACTCCTGGGTTCAAGTCCTGGGCAGGCATGGCAGGGGTCGGGCGGGGGAAGCAACCAGTGTGAACAACTAAGCAAAATAAAATATGCTTCTTCCTCTTCTCTCCTCCTGTCTGCCTGCCTGCCTACTCACCTTCATTCCTGCCTGCACCTTTCATTTAAAAAAGCAAAACAAGTTAAAAAGCTATAAACAAACGAATAGGTGAACACCAATTCTTGTGGGCAAGGTTTTGTGTAGAGTCCGCCACATTGTGCCCTAGACTTGTAGGCAACACCCTTTCAATACCTGCATCTTCCCTAAGCTGAGGCAATGCACCTTCTTTTTTGGGTGGAACGGAGCAGTCACAGCATCAAAGTATTTGCCGGGTATGAAGGCTAAGTGGAGATTTGGCTTTATCGTTGGGAACAAGGACTGTGGAGTGACACAAGCAGACCACAGATCCTCCTTCACAATCTCACGTGGGCCTCCCACCTCTCCAGGGTCATCAGAGCTATTTTCTTAGGTTTTGCCTGTGTTCAAAATACATGTTACACCATTTTGCAAAGTAGATATGAGATTCCCCTCATTTGGAGTTACCCAAGACTTCAAAAATAATTTTGCCCCCTTACTTCTCGCATGGTTGAGCTCTTATGTCTCAGATGTAGTGGAGAGTGGAAGTGAGGGCACTCAAGGGTCCTGTATTAGGACCACCATGCTGGTCCATGGCCACACCTTGCAAGAATGGCTTAGGATTCTTGGTCTTTTCAGGAGATACCTTCCATATTAGCTTTGTTGGAACCAAAGGTAATCATTATTTCCTTACTGCTATTAGATCTCAAGGCAGAAAAAGCCTGATAAAGGCTTATTGAATTGACCTGTTTGAGTTGTCTGTTGAAATATTGTAACTCATTAGAAATGATCTCTTGGATAAGACATTTTTGTAGGATATTGGTAACTTCTTTGTAGATAGAGCTATGATTCTAAGAGGGCATAATCCCACTCGGGACAAAATCCAACTTCAATATCAGTTAAAGTTTAGCTCAGTCTAGATGAGCAAATCAGAACTTAAGAAAACCCTTTCAAAGATTCTCCTTGATTTATGGACCTTATAAATATGACCCTTGGAAGATAGCAAGTAGGATTATGGGTTTTATTTTGTGTGTTTGCCATGAGAATGAAATAGAGTTTTGGAATTATTGAGGCCAGACGCGAAGGGAAATTAAATAAGCTCTGTGGATGAAAAGGATTTTTTTTCAGAAGCGTCCTCTAAGACATATCAGGTAATAAAGCACCAGGGCCAGATGGAGACACAGCTGTATTGTGTAGAACACTCAGTCATAAATTACTTCCAATTTTAGAAGGGGTTTATAAACATAATTTAGGAACTAAAGAAACTTCTCCATGTTCCAATTTCACTGGCAAGAAAAAAAGAAATGTATAGGTTATAAGCTCATTTTATTCCTTAATTCTAACAAAGAAATCATGACTATTAGATTTATAAAGCTCTTAAGCAGGATATTTTCCTTGGGCAAATGGATTTATTCTATGGAAAATTCCTGGAAAGTAATATTTACTACCTTCTTAATATCATGACTGTAGCTCTAAATAATTGAAAAATAGGTATATGGATAAAGCTTTTTACCTAGTGAATTGAAGAGTTCAAATCAAGTACTCATTTCAAACAAACAGTCATGGAGAGTTTTGTGGAAATTTCAAGACTAGTCTAAATCCAAGGAGACGAAAGATGACTTTCTCATTTCTGGGAACATATCCTTGGAGTAATCATGAATACATTAAATGCTTAGTATTGCACATGTTTTTTAAAGACTGTTTTGAAATGGCAAAAAACCACATGAACACATAAAACCTTTATGTCCATCCAACACCAGATTTATTAAATTATGGCATGCTCATTCAGTGAATATTATGCATTTATTTCAAATAATGTAGAACATCTAATACCAGAAAGATGGCCATCATATTTTAAGTGATAAAAGCAGGTTCCAAAACAGTCATTGTGTGATGACTCACTGTTTGCAAAGTAATAGGAAAATGTGTTTGTCTGTCTGTAATGGCCACCAGGGAATCTAATTAGAGTCCAATCACTGCTGAGACTCAGGACTATGAGAGGAGACACAGGAACCACAGTGCCTATGCAGGGCAGCTCCAGGCATTCCTTCTCAACAGGACCCTCAACCGTGTACCTGGTGTAAAGACTGCAGAAACACACCAGGCAGGGCAGGCACTGCCATGTCTTGGATCCCCATACTTTACAGTTGCTTCTGGAGTCCCTAAGGGCCATACCAGATAAGAGTCAGTACTCTCAAGGAAGCTCCTAGCCACATGTTCTGATTAGGTACTTATAGTTCATTTTCAGCCTCTCCCAGTCCAGCAGCAGTTCAGCAACAAAGTGTCATCTTTATCACTAGCAGTGTGGCTTAGTGCTTTAGAGTGAATATTTGTGTCCCCCAAATTCATATGTTGAAATCATACCCCGCAAGGAATAGTAATAGGAGACGGTGTTTTTAAGACATAATTAGGTGACACGCCCTAGTGGAGTAGGGTTTAGGATAATCAGTGTGAATTACTAAATAAAAATATAATGATAAAATACTTTGCTTCTTCCTCCTCTCTCTTCATACCTGCCTGCCTACTCGCTTGCATTCCTGCCTGTAACTGTCCTTGAAAAAAAAAAAAGTAATTAGGTGATGAAGGCAGAATCCTCATGTCTGGAATGTGTGTTCTAGTAAGAGCTGAGAAATCTCCCTCGCCCTTTCCCCAAGGTGAGGTTGTTACAGTTAAAAAAAAAAAAATCAAAGAAAGGTGGTTGTTTAGGATGTGGGCTCCCACCAGGTACCAAATCTGCCAGCACCTTGTTTTACTTCCCAGCTTCCAGAACTGTGAGAAGTCATTTTCTATTATTGTTCGTACGTCTCTCAGTGTATGGTATCTTTGTTTTAGCATCCAGAATTGGTTAAGACACTTCCAGTTGTGAAGTAAGCGGGTGATTTGGAGGTCACTTTCAGAAAATGAGCCAAACTAAAAGTAACAATCTAGCCTGAATTTACTTACTGTCACAGTGTCCCCAAAGGCTAAAAGAGAGGCACAGATGCCCCATTGTCGCACTTCCCCCATGGGGTCAGATTTCTCACCGCCTTTATCAGATCTCCAGAAGAACAGTGCTAGAATATTAACTGAAGTGCCAGTTTTCATAGAGAAGGCCTTTATCCCTTCAAAGTCTTTGTTAGATCAGCCTTCTTTATTTACTCTTTCTGGTTCTTCTCTGTTGTCCCTGTGAATTCAAGGTACTTTATTAAATTGTTGCATTTTTATTTTTTGAGTAGTTTGACTGGAAGTCCTCCCTCTACCAGGCCCTAGAATTAACCCTTTGATGTTGTATTTTGGAGATGCCTTAAACTTGCCCATATTCACCCTGGGACAGGAGTGGCTTTCCCTGGCTGGTAATGACTTTCACTGAGCATTTTTGGGATGCCCACCTTTGTTGATATCATACCCAGCTATTGGGCTCCACTAATTTCCAAATGATTGCTCTGTTGTTATTTTTTATTTATTTATTTATTTTTTTACAGTTTTCAGGGACATACATTTGTCTACAGTCTTATCTAATTAAATTTGGGTACTTTTGAAGGGATAATCTTTGAAGTTATATTGTTGACCCTACAGAGCTGTTTTTATTTGTATTTCCCATTACTCTCTGATAGAATTCTGCTCGTCTACAATTTAGCTTATTGCTCTCATAAAGCTACCAGCCTACTCTTAATTGTTTATCATCAAAATCTCCAGTTTTCAACAATGCCCTTAGGCTTACACTTCGCCACAACCTGTTCTAAAGGAAATGATTCCTCTGAGGGGAAATTTGAATCTCTCTGTTCTTAGGGCTTGTCTCTGCCCTTCAGTAAAACTGAAGCTCTGCTCCAGAGCTTGAGGCATGAAGAGCGGTCCATTTCTCTCAGAATAGCACCCTTGTGCGATAAGTGGGGTGATGAGTTGGGAAGTGGCCTGTGGTCTTCTCAGCAGGGAATCCTTGCCCATGAGTGAGCTGGTATGCAGGGGGTTTAGGCTGCTCAACTCAGCCTGTCATGCCTGGGGTAGAGTTTCTTCCTGTGATTTGAGGTTGGAAGAAAGGAGCCCTGGAACTCTTAGTGATTCTTGCCTGGAATAGAACTTCAGCAACATGAATTTGGGCAGATGAAGTGGGAGAAGTGGGAGTCCTGTGTTTTTGGCTGCAAGGGGAAAATGCCATCAAACTATTCTTGTTCTTACTGAGATTTAGTCGATTTTCTTTTTTTCCCATTAGTTTCCTATCAACTAGTGTTATTTTAGTTAAAAATTTAATTGAATAGATTTTCTTAAATAAATATTTCTCTAAGGACTCTCTAAGGGTTTTATACCCTATGGAGAATTTCTAGAGACATGGAATATAAAAAAAGAGATAATTTTTACTACTTATGGTTGTTTCACTGGGGAAGTTTCCAGAGATCCTTACTTTGTCTTTCTGGAAATCTGTTCCTCCTTCTTACTTATAATTCATATGTGTCTCAAGGACTATTAGCTTGTAGTCATTTCAATACTACTATGCATTTATTAAATAGATGGAAATGACATAGAACAGTCTATTAATGGTAATCTCTTGATTAGGAATTATGTTGATTTAAACATTATTTGCTTATCTGTATTTTTGCCTCAAATATATTCTTTTCGAAATGAGGAAAAAGCTTTTTATTTAACGATGAAATAAAAACAAATAATTTTTTTTTCTTGGTGATTGGGAAGGAACAAGAGGCACCAGGACTGAAAATCTATTTTTCCCCTTTTACTGAGAAACTCATTGGAAAAAAGATGAATTAGTTAAGTCTCCTTATAAACATATTAGTGACAGACTTCTTGGCACACATACTAATGACATTCACTGTTGGGAGAATCCTCAACTATGGAATGTTTTTGGCATAGCGGGGTGTATCTGGAATGTCTAGAATTGATCGTGGTAAACAGACCAGGAATCTATGGATTTATGGGGCCTGGCTTTCTGTAATAAGTCGCAAGAACTATATAAAATAGGAACGTAAAAAGGAAATGTTTTACGGCAGGAATAAATTTGTTTTATGAAAGTGATTATTGCAAATGTTAAATATTGCCAAAAGAGGCAAGAAAGAATCTCGGAGATTATGTTGGAGGGTTTGGACATCTCCCTGGCTGTTCTGTAAAACCTAGCAGTGAATAAGATCTCATTATGGCGAGTTCTGTTTCAAGAATCCAATCCTTTGTATTGTTTCACTGTCAAATAAGAAAATGAACTGCCTTCTTAGAAGTCCTTGTAAATGTAAACCATCAGCTGAAATGGTATTAAAAATCACTCAACTCTTTTCAGGTAAATAATAGGAAATTAAATTCAGGAGATGCAGGAAGTTGGTGAGACAGGAGACATAAGAAAACAAACAACTGAAAGTTGTCACTTTCCAGCCAAGCATGAAAAATGGAATGTTTTGCAGCTTGAAACAAGACCAGATGTTGTTCAGTCCTTCTGTCAAAGACATACCCTCCTGGTAAGACATCCTGACTCCCTACCCTGCTATCAGCAGCATGCCAGGTGGCCTTATCAGGACTCCACCCCCACCCCACCATGCTTGCTGAAACTTCTTCATCTTAAAAACCTCTCTTTTTAAGCATAGGACGGGTTGCTTCACTCTCTTCTCTGAAAGGAGCTTTCCCGGCCTGCACTTGGGACAATGGAGTCTTGCTTGAGCCCATCTGGCTCCCTTGTCTCTGCCTCTTATTGTTGAACTGGCTTACAGGTGGAAGTTATGTCTACTCAAGGCTAGCACTACTATTTATGTCATAATTTAGGTATGTTTTGTCAAACAACTGGAAAATGATTTAAATTCTTGGTGTTTTGTTCGTTTTTCTGAAAATTTGCCCTGAGTCATTTTGGCATTTCATTGAAATAGTTTTCTGGGAATTGAGTCTTAGTGCTTTGGACTGCTTCCAGACTATACAATTAAAAATAAAAATATTTATGTAGTTCCTCTGGTGTCTATGTAGAAAGAGGAATTATTGATAATTATAAGAAGTAACAATCTTTTTTCTCAACTATAAGAAATTTCGTATTTCTGGTCTGTTTTATGCCCTTTTATACCAGAGTAGAAAGTTTCTTTTTCTTATACATCTATTTTTTTTTTTTTTTATATTTAATGTTATTGGGGGACATTGCATCATAATACTATTTAATTTATGGTGCACATGGTAAATCAACATTGGTATATAATACATTAGGTTCACTGCCACCATTTCATTTCCTCCTTTACCACGTACTTGATCTCCTATACCCAATTTGCCCATCCCTAAACCTCCATTGTAAGGGAAGAAGGCCCGCCAGCTGCTTCACAGCAGCCGTGAAGACAGTGGTAGAGACCTGCCCGAGCTAGCAGAGCCACAAAACATCCTGTGATCTAAGCTTACTGGAATGCTGCAGGCAACTGATAAGTCACCAACAGTTAAAGAATTTCCCTAACTGCTTGCAAATGGAATCTTGTGTGTGTCTTGCAAATCGAATCCAGTGTGTGTATAGCCCATGTGAGGAATTTACAAATAATTTACTTGGGTTCTTGCTTGAAATCTCCCCACGCTAATTTATACCTCTCTTCCTGCTCTTGCTCTGACCTATATAAATGTACCCTCACCTGCCATCTGGGCTCAGCCTTTGGCTGCTGAACCCATCGACATAATAAACTTGCCTAAAATACTTCCAAAAGCGTGCCTGCTTGGTTTGTCGCAGGACAGGACAGAGCTACAACACCATCTCTTCTGGTAACCACTAATGTGATTTGATAGACTAAAAGTCCATTTTTGTTTGATTTAGTTCATTTATTTGCTTTGTTTCTCTATCTCTAGGTCCATTCAGATTGTTGGCAATGACAGGATTTTATTTTTTCATGCTTATGCAGTGTGCCAGTGTGCCAGTATGGAGATATGCTACATTTTCTTTATCTGCTCATCTGCTGATGGGCATTTAGGTTGTTTCCAGTTCTTGGCTATTGTTAATAATGCTGCACATAATAGGGGTGCATAAATCTTTTTCAGTTAGAATTGTCTTTTTAGGGTAAATATTCAGAAGTAGGACAACTGGATCATATGGAATTTCCGTTCTCAATTTTGTGAGTACTCTCCATACTGCTTTTCACAATTACTACATCAACTTACAATTTCACCACCAAAAATCTCACCAACAGTATGTAAGAGTTCCCTTCTCTACAGCCTCTCCAAACACTTTTTGTTTCTAGATATTTTGATCATAGCCATTCTCACATGTGTGATCGGATATATTATTGTTGTTTTGATTTGTTTCAGCGTAATAACAAGAGAAACAGACCATCTTTTCAGGTGCCTATTGGTCATCTGTATGTCTTCTTTGAAGAAGTATTTATTCAGATCTTCTGTCTACTTTTTAACGGAATTGTCCTTCTGTTGTTTTACTGTTCTGTAGATGTCTTATACATCTATTGCAGGAAATTTGAAAACCAGAAAATACTAAAAATAGAAAACCACCCAGTTTTAAAATAGTTTAATACGTTTTCCTCCACTGTTTTCTTTATATACACAGGTATTTCTCAAGTGTTTGTAAGATACTTTAATATCCCAAACTTCATTTAAGTTCACTTAATTAAAAAAAAATTAAACCAGATAATTTGCCTGATGTGCCCAGTAAATTATTCAAACAGGCTGTCATCAGAAACTCTCCAAATTGCTTGTTTTTTCTATTTTTTCCCTACAGCATAGACTAATTTTGTGAACATAACAAAAGCATAGAAGAGAGAGAAAAAAAGTCCCATTTAGTTAGGGGCAGCACTTTAATGGGATGCAATAAAGGAAACATTAAGAGTCTTCATCTCCAGGTGCATTTACCTGCCTCTGGGTAAGTCATGTAATTTCCATGACTGTTTCCCAACTCTGATGTGAGGGAATGAGCTAAACTATTCTTTCCAGGTAGAGTAGCCAATAGTAATCTAAAGTCCCTCTTCCTGCTGCTTTCCATTGTATGCAAAACACAGAATTCTGTGTGAAGAAATGACAGTCACCAATTGTGTTGTATTCAAAAGGATTTTTTTTTTTTTTAAACTCTTGCTGGCAGGAGTGACGGTGAGTAGAGGAAAGAGGTAGGAAGAGAGAGGACAAAGAAGCATTTTATCTATTCAGTTGTTCATTTTGCTTGTTCTTCCAACTTGGGTCATTGATTTGTATGTGGACTGAGCCCAACCTCTACCCCACCAGGGCGCACCTCAAAAGGAATTTTAGAAATTCGGTTTTGTTTGGAATGCATTTCCCTACATAAATGATGTTAAATATAACAGCTTAGTTTCCAGGAAGATAGCTAAGAGAGAGTTCTAGTAGTATTAATTTTAATTTGCTTTTACGTTGTTATGGATGCTGTGATTTATCTGGAATCTAAAAAAGTTCAATAACATATCACTTATAAATATTACATAGCAATCCCAGTCTTTAAATGCAAATCTTCTTTATCTTCCTTTTTCCCTTACTATCCACATTCCAGCATAAAACCAGAGAAGATTGAGAATATAAAAAATATTAGCTAAATTCATTGTAGGTATACTGTGCTGTAGTTATTGTGCCAAACAATTCGTGTGGAGTTTATAATTTAATTCCCACAATTTGCCACATTTTATATATGAGCAAACTGAGACTAAGAATTAAAGTGACTTACCCAGAGAAGTCAAACTGTCAACAGCGGAACCAGGCCTGAGGTTCAAGCCCTGCGCTCTTGCCTGCCCCCTTATGTCAGGGCTCTACTAAAGGACTTTGACTGAATGCATGCATGTTGACCAAATATCTTTCCCTGCGTCCCTCTCCTCTCAGAATAGCTGAGTTGTCTGTGTGAGTCTCTCCCAGCCCTGAATTTAGAACACTCAACACTTTTATATTGGCATTTATATAATTATTTAATGTCTTCCTAGACTGCTTGAATGAGAAAAGGGACCACATGGGTTTTATCATCCTTGTTCATCTAAGGATGATGTCAGGAACGCCATTGGGGTTCAGTTAATACATTTAGAACAAACAAAGTAGAAATGGGATCACTATTTTTATGGGAACAGAAAAGGGGTCTATTGTGGGCAGATTCTGGGCCTCAGTGGCGTGGGCAGCTGGGTCGGGGGCTCCAACATTGCTGGGTCATGGGGGTAATGTAGGCACTCTAAGTCTTAGGGAGGGGTGGACAGTGGTGGCCCAGGATGGTGTTAGGGTCACTGTTTTTACCTGTCAGGTCATCATGTCAATCTTTAATTGGAATAGTTTGCTTTGAGACAATTTCCAGAGTCTAGATGTTTACCATGTGTGCTTTGATTTCTATTTGCACTCTGTTTCCCTGATCCTTTGGTCCTTTACATTTTTTGTTAATTATTAAAACCATTTTCCAGCATTTTTGAGGTATGCTTGACAAATAGAATTGTGTAAATTTAAGTTGTACAGTGTGATGATTTGATAAACATATCTGTTGTGCAATGATCACTACAGTATTTTTCATGGGGGATCATTTGCACAGGGTTTGCTAAACTTTCAGGGGTTTCTTTTTGGTTTTGGTGAAAATTTCTAATGCATCAACCCAAAGTCCTATGTGAATGCTCTTCTACAGCCAATCTCACCTGCTCACTGGACCCTTTCCTTACAGCTCTTCCTACTGTACATCTGTGTTCACACTAGTCCTTCCACTTCACACACACCCCACCTCTGTGAAACTGCCAGGACCCTTTAAAGTCCATTTAAGTACCTGCCCCACACAATGCCTTCATGTCCACCCCTGCTGTATTCATGTCTGTTTCCTGCCACGTCAGTACCTTGCCCTCTTCTTGACTTCTTTTAGCAGAGAAGTCTTTATCATCCACAGGATTATCAACTGCTTTTTTTCTTATTCCCTCATTGTATTTTTACCCCCAACTTGAAGCAGACTGTAGTACCGCATATTCTTCAGTAGGTGGCAACCTTCACAAACAGAATTAGTCAATTTTGCTGCTTTCCGCCACTGTTCAGTGTCCCTAAAGAGAGGCACAGATGCCTGGAGGAGCAGCTACCTCAGCTGATCTTGTTCACTAATTAGAAACATTTGCTCCCTTGAAGTCACAGACATGTTCCCACTATTATTCTGTTTTGTGAGGGGAAACAATCTGAGTTGTTATTTAAGTGATTCCGTTTTTTCCAGCCCTTATGTGCTTAGATCAGAAGATACCAAAACAAAGCTCTTTTTTAGTATTTATTTTCAAAGAATTAGGGAGAAATCATGATTATGTTTTTCAGTTTTGGTATGGAATTCGTCTTTTCACAAGAAGATGAAGTTTTGGATAGGGATCTTTAACATGAAAAGTAATGAGGAGAGGATTTTTTTTTTAAAAAACACAGGATAGAATGTTAATGGAAAACAAATACATTAAAAAACTGGACATAATGTATAGAATTTTTTCCTCTCTTTAGTAAGACTATTGCAAGTTGATTGCTTTCTGAAATGGAGAAGTTGGTATAGAACACTGGTATATTTGGGACCTGGCCTTTTCTGGGATAATGACACTGACATTGAACTTATTTAAGACTGCTCTTCCTTTGAGGTCATACCTTGACTATTTATTGCCACTTACTAAAACATTTTACTTGGAAAATAAATGTGCTCCCTTCCAGAACTTTGGTTCACTAATGTAAATTTTACTTCCCATGGGACGTTTTCCTTGAATCATTCAACCCCTAATGTCACTTTTCCCTCAAACGATCTTCATTTATGTGTATAAAGTGATGAAGAATAACGATTGAATTTTGGTAAGCAGCTGAAATGTGTACTTCTAAACATACATTGTGTTCGTCAAAGAAACCACTATAGAAAGCAATGCATTTTAATAATGGTTAACGGTTGAAAACTCCTTTTGGTGTTTTTTTCAGAGCCTGTTGTAAGTGGATAGGTCTGTTTGTAAGTTATTCCATGGATCCTTAGTTCTTGACCCTTAGTTTTGCCTGTACCTTTGGCATCCTTGTGCTGTTCAGATTTAGTTTGTCTTATGAGCTTTGTACCATCTTAGGAGTAACAGATGCTTTTGTACCTCCTCTAATCACTCAGGACAGGTTTCTGGTATTTCCCCCTCTTCTTCTATATAGAAGACTTTACTCCTTAGAGTGTTCGTTTCTAATGTGAAGAATGACTAATTCCAGTTCTGTTACATGAATATGTGAAATAGTTGGTTCTTCAGTTTCAATTGGACTCATCCATCTCTGAAATCACACCACCTCAGAACTGGAAGCATTTTCTAATTTACATTTTTGTCATCCTGTCATCTGTCTCCATTCTTAATTTTGTCATCATTTATAATGACCTGTCATATTTTATTAGTCAGTGTTTTGACTAAAATATGATTTATCATACTTTTTTAGGTTTTACCAATATTTACACACTTTCTCATAAGCTGAAACTATTTTAGTCACGCTCAATACATCTTATATTAATCAAATTTCATCTATACCTATTTTTTTAGGGCAGATCAACTCAAGTGAATTTCCTGTTTGAATATCAGTTTCTAAGGAATTATATTACCTCTCAGAACTATGGTCTTTGAAAATACATTCATTTACTTATTAACAGTCAGTTAATAGCTTCATTCGTTTGTTCATTCATTCATTCAATCACCGTTGATAGAACACATACTTAGTGTAGTAAGGAAACAGGACACACCATCTGATTCAATCCCAGTAGAGTTTATTGTCGAGTAGCTTGACACACTGTAAGAGAATCCAGAGTTAGGTGCTGTTCAGGGAGCATCTGTTATGTGTCAGCTACTTTCACTGATGGAATTTCACTTAATCCTCACAACATTTTCTCAGGTCGAGTATAACTGATTTCTTATCTATTCCCATTGTAATGATGGGGGAGTTGGGATTTGAATCCAGAGGCACAACCTAACTGGGTTCATGTGGACATGATTTCCTGACCTCATAGTTTGTTTGCCTTCACCACATTTAGCACCCTGTCATCAATCATCTTGCCATTTTTCAGCTTAGACTGCACAATAGCAAAATAAACTTAGAGTAGCAGTAATAATCAATCCTTATGTAGAACTTACTATGTGCTAGACATAATTCTAAGAGCTATCTATTCACTGAATCTTCACAAACCCTATGAAGGGGCTGTCATTCTCATTCTCATTTTAGGGAGGAGGATACAGAAGCACAGAAATTAAGTAGGTGACTGAGCTGCAATATGAACCCAGAGAGAATGAGCACCAGACCCTTTGGTGCGAATCACAATGCTTTGCTGTTACTTAAGAGTTGAACCCACACTATGTAACCCACCAAGAATAGGCACCTCATGTCACAATTCTTAGCTAGACAGGACTAAGCAACTCGCATCATCTGTCCATATACCTGTGCGTATCCTGTACCCTTAGGGCAGCTGCAGGTGAGGTAGCAGCTTTGTTCATGCTGCACTGGAGTTGTTCATCAGTTCATTTGCTCAGGCTACCAGCCACAAGTGACTGAAATGGTGGTGAAGGGCTACAGCAATATTCAAGTTGCTGGGACTCTTCACGGTTAACAGGCCTCCAAAAGGTCTATTGCAAAATGTTTCTTTTATTTTTTCATAATTGTGGCAGGAAGTGTTTTAGAAACCTCCTTGGTTTTAAGTTAAAAAATGCTTGGAAGTCACCCATTTTTACCTAGAAATGCCTCCCTCTGTGTCGACAAGCTTACCACCTATTTTCATTCTAGCTAAGGTTTGCTGGAGACTTTGTGGGCTCACATGCTGGGTTTGCCATTTAATTCTTTGATCTCCACTGCCTCTGGGTTATACAAGCAACTCTTTGAACATAATTTGATTTTTGGAAAAGTAACTATGCATTATTTAGAAACAAAGTATTTTTTAAAATCAAAGGTTATTTTGTGGACTATTAGATGACAGATCTTCAAGCCTGGTGGGGCTGTTTCAACAATGAAAATATGCTAATAAATATGTAGGGATCTAGCAATAAAATATCCACCTTAGCGATAGGAAGTCTCCCAGACAGCAAGATCCTTTTAAGTTAGAGTAATCTTCTGGTATGGTTAATTGCTTTTGTTGTCAGCTTTGGCATTATCCTAATTTGTTGTTCCGAATTATACGCTGAACTAGAGCATTCTGTGCCTTTACTCAGTTCACACAACGCAATTTACACTTCATTGTTCTGGTTAAGATGAAAGTGGATGGTTAGTTAAAGAGTGTAGCAACCAAAAATGAAAGGAGGGAGGAAAAGCAACTGCTGAGTGAAAAAAGTCACTGAGAGGCAGAGTTTTAAAAAATATGCCTCCCAAGAACATTGTGTGTGTGTGTCTTTGTGTGTATTTGTGTGTGTGTGGTGTTTGAATGATTAAAACAAAGAGTCAATTCATATTAGCATTCTGTCAGAGAAATTCTTGAACTTACCCTTTGGTTCTGGCCAGTGTAGATTTCTATCTGTGATATGTTCTGTAGGGCTCTGGACCTCAGGACTTGCTGACAGTAATTAGCTCATTTGTTGACAATAGTCACCTACCCAGTACAGGAGAAGCACAAAAAGCATTTCTACATGACAAAAACTTGATGTGCAAAAACTAACTCTACATGACTCAAAGTGACATAGGAGTGTCACTATCTGGTGACACAGCTCTTTGTATTATTTGTAGGAAATTGTCTTTATGCTCAGAGCCCTTTGTTTAGTTTAATTGTTTTTTATGTTAGCATTAACTATTGTATCAAAGTAATGCATGTATATATACAGTTAGCCCTCACTTAGCATTATTGATAGCTTCTTGGAAACTACGACTTTTAAGTGACACTATATAATGATACCAATTTTATTATAGACTGTTATCAACAAGAGTTAATTCCCTATGGCATATATCTGGCCATAAATCAATTGAACTTCTAAATAAAGATCTAGAACACTTCTACAATTAAACATTTATCATTTGTATTAATTTTTTCATTTCTTTTTCCACTTGCTTATTTCAGTTCAGGGTTGAGGTGGTTGGAGACTGTCCGGACAGTTCAGGTATAAGGGGGAAACCAACCCTGGACAGGACACTTCAGTCACAGGGCACTCACACACAGACACACACACACACACACACACACACACACACACACACACACACACACACACACACAGACACACACACACACAGACACACACACACAGACACTCACACACACACACAGACACACACACACACACAGACACACACACAGACACACACACACAGACACACACACACACTTACTCAGACTGGGACAGTGTAGACAGACACACTCACAACCTTAACGTGCCTGTCTTTGGGACGAGAGGGGAAGTCATACTACCCAGAGACAACCCACACAGACATGGGGAAATGTGCAAGCCCAGAGCATGTGAAATTCAGACAGTCAATGGCCCTAGCCGGGAACTGATGCTTTTTTCCCTAATCAACGTTATAATGAAGTAACATCGACTGAAACGGTATTAATCAAGGACGTGCTGAATTAACATAACTATAACAGGACTAAAAACTCAAAAAGAAAAATGGTTCCCTGTTGCAGTCCTCCCTGCAAGCCATCACATTAAACTATTTGTTAGTATTTATTTCTGAATAATATGCTGGTAATGTATATTTTTTTACCAATTCTACATATTTTTTATTGTGGATAAGGCTGCAGCACTCTTTCTCCCTCTGTTTTCACTGCTGGTTCTGCTCTTATTTTCTTATTTCCTTCCTCGAAAGTCTAGTTATGTCCAAAGTTTTGTTTAAATAAATGTTCAGCATTTACATTACTATGACCATATGCATTGTTTACTGCAGAAATAAGTCATGTTTGATGATTTCATTTTCCTTTCTTGAATAAATTTTTAATTTTGATGTTGATAAATGCCTTAGTTTTTTATTTGTATGCACTGATTATTTGTTTTCCAAATGCTCTAACCGATTTGTCAAACATCTGTCAATATTCTTTCTTACACAAACCAATTTTAAGAAAAAACTGTAGGTTCCATTTCCTTTTCTACTCTCCCTCACCTCCATTTCCCCCAGATCTCTGGTTTTTCCTAAGCCCTGGAGAATTTGCTGGCTGGGTCAGCCACACAGGTGTGATTGCTCACACTGGACCTCGTCCAGCTGAAGTCAGATCCCATAAGTTCCTGGACATAGTTTGATTTCTTTGTTAGACCTGGTTAGTTATTTAAGTCAGACATGGACCAACTACAGCTGTTTCCAGAATTAGTCCAGAAAAAGAGAGACTCAAAGGAAATCTAAAAGTCCTTAATGCAGAGAACACGGAGCTTGAAGACCCAACAGGAACTTGCACCTGGTTGCTTGTTGCTTGGCTTTGATTCCCTTCTCTGACACCAGCACTGAGGCATACTCATTTTTTTTTTTTTTTTAAGAGTTTATTTGAGCAACAATCCATTTGAATTGGGAGGCATTTAATATAGAGATAGATAGTTGCTCCGAAGAGCTGTACAAAATGAAAGACTTTTTTTTATAGCTACAAGGGGACAAGAACAGGAGGTTATATTAGGCAAAAAGCAGCTTAATCTTCAAAGTTACTTTCTTCTGTGGTAGAGTTCTTCTGTAAGGCAAATTGCCTAACTAGTGCTGATCAGTCAATTCCCGACTGGTTAAAATTGTCATCTTGGGGATAGCCAAAACAGTAAATTCAGTCAAGTCTCAATTTGGTGACGTTGGGTCTAACAAAAGCAACTCCATTTTGGGCCTGCTGTCTTCTTATTGTTCTTGATTTATCCCCTGGTTTATCAGGTCTTTGGGCTTTACATGTCCTGCACCTCAGCCACCGGACCCCCAAGGGTGTGCCTGCTGTCTTGCTTTTAACAGAAGCTAATACGATTTTACTGTTAAGAAATTAGATGCCGTTCCAATTCCTGTTTTCCCTTAGGATTTTCTGATTGTCTTCAGTATTCTACAGTTTCATAGTAATGTGCCTTTACATGAATCTTTGATCTTTCATTATATGCACCTGTGGATTTTTCAACACGATGACATATGTTCTTTAGTTTTGGAAAATTCTTTAATTTTATTTCTGTGTCAATTTCCTTTCATATCTATTCTCTTAATCTGTCTGGAATTTCTGTTAATTGGATCATGGGTCTCTATAATTTTGAATTCAAATTATGTGTGATTCTAATTTTCTTATCATCTATGGTATTATCCTTGCTTTTTTCATTTTACCCTAGTAAACTTTATTTCAAATTAAAAAAAATTCAGTCAAGATATTTCAGTTTCAAAGAGCACTTTATTTTTTATTTTTTATTGTTAAAGATGTAGGCGAGAATAAAGGCAGGTAGGCAGGCAGGAGGAGAGAGGAGGAGGAGGCATTTATTTATTTATTTATTTAGTCGTTTATCTTGGTTGTTTACACTGGCTCTGGGTCTGGAATCTGGATCCTTGGGATATATTTGGACTATGCTGGTGGACTTAACTGCTAAGCCACCAGAGTGCAACTCTTTATTTTGATTTTTGACTTTTAATACTACATTTTTTTTTCATTTTTGTTTCATGGATGCAATATCTACCTTTAACTTTTAGAATATTAAAGATGGTTTTATATTAATCCTATAATCTTTTTCTGCATTCATTCAATCAATTTGTTCAGCAAATTGTTTTGAATATCAATTATTTTTCTGGTATCAGTTTATGCTTAGAGATAAGAGTAGTGTATAAAATATTGTTTCTGCTCTCATAGAAAATATATCCAAGTTTTTTTTTTTTAATTGGGTCATTTACTGAGAATGAGAATGGTGTGGAAATTTTGAGTTTAGTTTAGGACATTGTATTATTTCCTTTTGCAACCGTGTTACCACAAACATAATGATTTTAAACAAGACAAGTTTAGTTTCTTTTAGTTCTGGAATCAGCAGTCCTGATACTGGTTTTACTTGGAAACATCATGGTGT
This sequence comes from Solenodon paradoxus, assembly GCA_004363575.1. Lineage (NCBI taxonomy): Eukaryota > Metazoa > Chordata > Mammalia > Eulipotyphla > Solenodontidae > Solenodon > Solenodon paradoxus. The sequence goes on along the minus strand of RJWH01000715.1, from coordinate 105,070 downwards.
GCGCAGAACTGTCATGTCAGTGGTCTGTCCAGAAGCCCTTAAGGGAAACTGTTTCTTGGACTTTTCCAGTTACACTGCATTCCTTCTACTGTTTGACTTGTGGTCTTCTCCTTTATGTTCAATGCCAACAGCCTAGCATCTTACTTTAGGCATCATTAGTCAATAGGCATTGCCTTTTTCTATAGTCAGATCTTTTTCTTTTCTTCTCTAATGATACTTGTGATTATATTTAGGATCAATTTAGATACTACAGAATAATCTCGTCTCAAGATCATTAGCATCTGCAAAGTCGCTTTTGTCATACAAGGTAACATTTACTAGTGCCAGGCTTTTTACCTGAGTATCTTTGCAGACCATTTTACTGTCTACTATAGACATTTTGAATTTGATAGACTCTCAGACATCCAGGCAAGAATGTCAAGTAGCAGCTGGTACTTGAGTCTGGAGTACAAGAGAGATGAAGGTGCTACACTGAGAATCATTAATTTAATGTAATATTTAAAGCCAGGTGTTGAATGGGATCACCTAGCAGATGAATGTAGTTTTGGTGCTGTGGGTTCATAAGGCTGTCTTGGAATGAGTGGACTCAGGAATGAGAGGAGAGGCATGCCCTGGTGGAGCCACAGTTAGGTCAGTGTGTTCCAAAGAAGCAAGCCACATTCTCCTGGGTTTGAGTCTCAGACTCGGGAAGCAACCAATATGAACAACTAAATGAAAATAAAATTGAGATGCTTCTTTTTCCTCTTTCTTCCTGCCTACTTTCTACTTGCCTTCATTCCTGCCTGTACCTTTCCTTTAAAAAAAATGAAAGGAGAGTAAATATTTAGCAATTATATATTAAATATATATGTATGAAAATATATAAATTGAAATCTAAGCATAAATGTATGTATTTTAAAAATTAGCTTTATTATGGTATAATTTCATTACAATAAAATTTTCCTGTTATAAAATATTCAGTTAAATAAATTTAGAGAAATGAATACACCTGTATAAACCCCACTACAATCTAGGCTTAAGACATTTCCTTTATACCTCAGATTCCTTTGCATAGTCAGTATTCCCCCGACCCCTCCAGGCAACAACTGATTTTCTTTGTCATTATGAATTAGTTTTGTGTCTTTTGAATTTTCATATAAATGGAACCACACACTATGTAGTCTTTTATGTCTGATTTCTTTTGTTCAGCATGATGCTTTCAAGATCCATTCCTATTTCTTTTTATTATTGAGTGGTATATTGACAGACTCCCTTGGTTTATCTGTAGACATTTGAGTAATTGGGACATTTCAAGTTGGAGCTTTCATGAATATAGCTGTAATATAATTCAAATACAAGCTTTGAATCCCAAGGAACTACTTAGAAGAGCAAATTACTGGGTTCTTGAATAAATGTGTGATTAATTTAAATAGTTCATAATTAATGACCAGGGATTGTAACCATTTTATAATCTTGCTGGCAGTGTAGGAGAGTGCTAGTTATTTTCCAGCTTTGTCAACACTCAGTATTGTTATTTTAAAAAATTTAACTACTTTAGTGGGTGGTTAGTGGTATGTCATTGACAATTCAGTTAGCAATTTCCTACTGACTAATGGTGATGCTCAGGTATTTGCATGTGCTTATTTCCCATTTGTATATCTTTCTTTGTGAATTGTCTTTTAAAGTATTTTGCTAATTTTACTTTTTTTTCTATTGCTAGATTTTAAAAAATTAAAGTGATAATTGTAACATTATTTGTTGTCAGCTATATTACCTTTTAATTATTTTTAATTTTATTGAAATAACATTGCCTCTTAATACTATATAGGTTTAAATTGTGCATCATTGTAAATCAACATCTCTCTATATTACATTAAGTTCCACCAACAATCCCATTTTGTCCTATGCCATGTAATTGACCCCTTTTTACCTAATTTTCTCACTCATGCTATATTTTGCTAATTTTAAAATTAGATTGTTTATCTTATTATTAAGGAGTAAGAGTTCTTTTCCTTGTATGTTCTTTGCATATTTTTCCCAAATTGTGAATGATCTTTCATTTTTAAGTATTTTTCAAAATTTAGAAATTTTAATTTTTTAAATTGATTTTTGAATTAGTTTTATTGAGGAAGCATTGTATCATAACATTATAGACTTAACTTGTGCATCATCATCTATATTATTACATTGTTTGCCATTTCAACTTGAAATGTTATGAATTTTTTTAAGGTTGGTATTTTTTAATGTTTTAGTAAGAGATCTTTCCTTGTTCCTCAGTGTGGGAATTTTTCCTACGTTTTCCTCTAGAAGGTTTCTAGTTTTAGGTTTTATCTGAGATAAATTTGTACACAGTATATGATTAATTTTCATTTATGTGGATATTCTGTTGTCCCAGAACTGCTTGTTGGATGAGATGATTCTTTCCTCAGAGAGCAATGTTTGTCATGTTTATCAAAAATCAACTATTATATGTATATATGAGTCAGTTTCTATTTTATTATTCTATATGCAAATTTTATTATTCTTAAGCAAATATTATTGCAGCTTATCATAGCACTTGAAGTCAGGCTACCAACTTTTGCTTTAATGTTTGGGAATCCTTGTCTATCTTTTCATTAAAGTCATAATTACTTAAAGGTAAATTGTAAGTTGGTGAAGGAGTAAGCAGGTTTTGGGCCATTTGAGAGACTTCCTAGTATCTATCTATAGGTTTTTTTCCTTTCATGCTGTTTAATTTCTTTGGACAAAATATTAATAACTTTTTGGAGAGAATATGGTTTCTAGCAGCAGGATAAGGGGATATAGATCCAATATTTACATAAAGGCTTTCTTTAAACCTTTGTGCTCCATAATTCAGGCCAACCCTTGGCTGCCTGGTACTTTGAGTCTCTCCGATCCATTTTTTTCTGGAGACTAAATTTCCAGTCTCCTAACTGATGGGGAAAAGGCCACTAGCGTGGCTACAAGGAGTTGAGTAAAAGGAAAGGGTCTTTAGCATTTGATCATTCTCAACTTTAGATACAGTTTCCTTCCTAAATCTCATTCCACTCTCTGGTTCCTGAGTTTTTCTGTGGAACTGCAAGTAATTTGGCTCTGTTTTTAAATTGTTTTTCTCTCTTAGATACTGGATTCCTCCCCTTTGCGGGAGTTGTTAATACTCCCCATATGCTTACTGTTGTTGAGAATTTGTTGACATCATTCACTGGTAGTTGTCTCCTCCTTGTTTTGTCTTTATCCTGGTCTGTGTGTGCCTTTTAAATTCATTTAACTTATTTTGGTGTCATTTCAAAAGGTACTAGATAATTGAAGTTCTTTAGTCTACCCTGTTATTCCAAATATGTCTTTTTTTAAAAAAGGACTTTTTAATAAATATTTTATAAATACCATTTATAAGGAGGCTTTTTTCTCCACAGTATGATTTTCAAAATGACTGTCACTGGTTACTTTAGAATAATTTAGTTTTCTGTCTTTTCTGTGTCAGAGTCCTGCTCTCTAAACTGTTATTTCTGGGCTGGGTACCTTCTGGGTTCTGGGTTCTAAATTATTTTTCCTTTAGATGTTGATTTTGTGTGTGTATGTGTGTGTGGGGTGTGTGTGTGTGTGTGTGTGTGTGTGTGTAGTGAGTTACTTCTTAGCCAGAAACGATTTCCCAGAATTATGGACAACATAAATATCACCTTGAACTTGAGCAGTACTAAGGGATTTAGTACTCTCAAGTAGTCTACATAGTCATTTTTAAAGATTTAAATAATTTGTGTAACTTTTACATCAGCTAGGAGCTCTTGTTCATTTAATGTTTCATAAGTTTACTTGAATGCTTTGAAAACACAACCCATAGAAATACATTCTTAGCAAGATTTCGGCAGATTCACAAGGATTTTATGTTCATGTTTTTCTTTGGCCTACACTGCTACAGTTTAGATGTGAAATGCAGATCTTATCAAATTTAAAAGAGGTGCAACTTGGTGGAATAGCAATTAGGTCAGCTGCCTCTGGAGGGGCGCAGTCCACATACATCCCAAGGACCCAGACTCATGGCCTTGGTTCAGGGGAAGAAGAAATGTGAATAGCTAGATAAAACTAGAATACAATGCTTAAAAAATTTTTTTTTTAAAGAATTTCTTACACAAAGCATCTGTTAGCAGAGTTAAATTTAATTTAGGGAACTCAGTTGAGTAGCTTTACTTAAGTAGAGTTTGAGTTAGGTAGACTATGAATTTGTTCAAGTATTGCATTAAGAAGTTTTAACTGAGTAGAGATTGAGTTGGAAAGAACTTGATTTGAGTAGAAGTTGACTGCGGTACAGATTGAGTTGTATAGAGTTTGAGTTGAATAGAGGTTGAGTTGTGTGGAAATTGAGTTTTATCGAGATTAAGTGCTGTAGATTGAAAAATCGGTAGAAGTTTTCAGTAACATGTGGATAGGGGTCATGTTTTACATCGTAGAGTGTGCAAACTAAAAGTCCATGATAAATTCACTAACATCTTTTAGTGATCCTCCTGTTAGAGTTATCTTTGGCTCTTTCCATGTGGAAAAGGAGTGACAGGGCCCTTGTTCCACTCTCCTTTCTCTCCTCTTTCTCCTTTTTTCTTTCTTTCCTCTCATCCCTCGCTCATTTCACTTGTTTTTGAGCCCTGACTATACTTTTAAAAAATATATTAAACGACAACAAAAACAACACAATCCATCACACCCCCTCCACCCTGCTTCTGCCCTTCACTCCAACAACCCCCCACAATAACCTCTATTCTGTTGACAAAGTCCATTGGTATATATATATTTTGTTTCATCCATTCATTTATTTTTTTTCTTATAGTTCATCTATAAGTGAAGTCATCTGATACTTGTCTTTCTCCCTCTGAATTATGTCACTTAGCATAATCCCCTTGAGTTCATTCCATTTCATTTTGCTTTATGTGACAAAATTTCAATTTATTTTTAGTAGCTCGATAGCATTTCATTTTGTGTATATACTACATCTTCTTTATCTAGTCATCTATCAGTGGACATTTAGATTGCTTCCATATCTTAGCTATTGTAAAAAAGGTGTTGTAATAAATATAGGGGTACATATATTTCTTTGAGTTGAAAATTTCATATTCTTCACATAGCTACCCCCAAATGGGATTGCTAGATCACACATTAGTTTGGTACTTAGATTTTTGAGGAAAATCCATATTGTTTTCCAAAATGGTTATACCAATTTGCATTCCCATCAGCAATGTATGAGTGCTCCTTTTTTCCACATTCTCACCAATACTTGTTGTTAAAGTTTTTTTGATTAAACTGTTCTCACAAGTATGAGATATTTCATTGTGATTTTGATTTGCATTCCCCTAATAATAAGTGATGATGAGCATTTTTTAATGTGCCTTTTGGCTATCTGTATATCTTCTTTAGAAAAGGATCTATTTAGATCTTCTATTTTTAAAATTGGGTTGTTGGTCTTTTTGTTGTTGACATGTATGAGTTTTTTATATACTTTAGATCTCAGTCCCTTGTTGTATATATGATTACAAATGTCTTCTCCCATCCAGTAGGCTGTCTTTTCATTCTGCTTTTTTTCAGAAATCCGGGTCCAGGATGCTCAAAGATTTCCAAACAAAGTAAATCCAAATAGACCTATGTCAAGACATAATTAAAATGACAAAAGTAGATAAAGAATTCTGAAAGCAATTAGAGAAAAATGAATCTCAACCGAAGGAATTTCTTTCATAAAATATATGGATTTCTCTGTGTAAACTGCATAGGTCAAAAGGGTGTGATACAATATATTTGAAATTGAATGAAAAGGATTTCCAACCAGGAATACTCTACCCTGGTAGACTATCAGTTAGAATTAAAGGAGTGATAAAGAGCTTTAAAGACAAACAAATAAACAAAAAAACAGGAATTAATCATTACTAAACCAGCTTTGAGAGAAATACTATAAAGTAAAAAGAAATCCCACTTAGAAGTAGCAAGATACCAAAAACATACAAGGTGGACTGAGGGAGAGAGTAAAAATAAGGACTGCTAAAATGAAATCAAGATTGACATTTGATTATTAGATTTTAAGTATAGAACCTTACATGCAAACCTTATAGTAACTCAAAACAAAAATCTATAAAACAATTAAGAAGTAAAAAAGGGAATTCAAACATAATAAAAAGGAAGCTATCAAAGTACAAGAGAAGAGAATGAGAGAAAAATGAAAGAACAAAGACAAAATACAAAAATATTAAAAAAACCCAAATAATAAAATGATAGTAAGTCCATAGACTTCAATAATTACATTAAATGTTCTGAACTCACCAATCAAAAGGCACAGAGTGGTTTGATGGATTAAAAAATAAAAATCCAACTTTTTGCTACTTAGAGGAAATTTACCTAAGCTTTAAAAAAATATAGGCTCAAAGTCAAAGATTGAAAAACAATCCTACAAGTATATGGTAGCTTAGACAAGGCAGGTACAAGCATACTAATAAAAGAAAAAATAAAATTCTAGATAAAAAAAGTAACGAGATAGGAATGGATGTTATATCGTGAGTTAGTGCTTAATACAGCAAGAAAACAACACTTAATATATGTGTATCAAATGAGGGATCTCAAAGTACTCAAAGCAATTATTACTATAACTAAAGAGAGACACTAATAGCATCACAATTATAGTAGGACTTTAACATCCCATTTACAGCAAGGGACAGATCAAGTAGATAGAGAATAAAGAAGAAATAATAACCTTAAATTACAAACTAGACCATATGTACTTAATAGATGTTTGTAAAACACTACATCCAAAATCAGCACAGTTTAAATTCTGCTCAAGTGTGCATGAAACATCCTCAGGAGTATATCACCTATGAAGATTTTTTTTTTTTTAACTGTACCTATCTTCTCTGATCACAACACAATAAAACTAGAAATCAACCACAAAAGGAAACCTGGAAAAACACCAAACATGGAGACTGTATAACATTCTTCTGAATTACTGCTGGGTCAATGAGGAAATTAAAGCAGAAATAAAATAATATATTGAGAAAAATGAAAGTGAATACCACTGCTGTCTGACTCATGAGATACAGCAAAACTTGTACTAAGAGGGAAGTTAATAACAATATAGCCTTACATCAGGCAAAAAGATCACAAATAAAAAATCTAATCCTGTAATTAAAGGATCTAGAAGAAAAACAAATGAACTCCAAAATTCAATTGAAGGAAGGAAATATAATTCAGAAATAAATGAAATAAAAACCACAAAGATAATGCAAAAGATCAGTGAAACCAAGAGGTGGTTCTTGAAGAGAAAAGCAAGACAGACTAGTCTTTAGCTAGGTTCACGAAGAAAGAAGAGAGAAAGTTTTAATACACAGAATTAGAAATTAAAGAGTTGTTATGATAGATACCATATAATTATAAAGGATCATAATAAGATCACTATGAATAACCATATACCAATAAATTTGATAATCTACAATAAATGGTAAATTTTTAGACCTGTATTTTCTACCAAAGTGTCTGGAAAAGAAACAAAAACCTGGAAAGACCAATCACAAGTATGGAAATGGAAACAGTAATAAAAAAATCTACCAAAAAAACCAAATGTCCGGGACAAGATGGCTTTCCTAGGATTTTTATTAAAATTTCACAGAAGAATAAAAAATCCTTTTCTTCTCAAACGTGTCCCCAAAATTAAAGAGGAAACACTTTCAAACACTTTTATGAGGCTGCCATTATTATCCTGATACCAAAGCCGAGAAAGGATACACAGAAAAAGAAAACTAAGAATCAATAATATAATGAAATATTTCTTAGTAAAATATTAGCATACCAAATTAAAAAATACATTAAAGGAATCACACACTATGACTGACCAAGTGGGATTTATTTTAGGGATGCAAGGATGGTTCAACTTAAGTAAATTATGTGGTACATCACATCAACAAAAGAACAAAAATATGATCTATCAGTAGATGCGGAGAAAACATTTAACAAGATTCAGCACCCATGTATGATAAGTGCTTTCATTAAAATGGGGATAGAAAGAACATACTGCAACAGAGTAAAGATCAGGTATCACAAATCCGTAATACATTAGATTTTCATAGTCTGTGGCAAAAGACCCCCAGAAAAAAACTGAAAGCTTTTCCTTAGGAACAAGACGAGGTTGCCCATTTTCACCATTTTTATTCATTTAATAGTAGAGGTCTTAGCTAGAGCAATTAGATAGCAAGAAGTAGAAGAAACCCAGACTGGAGAAGAGAAAGTTCTCTTCACTGAAAAGTGAGCAAGTGAAACTATCACTATTTGCAAATGATGTGAAAATGTACATAGAAATCAATATAAAAATAGGTTACCTTCCAATATACACTGAGCTAGAAGAAAAAGAAATTAAGAAGACAGTCTTGTTTATAATCACATCAAAGAGATTTCAATATCTAGGAATAAATTTAATAATGGAGGTGAATGACCTGTACATTAAAAGATATAAGACATTGTTGAAAATAAATAGAATACCCCAGTCATTCTAAAGTAGCAAAGAAATTCCTTTCCTGCTTCCCTCAGAACAGTTTCAAGCTCTTCTCTGACAGCCGGATGCTGACTGTCTCAATTTACACTCCAGTTATTCATCGAAATGTTTCTCAGAGACTCTTCCATTACCAGGAAGTTATGGGGAAATGCTAAAATACTCCATCGTTTCTTACCTTGTTACTTTTAATTTAATTACTGATAAATTACAATATGCTGCTTCTCTGTCTTCTTTTTGGCATTCGTTGACTAGAATGCTAGGAATATGTGAGTATTGAGAACAGAAAGGAAAACCAAGTGACTGCTAATTGGAAAACACTAAAAAAACCTTACTTATCAGCACATACATGGGTTGAGTCCTCTGTGGTTCCAATCAATGAGTTGGTCAAAATGGTAGTGACAGCTTATGTAAATGGAAATGTGCTAAATTCACTATGATGTATTTCACTATGATGAATATGCTGCTATATTGTACTGTCACAATATCATCCACCTAAATTTCTAGTTAGATTTGTGAAATAATGAAATTCTATTTGGTGAGCATACAAGTGGCTGAAATGAGAGTTCCTATATAAGATTTAAAATTTCAAGGCAAATTAGAGATAAAGAACACTGAATGTTTACTAGATGCTTAGCTCTATGCTGGGTAGAAACGATACATGAGCCACAATTTTTTCTTTCAGCAAAGTTGATAGTCTTACTAGTGGAATGACACTAATAAATATATTGAAGAATTGTGAGCTAAAGCTCTGCGCTGTAGGATTTTGGAGATGGGAAGTTTATTATGGTTGAGGCAGACTGAAAGCCTTTGAGCGGGAGTTGACACTTCGGTTATGTTTGAGCCAGACAGGTTGAGCATGTCAGGTGAGGAGAAGGGTTTGGACAAAGCTCGAGTTGTGGGCGTGGGTTGAATGAGAGTGGAGAATAGTGAGAAGATAATATCCGTGGTAGAAGAATATTTCTTGGGAAATACTAACACTTGAGGTCTGCTAAGTAAGGGGGTCACTGATTGAGGTCTAAGCAGAAGAGCCTGGACTTTGCCGGAGAGGCTAAAACATCCTGGCTATGCCTTCACATGAAGAACAGTAGTGATGAACGTGATGAATTGTGAATACATCTCACAATGTTGTGCATTTCTTCATTTGGTTCCACAGTGCCTGCTGTTCTCTCTCAGGAGAATGGAGAACAGTTCTTTACTTTTTCCAAGAGAACGTGAAGGAAAAGAAATTCAAGAACTTCAAATTAATTTTTTATAATATGGATTAAAAGAAAAATGGCTGTTGACTCTGTAACATTTTTGCTCATCTGTCTGAGGAATTGCTAGTTCACTTTGAAGTGGCACTCGTTTAAAAACATGTTTCTCTTTCCAAGAGGAGCAGGCTTGTGCAGTCATTACCTCAGGTTCAGGAAGTCTCCGTGAAGGTAATGGTGCCCATTGAAGACTATTGTTCATTATTTCATCAGGGTGGGCAGTCCTCTTAGGCTCACTGTATGTTTGTGTATATATTTATGATAGAAGGTTTTTTTTTTTTTAAAGGAAGTAAAGTGTACCTGCAATTGATTATAGTTTTTTCAGATAAGCCTGGCAGGCTGAGGAGGCTGAAAATGATCTGAGAAACCAAAGCACAGGAAAGAATGTCCTATTTTGACCTCCAGAGACTCGGGGTTCTTATATTTAGAGAATCCCTCTCATATCATTCTAGCAAATGAAAACACACCCATGTTCTGTGATAAATGTGGAATATCATTAGAGTTCATATAGAAATATTAATATTCTGTATGACTAATGACATAGTCACATGATGTCAGGCTACATTTGATACACATTTTAGTTGGATATTAATTTTTTGTAGGTTTTTAAAGAATGGAACTAATTTAATTCTTTTCTGTCTGCATGAGGGCTCAGCATTGTCACAGACTTTCGATTGAACAGCTAGCTGGAAGGTTGTGGGTACTCTGTCTGTGGAGGAAAGGACCCTGTAGGCAGAGTTCCTTAGAGAGAGTCTTGTCGTCAAAGAAGGGGATTGCCATCCAGATTCAGACTCTTGAAGAAGGCTCGAGGGTTCTGGGGTGGCCCCTGTTTCCATCCAGCTCTGTTCCTCGGAATTCCCACGGGCATCCCAGGGAGAAAGAGGAGACATAACGGCTGTGCGTGTTACTTAAAAACACTTTTCATCAATCTGAGCGTGCTCCCACCCTCAGCCCAATCTCTTTGGAAGGAATCCTGCCTGCCTTCTCATTTCTCAAGAGACTGTCCATTGTTTGTGTGCAGCCAGGATCAAGAGCCTATGCCTGGGCGAATCTGTGGGCTTGGAGGCTTGGAAAAGCGCTGTTCCCAGGGCCTTGGTGCAGCTTCTGAGGCAGAGGTGACACCAAGGAAGGAGAGGGCTTCCATACAGACAGGAGAAAGACAAACAGAAGCAGGTCTGACTTGTGGGCGCACGTGAGACACTCTCTGGAGAACTGCAGAAATATTTTAGGGGAACTTTGCAAGGGATTGAATACCTACCGGAGCAGTGTGAGTGAATTGCTTGCTGCTTGAGACCGGGGTGTAATGTTGGTGAGACCTCATGTGGTTCCATAGGATGGTGAAGTTGGGGCACATTCAGGTTTCCCCACTGGCCTTCTTACCTGTCTTCCTTCCGTCCTGCGGTTAGGGCTCCTTTACTTGTTAAGCATGATTCTAATTAGATGTTTGATGAATAGGCGAATTGTGTATGTGCCTTCCTTTTAAATCATTCCTGGATTTGTAGGTGAAGATATGTGTGCATAAGACTGAGTTGGGGGCACACGCTGGTGGAGCAGAGGTTTGGTTCTGCCTCACTATGTGCACATACATCCCTAGGACCCAGTTTAACGCCCAGGCCTAGGGGCTAGGGGTGGGGATTTGGGGGGGCGGATGACAGTCAAGAGGAACAACTGAAAGTACATTTTTAAATGCTAGTAAAATAAATTTAAATATGCATATTCCTCCTGTCTTTGCCTGCCTGCCTGCCTACTTGCCTTCATTCCTGTCTGCACCTTTCCTTAAAAAAAAGCAGATTGAATTGGGAGTACTGGTAGATTAGCTCCTAGCACTGCTTGGGCAGGGAAGTGGTGGCCACAGGCTTCCAAGAGCAGTTTGGAGTTGGTCTTATAGGAAGGATAAGAATGAAATACGCTTGTGGTATAACTACACAGGAAATTTCATCTCAATAGCAATCATAGTGTCAAACCTGTGTTGTAGGTGTCTGACTTTTTCCTACATGCTTTATAGGTATTATCTCATTTAATCTTCAGAATCCATGAACTAGAAGGTGCTTTAAATGTAAGTGTGGAGTGGACGATATTTTGGTATTTTTCTGAACTTTATATTTCAGACTCTTTAACCTGACTTAATGTAGGCGTTACTTTTTGCTGTTACCTGCCCTAACAAGGTATTTTATATCTCTTATTACTGATTTACTGATACACTTACACATCTGCATTTTATCAGTTACCATCTAGTCCAGGCTTCTGACAACCAGTCTCTCTTTCAGCACATGTCTTGGATAATAGAATTTTTCAAGTATGTGTCTTTGCCTTCCAGTAAGACTACAGGCTTTTTTTATTGTTGTTTTTTCGTGAGTTCAATTCAGAGTCACACCCAGGGTAGGTAGGTCGTGGTGATTGTTTTTCTTTTCTACGACTTTTTACTGTTTTCTCAAATTTTGTCTATAAGTGGTGGAGCAAAAATGTGATTTCTGAAGACACGGATCACAAACTTCACGTGTTTGCAAGGCAGCAATGTGGTGTATATCAAGTGCCCAGCTTACAGACTAATGTAGAATGTATTTGAAAGACGCCCAGCTAACCCACACTGAGAATATCTGTGTGCTTTTGGGGAGCTTTTGGCACAGGCGTTTCTTTTCCGGAGCAGGTGGTGAAGCTAAATTTGTTTGGTGTGCTTGACATACTTGGATCCTGATATTAAAAGACTTTATTGACTGTAATAAACAGTTCTTCCCTTCTTTGTTTACAGGGAATTGGGACTTTCTTTGGGGTGTTGAATTTCTTTTCTGCCTGCAGGCAGGCTGGAAACCATTCATAGCCTACATTCCTCCACAGGGACAAACTGCTGGGCTGACTGGCTTGGTTGCTTGACTGTGAGATATAGTCCTTCATTTTGATGTTCAGGTCAGAACTGATTTTGGTGATTCCTTTAAGTTCAAAGGAGCAAAAGAAATCCATACAATTTCTTCAAAATCATCATACTTATTTTTAAGAGCTTCACAAAGTGTCAATGTTACAAGATAGGGAGTGGGGTAAGGCCCAGGCACGGGCCTCAGATAAAACGTGGAAAGTGTGCTTCTGTTCTGGATTTTTATATCTTTCAGTTCTAAAGCAGAGGATACACACACACACACACACACACACACACACACACACGTGTGTGTGTGTTTTTAAATTTATTTTTATTATTTCTGTTTATTTTCCCACTTTTGGCAAACTGAAGACAGACCTCCTAATGACCCTTGAGTACTTCTTGAGTTTCATTTTCTCACAGTTCAATGTAGTTTAGTTGCATTATCTAATTTAATTCTCACTGCAACTCCATTACCTAGTTGCTGTTATTTACTCTGGTTTATATGTTGTCTAGGGTCATATTAAGTGCCAGAATTGGTTCCTGGCCCCTAGAGGCCCTAGTGCAAGTTCTTAGTCTCTAGACGCTAGTCAGAATTTTCCTGTGTTTCCTTTTTGTGTTGGCTTAGATCTGCTGCAGCATTCGTGTATAGGCTAGGAAATAATTTTAAGAATTCCAATGTCAGAGGAAATTTTGTATCATGAGACTATTGTAATAACGACTAGATTAATTTTTACTTGATTAGGACTACTAGAGCGCTTCAGGTTCATTCTATTAAAATTAGCTTTGCATATTTCAGCCTGACATTCAGTGAAAGTCTTGCTTTAATTTTCTCGCAATTTCAGACCACAACAAAAATCAGCAGAATCATTTTATTGCCAGTAAAAGACTTCTAGGTTTAGTCAAAGCAAGTCATACTTTCTGGTGCTCCTTGGCTCATTAGTTCTTCCAGATGGTACATGTAAACATGGCAGGAGCTGCAAATTGTGTGAAGGCCGAAACGTAAATCAAGAAGTAAGTATTCATTATAATTTGTGTGGCAAATGAAAAGGCTATAAAGCGAAACCGTGCATTGCTCAATCAATTTTATCCATTACTTTTGGGATCCCCAGAGACTATTTTCAGAAATGGGCGTCCCTGATTTTGTCAAGGTTAATTGTCATTACAATCAGTGTTTAGAAGAGTCTGCAGTCAAGTACAGATATGTTTGGGGTGTCATAACTGCATTCTTTTTGCTCTTGATCCTCTTATGGACCAATCTTAGTTCTTCAAGAAGGGAGAAAGGGAGAGAAGAAAATGTGACCTTAAAAGTTTGAAGGTTATTTGAGAAGGTGTAAGAGGCAGCTTACAACTATTTCTATGTCCATTATATTGGGTACAATGGTGCTCTGTCCAGATTTCCCCCCTCTCCAGGCACATAATCCTCTATTTTGTTGTGGGTGTTGATAACTGGTGATGATAACTGGTGACTCTCAATTGAAGCCCTGAAAAGCTTTTCCTGGCCCATAGTCGCATGCCTTCTGAGAAACCCATGTCTATTTTGTGGTTGATGTAGGAGCATACGGGTCTGGGCTCCCCAGTTCACCTTATACCCCTTTCCTCATCTCAGAAAAGCTATGAATGACCATTCCTGCTCAAGAGTTCCTCATCATGGTCAGCTAAATCACAGTTCTACTTTCTGCCCAATTTTAAGTAATAGTTTAGCTCCCAAAACAAGAAGCAACAATATGAGGTGGTAGAAAGGGCACCAGACAAGGAATCAGACATCCTGAGGTATAATGCAAGTTTTGCCACTATTAAATTCTAAGATTTTGAGTGAGTTTTTTGTCTTCTATATTCATTAACTTTTTAAAAAAACTTTTTTTTAAGTGTTAAACTGGCCTGATCAGTAATTCTTACTCATGGATCTCCACTAGGTGTATCTTTAATTCTCTGGAATTACACAAACTCATTGCATTTTTCTCTCAAAGGGTTCTGTAGAAGTTTAAGAACCAAGGCACTAGGTAATTATCAAGTCATCCCCAACCCTAGCATAAAAACAGTGTTTCTGTGTGTACTATGAGAATGATTATAACTACTATGAGCATCTTAGTCTTATGAAGCATGAGACTACCCTGAGGTGAAAATGACTGAGCATCAACGTTTTTGTGTAGAATATAGTGATGAGGCATCTGCATTGACTCTGGTTCCTAAAATGTAGTGCTAAATAAGTAGAAAAGAAATGTCAAATGATGGGGAGTGGGAGAAGCTACAGAAATAGGCATTTTTTTTCTAGCAGTTCACCTGGGAATTTCTAGAGAAAGATGCAAAAAAATTTAGTTCATTTGATCCTCAGAGGGTATGGACTCTGAGGGATCTGCTATAGTAATCGGAGAGACATGGCTATGTACCTCAAATTGTATGTGCGACAAGAGCAAGCTGACATCCATGCTAGGAGAGATTCGAAGAACTTCTCTTTACTCTGCAGATTGTTGTAGAGAGTGAAAGAAGTACTCTGGATACTTGTTTCCTAGAAAGAAGAGCTGTAACTTGTTCTACAGAAGGAATGATGTCAAAGTAAACTTTATAGTATAGTATGGTTAGGAGAGTTTCCTTTCTTCAAGAGTGTTTAAGCTGAGGCGGAGAAATAATTAACAGAGAGTTGGGAGGGTTTCCTACCCTAGGAGGAATGTTGGAATGAGCTGTCTTATAATTGTTCGATCAGGGTTTTTATGAACCTGGCGAATGATTCTAATTATTTCATGGGGAAGCTAAAATTAATAGAAGGACTGCAATATTTAGAATTTCCTGCATTGGTTTTAAAAAAGATAGTGAAACCAATCAATAAATAATAACCAATTTCCCCAGATCTGTATGACACAAACCTGATGGATATAGATTTTTATTGTTTATTTTGTAATATGTCAATACATGGTGAACACATTTTTAGTTTATGAGGAATTACTGTTCACATCCAGAAAGTGGCTGACAATATCTTACTGAATAACAGAATATTAATGGGATTAAACAGATGAAAGAAAATCTTGTCTTGGATTTTCCTACACAAGTTACATTGGATACTTGCTCCATGATGGGTATATCTACTTTTGTTGAAGAAAAAGCTTCCTGTACCAGGTTGCGGTGTTTCATTCCTGGCAGCCTCTGGGTGACTTCACTTATCTTCAGCAATGCAAAAAGCCGGATGAGCTGTGGAGATTCGGTTTTCGGGGTCCAATACTGATGTTCTCTCCTTGGTGCACATCTTGAAGCTTGGAAATCGATCTGAGTCAATGTGACAGGCTTTTGAATTGTGTCAATCATGCAACACTGCTTGTGTTTCACTAAAACAGACTTTTTTAAACACCTCAAAAATTTACATAGCCTATTTTATATCAAACATGTCTCTTTCTTTAAAACAATAAATTTCCAGTACTGCTGTCTATTAATATTCTAATTAAATTCATTTGAGAAAAAGCATGGTCTTTGTCTTCGTATTTTTGAAATGATATACTTAAGCAACACATGATTTACTTTTACTGAATTTGATTCATTCTTGGGTATTTTGCAGTAGCTTAAATTAACAAATATTGTAAAAACAATATTCATCAATATAGTTTCTCCTACAAACTATGAAATCGTTTAAAAAATTTTACCAACAACATCTAGTAAGGTGCTTTTTTTGACAGATTTAGATAAAAGTTTCTTCTGTAAAAATTCATTAGCTGAATTCCCATTTCGCTAGCTTTTATTTTTATTTAATATTTTTTTTCTGCAGAAGCCTCAAAATATATCAAATAATACAGAAATAGCAAGTGACTGGAAAATTGCCTTCAAAGACTTCACCAATTTATTTATAACTCATTTTTTTTCACACTTAGCCTGATTTCCAGTTGCTATGGAGACATTATCTTTATATTAACTGATTCATTAAATCCTCACAATGTCCTCATGAGGTGTTACCACACAGTATATACCAGTATGTACTTAGAGATGTCAATGCCATCATTCTTTTAAAAAGTAAATACAACATATTTTCTCTTTATCTGAATTTTATTTGCCCTTATGTACTTTTGAACTATCTCAGTGACACCAAGATTATTTCAGTTATTCAAGAAAGTTGCTTTGTCTGTAGTCTCCTTATCTTAGCTGAACCTGGTCCCTCCTTGCATGGGGCCCAGCTCTGGATCTTTGCCTGTGGGCCCTTAAATAATTACTTCTCAATAGCATGACCAGTCAGGACTACAGGGAACAGAGTCATTCAAGGCGCTTCCTGTAATGTTTCAAACTGTTGTGTTGTTGACATTCAGTGCATGTGTTTGTCATTGACACACAGACTCCCATTCCAGCTGGAAAGCTCGCCTTTCATGTAGAAGCTGTTTAAACGAAATGTTCCTACTTATCTCAAAGCCAAAAAGAGTGGATGAGAGGGATGAGTTTGTTTGACCACATCTTCAAACGTACTGAAATTGGGGGGTGCCAACAGAATTGTTTTAATTTGCTCCCCACAAAGGCGGATTTCTGCTGCCTTTCCAGAGGTCCTGACGGAAGAGTGTTTGTCTTTAATGTCATGAGAGGAGATAGTACAGCTGTGTTTATGGTGGGAGTTACCTGTAATTTATGTCCTAACTTAACATTTAAGAAGATTAGCTGTTTCCTTTCATTTAAAGACTTGAATTCTTTCTTTCTTTTTAAAGTTTAACTCCTACAAATTTTTTAAGTACCAGAAAGGCAGTTGGAAAATCAGGATTTCTGTTCTTTGGTACAGAGTCGGAATTACTGAAAAATCAGCAAGTCAGAATATCAGTATGTACTTACTTTAAATCCAAAAAAGCATGACGAATGAGGAAAAACTAACCAAGCTGATTTTCTACATGAGGGCAGGATATTCCTTAGGAGGTCTGTGATATATCATGGACCTTCTGTTGCACTATTCAGCACTTACTATTTTGTTATAGTTCTGAGCATGCTAAATTTTATTATCCTAAAAAATGGATTCCAAAGACATTGAGGAAAGTGAGTTGGTTAAATATCACTTTGATTTTAGGACTGGGGTTTAGGGACATAAGGTGTAGTAAATGTGAACTGATTGAATCTAATTTTTTATACTTAAAAAAAATAAAAGCACCAATTGATAGATTCCTCCTCACTCCTGACCCAGTGAAATGTGGTTTATTCTCATCTGGGAACTTCAGAGCAAAAGTCTATTTTCCCTTCCTCTGCTAAAGAAAATCAGAGCTCTTTGTTTAGTTAATCTTTGAAACCTTATTTCTAGAAGCTAACCTCCATCAAAAAATTTACTAGACTCTCCAAAGAAAATTAAAATGTAGTGGTAGCTTTTATTCGTCTGTTCAGCCAACATCTATAGAGTACTGCTATATGTGGATTTTGTGGAAATAAGATGTCATTGTGTACTATATCTACATAAACAAATTAATAGATTAGTATGTGCTTTAGTAAGTCAATGGACAGAATTGTTCACAGATAGAAGAAAACACAAAATATTTTGATGAGCTCTAGATTTCGACTATATTTTTTTACTCTCTGAATCTTAGGGCTCTTTGACAAAAGTCAAAGAAGTTAATGAGGCCTGAATCATTTTTGTTAGCCTATGTCGTCTCATAGTGATGCCATTTTCTTTACTAAACTTTCCAAATTCCGAGTCGCAGTTAATTCTAGAATTTTCCTGGGCACTGATTGTCAATTTCACTGGTTTGTGCTTTTCAAAATCTTTCTTTGAACACTTATCATTTATATTTAATTTCTTCTACAGGCAGCACCATTCACCATTCCTCAGGCATGGACACCTTTAGGCTTCTTTTCCCTGAATCTTTGTTCCAACAGCTTTTTGTCATTGCTCTCATCCTGTTTGTTTGACCAGAAAAGTCTCCTCTGCGCATGACCCAACTTACACACTTGGATGTCTAGTACACTCATCCTAAGTTCTTTGCCACAATCATTTTTTTTTTTTTTTTTTGCTCTTTGATAGTGGAGAGCCTGCTACAGACAGAATTTTTGTTTTTGGTTTAGAATCTGACCATGTTTTGGTGAAATGTAAGGACTGGGCATGTGGCAGAATATATAAATGTAGTCTGCACAGGTACTACTAGTTATTTATGTTGAAAATAATAATAATAAATAGAAGTGTCCTTCATTTTTTTTCATTTTACTTCCAGGGAAATCTCAAGAAGTTTCAGCAGATTTTTTTTTTTAATATAATGAAGAACATGCATCTAACATTAGCATTTGAATCCTTAATGGCTGAATTTGAGAAAGGATGTATTCTTGCTTTCTTTAAGATATTCTCAAATACAACCAAACTGTTAGCTAGTTGTTTTATTTTTTTTACGGCAAAATTGACTCATAACCAATTACTTTATGGTGAAAGTGTTTGCAGCAAACTTGTTTGTGGGTAAAGCATTTACTGCAAAACTACCCAGAACCTTCCAGTCGGAAAAGCTGTGGCTCCTGATTAGGACTTACGTTAGAGGTTCATGGTCAGTAAGATGAGAGATCATCTGACTGCCAGGGGAGCAGTGACATTGCTTACATAGGGTGCTGGTATGTTTTAAGAGCCATTTAAACAGAAGATTGACTTCTGTTTAAGTAGAACTTCAGATTTCTGCAATTTATGGTCACAGTGTATGCAGCAGACATGATTACTTCTGACATTTCTATCCTATAACAGTTATTATTCTTTTCTCCTCAGAGAAGCTGGAGGACATGTTTCCTGATCCCTGGGAACTCATGCTTCTGTTCCTTCAGGGTAGAGTTTTTCTTGCTTCCTGGTCAGGTTCTCAGTCTCTCCTGGGCATACATATGACATTGCAAATATCTCTTTAAAAAATATTACCTTGTCTTGACAGCTCTCTCTTTACAATTTTTATTTACTTAGTTAATGATTTGGTCTACTACACTGCAGACTCCATCAGAGCTATCTCTGTTTCCTATTCTTTTTTATGTTTTCTTCACTCATAATGGTACCTTAAGAAAAGTTTAGCACTATTAGTCTTCTCTCAATAGATATTAGTGTATTTGTAATTTGCCATAAGTGAGATTGAATTTTGCTTAATGTCCAATAGCTTTATTCATCACACAATGCATATTTATATATGTATATATAGTGTAGAAAAAAGTAGAATATACTGTTGAATAAAAAGAAATGGGAAGTCTTCTGTAATTGTAATTCATTATATTTCCTAGGGGTTACCTCTAATTAATATTTGGGCATACATTATCCCAGAATTTGAAAATGATGAGAAGGACAAGGAGGAAAAATAGCATGTGTTGAGTTCCTCACTATGTGCCAGGCATTGTGATAGATATTTCACATGAATTTTATCACAATCCACATGTTAACACAATGGGATAGGTCAGTTATTGTTTCCTTCACTTTAAAACGGAAGACATTGTGTCATAGGAGGTTAGATAGCTTGCTCAAAATCACATGACTGGTAAGCAGCTTAGCCTGAATTTAATGCATATAGTTGGAACCTAAGCACACATTAGTTAAAAAGAACGTGATCAAAATACACATCTCAGAGTCAGACTACCTGGGTTTAATCTCATTTCCTTCACTTATAAACTTCCTGACTTTAAGCAAACTAATCTCTCTGTATTCAATCCCCATACCTTTATCTATAAAATGGGGTTAATAGCGGTATTAACCCCAAACTGCACAGAATTATAATAAGGATTAAATGAAATAATTTGCGTGAATTACTTCGAACAGTGCCTACCTTTAGTAAACTCTCAGTAATTGTTAGTTCTTATATTACTATATATATTAAATAAAAATTATCACACCATAATCCCCTTTATAACCTTTTCCTTCACTTATTATCCTGTAAGCATCATTTTTGTTAATAAATTTTACTTGTACCACATTATTTATAGGGCCATATACCATATTCCATCCTTTGAATACAACATAATTTTCATAACCAATTTCCTTTTTCTCTAGCAGATGAGCCTCATGGGATGTGAAGAGTTCCAAGTGCTGTGCTTTTCCTGTGCTGAGAACAAGGTAAGTTCTCAATAAATATGTAAATAAATGAATGAATATTATTAAAGTTGTCCAGCTTTTCACCATTAATCATATATTCAAAAAACTCATTTTGCTCTTTGTAGGATTTGAAGTTAAAAAACTTCCCACAAGTAATATATGACTTTCTAGTCATTGCCTAAGAATCCAAAATATAATTTCTACATTGATGTAAAAATATGTTGCAACTAAGGATACCCAGTCTAAGAGAAAAAAATGCTGCAGCTAAAGTAAAGTTTCATGGTTGTATTTAACATAATAACTTTGTAAGTTCTCTTTCATGAAATTGTTTTCAAAGAGTTTTTTTTTTATCGTGGGTAAATTTTAACAAAAATTGCTCAAATTAACTCCAAGTACAATGACATGCATAATGCTTTCATTTCACATATGAAATTCATTTAGTCAAAGGAGACTTTGAGTAGGAAAAATGCAACTTTATAAGAAAAAAATCTCCATTACTATAATGATAGAATAGTTTCCCAAGATCTAATCACAAGCACATTTAGAAGAAAGCATTTTATATTCTCTGTAACAGCAACATCTGGTGACTTTCTATTCTAAAACAGCTTCACTTTGCTTTTAAAATTCCATTTTTTTGTGTTATATCAATCTGTAAAGTTGCCTGAAAAGAGTTAGAAAACCTGGAAAATTTTCAACTTAGCTTGAAAAATGTGCTACTATTACTGAATCTCTTGAGCAGGGCTGGAAAATAGTAATTAATAGAAAACCAAGATGTATGAGGCTAGGAGAGCCACTTTGTATGTTGCTGTGATGTAGGGATCAGCTCAGAGAATTTCTTTAAGGAGGTGATGAAACTGGCCAATAGAACTTACTATTAGAGGGAAGATAGACTGTGACTAGCTTGAGGAACAGATGTAAGGGAGGATTATTCTAGAGAGAGAGGATATTTAGAGTACAGTCAAGGATATACTTGTTCAGTTGAGAATGTTTCAGTTCTATTAGACTTCTGGATACATTTTATTTCATTTTAGCTGTGGGAACTGAACTTAAGTATAAACCATGTCCACAACCTCAGTTAGAATTAAAGTCGCTCTGATCTGAGGGTCAATTTGTCTTTCACTTTGATTTTTTTTTCATATGAAAGTGATAGCTCCTGGTAACCTGCAGAGTGACTTGAACAATTTTTCTGAAGATCTGCTGTAGTACATCAGTTGAAGTTGAGACTGAAAACTTAACAAGAGGTACTGAAAATTTACGAACAGTGGTTAAATAGTTAACTAGGTATTGTAAAAGGAAATAATCCATTGATATTTTGGCCTAATGTTCACTCACAATCTAACAATGTCACAGTGTGATGCAAAAAAAAAAAAAAAAATCGTGCTAGGATTTTTTTTCTTTCTAAAATGGTATTTTATTGACATAACATTTCATTATAACATATAAGTTTCAGGTACACAACATCATAAATCAACAACTGTGTGTACTATAAGTTCACCACCAAATGTCCAGTTCTGTCCTTCACCCAAAAATTGATCAATTTTACATGATTTGCCTAGCCTCTTCCCTCTTCCCTTCTGGTAACCATTAATTAGGTTTCATAAGACTAAAATTTTAATTTTTGTTTCATTTCATTTATCCATGGTTTGATTTCTCTATCTACCATATAGAGATCATATGCTGCTGTCTAGCTCCAGCTGACTTTTTTCATTAAGCAGAGTACCCTCTACATAACTCATGATGTTGCAAATGGCAGAATCTCATCTCTTTATAACTGAATAGTATTCTATTGTGTGTGTAGACTGTATGTGTATATATATAATCAAATATTCTTTATCCACTCATCTATTGATAGGCATTTAGGTTGTTTCCAGCTCTTGACTGTTGTAAATAACGCTGCAGTAAATATGGGGTGCCTGTATCTTTTCAAATCAGTGTTTTTTTGGTAAATACAGGGTTTCCTTACCTCTATCTTTTTCTCTTATTTGTTTGCTAACTGTTTTTTTTCCCTCCAATTCTCTCCTTCTGATTTTTTTCTCCTCTGCTCCTACCTTTAAATTCATCTCTCTTTTTTTCCTATATTCTCTTTGCTGCTGCCCTGTTTGCTGCTCTTTTCATTTCTGCTTTCTATCACACCTCATAATTTTTTAACTGATCATGGAACTGCAGTATTATTTAGATTATAGCTGTGAAATAGAGTTTTATTGTATAATTTAAAAAATATCTTGAGGAGAATGCTTATTTTTACAAGGAAAACTTTGACTTCACTTTTTCTGATCTTAATTTTATTACCTAATATAAAGCACTTGAATAGAGTTTGGCACAGAGAAAACAGTACATTAAGTCTTAGCGATTAGTATTCCTTTGATTTAATTTTTCCCTTTGGATAGGCTGACCTTGAAAGAAAAGATTTACTCTGATTTCTGTAGACAATGCAAGGTCAGCTGCTCATGGCCTCTTTGGCAGTCTTGGCATGGAACTTCTATTCTTTCCTTAGAGCCCTGTTTAAATGGGATCTTATCTACCAAAGGGCTCTTTCCAAGTAATTTCAGTTTACATTCTTTTCAGAATGTATTTTATTTTATTATTTTTTAAATTTTTTTAAAGGATAATTGTAACATAACAGGTTTGAGATGTATATCATCAAAAATCAACGTATATAATAACTTAATGTATATAGTACATCAGGTTTATTCCTAACAGTAAGCTTATATTCTTTTGTCTGGGATTTAGTGGAAAGAAAAAAATTAATGACCTTGGGGTAACAGTTCAAGTTCTAGAATTGGTTCTTAGGCTGCCTTTGAATCCTATATAATGTAGTCCAAGGACAGAGCTGGGCTCTGGAGCCCTACACAAAGCATTTAGACCCTTTTTGCATCTGATTCCTTATCATTTAGGAAACACTCAGTGGAATGTTGTGATAGTTCAAAGAATCCAAGCTGACAGCACTTAGCATGGTGCCCACATGTGATGAAATCCTGATAAATTGTAGCATAAGCCTCTATTGCCTCACTGTGGAAGAGTCTTCTCATGGGAATGCTACTGATTATGTAAGAAGGGAAAGGACTCTCCCTTCCACTCTCCATGATTTGTAAATAATGAGTGTGATCTGGGAATGTTAAAATCAGAGAGATGAAAGAGCACAGGTGTTGAGAGAGGCAGAAATAGATCTGCCTACTCACCTTGTACCACTGACCATACAGTCTGCCTCTTTTTAACTGAGAGACTAAACTTGGGAACTTCCCAACGTAGAGTCAGGAGATATAGGAGAAATAGTGGCTCTGTCACTGGCTGAATGATTAACCTTTTTTCAAAAGTTTGTGTAAGAGAGCAGGCTGGCCCTTCTCTGCCTCCCATGGGCATCGTGCAAGTGTCGATTGATGGAGAAGATGAGCAGGAGGATCTACTCTAAGGGATGAGAGCATTCGGGACTTTGGTATCCTGGGGAGAAGGGAAGGGCTTGGGTACTGAGCCGGATCCCCTGAGTATACTACGGAGGGCTCTCGTTTAGTTTTTGGGTGTCAAAAGTTATACTCAAGTTTAGCTGCTGGAATTTGGTGCCTCTAACCCCAGTGTTGTTCAAGGATCAATTGTGCTTTCTAACCACATAGATGGGAATGAATTCAAATTTTCCTTTTAATGTCATTTCTTTTACTTGCTTTCACTATGTTTTTCTGTGTGAAGAAAAAAGAGGGTGGCATTCTGGAGGGTAGGTGGGAATTTTCCCTGACCCAAGACGTGGACATCCTTGGTCATGGCTGCTGCTAATAGTTATGTAAAGATAAACCTTGCAGAAAATGGCATGCTCTGGGCTGGTATTGATGTTAAGGCAGAAATTTAATTCTTTAATTATTCAACGTTTTCTTTGCTAAAATTCACCTTTCTCAGGAATGTCTGTGAATACAGTGCCTTCATGAGTGACAGAACTGAGAAAATAAATCTTAGGTTGGATCTGTATACAGTGTAGTATAAGATGTTTCTAGTTCTGTTGAGACATCAAGGAGAGAATGGAAAGTTAGACACCAGAGGGGCAGCAGGCTAAAACTGTGGGCAGCTAGTCTTTAAGGAAGCCAAGAGAAGGAAGAATGGCTACCTTTCCTCTTGGGTGGTCATAGAAGAGATTCTGTGAGATGCTAAACTTACTTTAAGAATTAGAAATGGTAAAAGAACTTCTGAATTGGGGTTTCTCAGACTATAGGTCTCAAAGGTGTGAGGAACTGGACCATGGGAAGGGTGGTGTCCATTTACTGGAGCTTTCTTTTGTCCACTGTTTTAGGATAGAAAGAAGAGTTAGGTAAGAAAATAGAAGAGGCAGAGGAAATGATGAGACAGTCAGTATTTTATGATCTTTCAGGTTCCTACATGTCTTGATGAGTTTGCCAAGAAAGAAAGGCCAACGTTACTATACATATACCTAGGCCACTTCTCAGAACTGTGTTTGCGTGAACAACCTTGAGGGATGAAGTAAAGTTACTTTCTGGAACAAAAATAGATTTGCTTAGTACTTCCTGTGAAATGATGAGGTCCTCAAACTTAAGTGTTTCTCTCATATAGAGCAAGCCACCATGTGCAGGCATCCACCTGGGCCTTCCACATGACTTCTGTAGGACTTGGAGGACAAGTAAAATCGCTGCATGTATACAAATGCTTCTGCTCTGCTGTGCCATGAGTAAAGTCCTTTGTTTCTAACCCAGAGGTCTCAGGACTTCTGCTAACATCCTTGAATTGGTAAAAGGAAGACTTATTAGTTTGTAAATGACTCAAAATAAAATCTGAGGCCAAAAAGAAAGGAAGACAAAAGTTTATAGAAATGTTTTGAAAGAACTTGACTCTCACTCCAAAGTAGAACTTGAACCTTAGCCTGAAACAATCTTTTTTCTCTATCCTTTTTGAAGTTGCTCACTCATTCTTAAAAATTATGAATAAACTCTGAGGTTCTTGGCAATGCTATAGAATTCTTGGACTCTTTAACTTTGACCTCTAAAGTCACTGAACTTCCTGAATCCGTCTTGAGACATATGAAAGACACCATGAGAGCCCTGATAACCAGGGTCTTTGCGGTCAAGCTGCAGAGGCCTTACCAGGGTCATCCAGTCAATTTTACCTTTGGACTGTGCTTAAATCGGTCCAGTTCTCAAGTATCTTCAAAGATTGAGAATTTAGCCACATTCCCTCAAGACTCTATAACATATCACCTTTTCTCTTTTAGGGTATTTCTCTGCTTTACAATTTAAATAATATTGAAAAGATAATGAATTATCTTATCATTAAATTTTTCTCTTGTGCTCTTCCCTTCCCTGTACTTAAAAAACTGATACCCCAAAAGACAAATCTTGAATTTTAATGTCATTGTCTTTTCACAAGACTGAATGGTGTTTCAGTTTTCTTTAAACATCTTTCATTGTGAATTTCATTCCTATAAACTGTTCTCTGCTGTTTTTCTCAGGGAAAATACTCTCCTTGTACTGGCCCAAGGCCCTTCCACCCAACTAACCCTTACATACACTTTCTTTCTGCCAGACGTCCATCCTTTAGGGGTCGCTGTGACCAACAATAACATGTGCTGCACTGTCAGTCCAGTGGCCATTAAAATATTATATTCTGCTTTTGATTTTATTTAATCAACCTTTAGCAGCTTCATCAAAGTATCTTTCTTGCCTCTCATTGTCTAATCTACCTCTCTGTCAGGTACTCTGTCTTAAGCCATAATGTGATTATAGAGCTGCTTTAAAATCATCCACAGGAATTGATTGCTCTCAGGTTAGAGAAAAATTACAATAACACTTAAATATGGTAAAATATACCTCACATAAATTTATCACCTTAAATATTTTTAAGCCTATCATTGGGACGTACATTAAATATACACATATTGTTGTGCAATCAATTTTGAGAAATCGTTTCATCTTGAAAAACTCTATACTCATTAAACAATAATTCCCAATTTCTTCATTACCCACATCCTGGAAACTATAATTCTGCATTTGTTTTGTATGGATTTGACTATTCTGGTTGCATACTATACAATATTTATCATATTTTGTATTATAGCATGTGTCAGAATTTCTTTTCATTTTAAAACTCAGTAATATATGGTGGAAAAATTTTTGCATAACCAACAAAGTCCTTCTTGATCTTATTCCTGTTAACTCTCCTGTCTCAGACCTTATTATTCACTCATTGTGTATAAATGTTTAAGTATATGTAAGAACTCAGATGCATAGGCAAAACCATATAATGTGTAGGTAAAAACATATGTGATACATTCCTAGGCATTAATCTAAGAGCTGAGCTGTCTTTAGGAACTCCAATGTCAAAGGAAACTAAAACCAAAATAAGCAAATGGGACTACCTCAAGCTAAAAAACTTCTGCACAGTGAAAGAAATTATCATCAAAACTAAATGACATTCTACTGAATGGAATAAAATATTTGTAAATCATACATCTGACAAGAAATTAATAACCAAAATGTATAAAGGAATCACAAACCCAACAATAAAAAACACAACCGAATTAAAATAGGACAAAAGATTTGAGTAGACATTTCTCCAAGAAAGACATATAGATAGATGCCCAAAAGTCAATGAAAATATGTTCTTCCTCTCTTACTAGGGAAGTGCAAATCAAAACAACAATAAGATACCACTTCACACTTGTGAGAATGGCTGTTATCCAAGACACTGGAAAAAGCCATTGATGGAGAGGATGTGAAGAAAAATGAACTGTTACACATAGTAGGAGTGTAAATTGGTTTAATCCTGTGAGTAGCAGTATGGAGAGTTCTCAAAAACTGAAAATAGAAATTACGCATGAGTCCATTTTCCGAAACACTTTCGGGTATTTACTTGTAAAACACAAAATCACTAATTCAATGCGAAGTGTTCACTGCCCTGTTTATTGCAGTGTGACTTACAGTAGTGAAGAGCTGGGGATAACCTAAATGTCACTGACAGATGATTGAATAAAGATGTGTTATGTATACACAACAGAATACTACTCAGCTATAAAAAAAATGAAATTCTACCATTTGTAACATGAGTGGACCTAGAGGAAATTATGATTAGTTAAATGAGTCAGAAGGAGACATAATAATACACATTGTATTATTTTTCTTGTATAGTGGTATGTAGAGAAACCAGATACACAGATGAACCAAATCAAACAAAACTAGACTTTTAGTTTATAAAAGAGAAGGATGACGGGGGTAGGAAATGAGGTAAAAGGGTCAATTATGGGGTGAAGGTTAGAATTGAAGTATTGATGGTCAACTTAATGTAATATATGCTTATCGATTTATGGTGAGACGCATCTTAAATCTATGTAAATATTATGATTCAATAGTCCTTCAATAAAATTTATAAAAAGGAAAAGCAGAAAATTTCAAACTATATAAAAAGCAAGTTACAATAATATGTTCTCTAAAAAAATAAGTCTAATAATACATAACATATATTGCTATTGAAAGAAAATGAGATAGAAAAACATGTAAACAAAAAGCTTAAGAAAGCTAGTGTGGCTATGTTACTGTCAGACAAAAGTAACCCTATAGAAAAGGAGTCAGCAGAGATAGAGATCTTTCAGTTTAATAAAAGTGTCAATTTATCAGAAATCCAAAAGAAACATATATGTGTATATGCCTAATTAACAGCGATTCAAAATACATGAAGCCGATGTACACAGAACTAGATGGAAAAAATCAAATCCATAAAATTATCTCAGAAATT
The DNA here is from genome assembly GCA_004363575.1 of Solenodon paradoxus. Taxonomy (NCBI): domain Eukaryota; kingdom Metazoa; phylum Chordata; class Mammalia; order Eulipotyphla; family Solenodontidae; genus Solenodon; species Solenodon paradoxus. The sequence goes on along the minus strand of RJWH01000715.1, from coordinate 76,778 downwards.
TCATCACCTCTTTCTTATTAATTGATAAAAACAAGTAGACAAAAATCCCAGACTTAAATGATCTGAATAACAGTATCAACTTTCTTGACAAAATTGCCATCTTTAAACATTCTGCTCAGCACCTGCAGAAAATATTCTTTGCAAGCACACAGGGAGAACATTTATCACCAGTGCTAATACAATGACTGAGTGCATTTCAAAAGACTGAAAAGTGAAGTGACACGTTCTCTGAACAGAGCAGAATGAACTAGAAAAAGAAGAAAACTCTTCTGCTCAAGTTCTTACTCTTTAGCAAACAGTGAACACACTGAGACTTACAGAATGGAATAGAGTCATTCTCTTACCAAGAGACTGATTTTAAGCTCCATTAGTATTCATGCAGCCACATGATTTCTCTCTTCCTCTTTTCTCTCCCATTCTCTGTCTAGATAGAAAAGTTGATAGCTATATAGATGATAGACAGACAGATAGATATGCATATACAATCTTAAAATATTTAATTTAAGCTTTTTCATTTGCAGTACTTTTAGATTTACAGAAGAGTTGTAAGGATAGTAGGGAGAGTTCCTATATATCTTGTACCCAGTCTCCCCTAGATCATCATGGAATACTTACAAAAACTAGGAAATTAATGTTGGTACAATGCTACTAGCTAAATTACAGACTTTATTTGGCTGTCACCATCATGCCAAATTTCTCTTCCAGGAGAGTACATTGCATTTAATTGTTGTCTTCTCAGTTTCTTCTCCAGTCTTGTTTCTTGGTCTTTCCTTGTTCTTTGTTTCTTTTTTTGAAATGACTTTGACATTTTTGAAGAGTACTGGTTGGGTATTTTGTACAACGTCCCTCAATTTGGGTTCATCTAATGTTTTCTCATGATTAGACTGGAAATACAAATTTTTGGAAAAACTAGAACCGAAAAGAACTATTCTTCTGATTGCACATCAGAGGGTACATAATATCTACATGATATTTTACTGTTGATGGTAACTTCAGTCACGTGGTTAAGGTGTCCTAGGTTTCTCCACTGTAAAGGTAGATTATCCTTTCCACTGTGTTCTTTGGAAGTTAAGTCACTAAGTTCAGTCTATACCCTGGAGGGCAGATTACCAGATAATTTGTGGACATATATTGAAACAACCACAGTAATTAATAAATATTTGGAGCAAGATATCTGAAGTAATGTCAGTGTATCATTTCTCTATAAGATTTTCCTCAGTGAATCTTGCCTACAACAATTACTGTTCTAAGGTGATTTACTGTTATCTTCATTCCTGCATTTATTATTTGGAACACTTTTATTAGGATGAGCTACTTCTTCTCATTTATTTATTATTATTATTATTTACTACCTCATTTATTTAATCACTTATTTATATTGGTATGGACTCAGAGATTTTTACTTCATTTTTTGAGTTTCCTAATTGAAATGTTTTGCTAACTTTCAACAACTCTAAACCAAAACCAGAAATCTATATCGTACACTTTGATGTAACTTGTAATATATTTAAATGTAATATACTATAATATAATAAACAAACCAACTGTTAAAAGATATTTTGGAGCTAACTAGAGGGAACTTTAGTATGAATTAGTTATTAGGTGATATTAAGAAGCAAATGTTAATTTTGTTAGATATACCAATGTTATTGTGGTTTTATAAGATAATGGCCTTTGCTTTTAGGACAGCTCAAGGAAATATTTAGGGATGAAACATCATGATCTTTTTGTTTTATTTTGCTTTATTTTTGAAAGGTCTATTAATGTGGCTATTTCATGATGGAGTCCTAAAGATTTAAACTGAAAGTAGTTAATCAAGGACTAGTTGGTGTAGTGGAAATATGTGGGCCTGGTTTACTTTAAGACTGTATTCTTCAGAAGTTAAGTCACTAAGTTCAGTCTATACCCTGGAGGGCAGATTACCAGAGAATTTGTTGCCTGAATTGAGCTGATTTAAAGAATTGTAGCTATTTCAATATTTAAACTGAGTCACTTCATGGATCCAGAGCTCTTTGAAAAGGAGGCAGGTATACTTGAAGAAGAAATTCAATATCATAAGCACATATGTGAACTACTTCTCTTAACCTTCCTGAAAGGGATCTGCAGACATATTCCAGGTCACTGCACAAGGAGAATAGGTAAACACCTCTAACGTCTAGGAATTATTGAACATTCAAATAACATGGCACCTGGGGGCATGGGATACCATTGTAGTGGGAGTTTGTGGAGCCTGAGATTACAAGATAAATAGAATTTTAACCAATTCACCTCTTAGTGGACTTGCAGAACTCTGAATATATCTCAAGGTTAATTTTCTAGTTTTTGCGTGGGAATTTAAAAGAATTTCTCACCTTGGCTCCCAGACTCTTATAGTAAAGATTATTATGATCTAAAAGATCAAAAGGAATCGTGTGGCGTTTCGGTTCCCCACAAAAATAATAAATCAAAAGCATTGCTACATACCTTAGGGAACCAGAGTTATTAGAACCAACACAAAAGATGTGAAAGAGGCCGGGTGCTCTGGCCATTGCTGAAGACAGAAGGCTTTTAGAGACTAACAGTGAATTTTCATCATGTTAATAAGAGGTAACTTCAACAGCGGCTGTTATTTTAAAAACAGTTTCCTAATCGGGAACAAACAGATTTCATCGTGGTCCCGGGATTTAACAATTGAATTGGCATTTCTTCCCTATTAATAGCAGAAAATATCAGGAAACAACTGTTTTTACTTTGAAGGAACAACAATAAACTGTGGTAAAATTTGCCTGAGGTAATACCAACTTTATGGCACTTTCTTTATGGAATCTGAAACGGGATGTTATGTTGATGACGTCACGCTGACATAACCTGAGGCGCAGAAGTGGATACCCTAGATGCTTTGTTAGGACACTTACATACCTGTAGTGATACACTTGTAATCAAAGGGTGGGACACCAAGGCCTCAAAATTACAGGGCCTTCTTGTTGATACTTTCAATCGTCTCAGCCTCATTGGCCGCTATAGAATAAGACGACCAGCTTCAGGCAGATCAGCATACCAGCCCGTTATCCTGGACCTCTGCCATGAATCTCTGTCTCCTCACCCAATGGATTCTCTGAGACTGCAGCCAGGGAGACATGTTGGTGACATCAATTCATGCAGATATAACCTATGTGGGTGAGCAAGTTATTGTCTCATACAAAAGTGACCTAGGGGTTCTCTGGATGGGCACTCCTGCCTAGGACTTTGACTCTTGGCGGCATGACACAGGGATGAAGGCACACTCGGACTATTTGTGTGGCAGGGGAGGCTAACACTTTTGTGTTGTGATAACCCTTGGTCCTGCCTGTGTTTGCTGCTGTTTTTCAGTCTTCGTGTTGATTTTGTGGATTGTCTTTTGAGAAGATGGGTGCGGAGAGTAAGAAATTGAATTTATATCAGTATGTACTTAACAGCTGTGAGGCTATTTTAATTTGAAGCTTTGAAATAATCTTATTAAAACCGGACTAGTGATTTATAATAACAATAACAGAGTGACTTTCATTTTGTCCCTTTCTGTGGGGCAGGTTAGTTCTGGGTGCTGCTGATCAAAAAAAGGCACGGTATAAAAATTTCCACTTGTGAACTAGGAAAAAAATGTTTTCGTGTTTATTGCTGTTGACTAAGTGAGTTCAGGGTGACTGGAAGGTCTGACATTTGCAGGTCATTTTCATGCCTGAAGAGAGCATGAAGGATCTGGTATGGACCTGAAATTGTTCTGGCTAAAACAGGAGAGAGAGACCCAGAGAAGAGACTCACAAGCCACATTCTATTACTTGAGATTTGGAATCTCCATGGGGAAAGGTATAAACAGAGGTGACCTTTGGGATGGTGACAGAAAATAAATTTTGGAAAATTAGAGATGGATAGTGGAGATTTCTGGAGAAAAAATACTTTGTGTGGGATATAAGCTATTCTGTCTCCCCTGAAAACTGTAAAATCCATATTGCTTACTGATGCCTGTGCCTATGGGGTGGGTAGTCTCTCTGTTGTAGAGGAAGTGAAATGTGGGGTGAAAATAGAGACAACATGTAAAGGCAGTCAATGCTTGGATTATAGAAATCATTTTGTCCTATTCCATAAATGTCATTTTTCACTCTCAACTGGAGTTTTGTTGAGCTTGAGTAGGATTCATGCACAATTACTCTTCTTACATCACATCTATTTTTACACAGATTTAACTCATTTTCCCCAACAGAGAGTCAGCATTTCTGGACCACCTACTATGTTTGGTCACTAAGCCAGCTGCATACCCAGGTAGGGGGCAATGCAGTGGGAGTTGCCTGTCCCAGGGGAGAGAAGATAATCCCTGAGTTTATTTACAATTGTTCATGAACTGTAACTATAAAAAGTAGGCCTACTTTCCGTCAGTTTTCTTATTGTTTTTAAATTCTTCGCCTATAACATACAACCTTTTTACCTTCACTTGCATGCATGTCTCCTCTTAATACCTTCCTTGGTATGCCAATACTCTTAAGTTTTTCATGTTGATATGGTAGAGACACTGTCATATTATGTATGAGCCTTGAAGAGATTAAGAACTTTCCTTAGGACTCTACTAGTTAACAGCAGAGTCAGGATTTCAATTTGGCACCTCCGGAGTGTGACATGTTCGGTGCCCTCTCATTAACCAGACTCCTCAATGCAGTTTAGAATTCATATCAGGCTCCTCTGCAGGTCTTTCTTCTATTCTAGGATTTGGCAGGTTACTGTTGTTATCTCTTGGTTTCTATCCTCATGGAGGGTAAAGTACCGCTAGAACTAATGGGTAAGTACTCATTCTCTCCTTGGTGACAAAAATACTTTGTTGTCTCTGGTCTATAAAGCTCTCATAATGTCAGCTTTAATTGTGAGAAGAACTATATATAAAAGCAGTGACTAAATTTGGACCTACAGGACAGTACAGCTGTCCTTGCCTAATGCTTTTGGCTCATTCTCATCAAATAAACATAAATAGCATTGTAGCTTGTTTGTGATGAAAGACAAGTCTCTTGGAAGGAAAAGTTTATTTTAAAAAAGAGAGCTTAAAGCAATCCAGCTATCATGATGAAGTATCAAAACTAACATACTCTTGGTTAAAATGTGCCTTTCTATATAAGCCCATCCTGAAAGGATGAGTGCGTGAGAGTAGTAAATCAAGAGTTCTAAACAGTTGAGAATGTTTGCTTTGAACTGAATTAAATGTTAAGCAAAAATAGAAAAATCCTTCTTAATTACATTTGAATTGCACCCTTTTCCTATTTTGCCTCATTTTTAGCCTCTGTTCTTCAATTCTGAAAATTTGTTGTTAAAATATATTAGTCAAAGGTAGATTAGTTCTTTTTTTGCTGTTTTCATGGTAAAAGATTTCTCTTGATCATAAATTAACACCAAAAACATTTGACTTAAGTCTTAAGATGAACATATGGATTAGATTTGTTTAGAAATAAACATGGTTTAAGACTTGTCTGTTGTGTGGTTTTACTAGGAGAGGGAAGGAAAAATACATTTTGGGCTTCTCTCACATAAAAACACTTAGAAAGATTTTTTAGGTCTATCATAACCCCAGCAACACAGATGTCCTCATTCTTGGAACAGTCCTGCCAATTCAGTCATTTTCCTACAGCTCTTATTGGGCGGGAGGGGCATGAGAGCAGTGCTGGTAAAAATGTTCCTGTTTCCTTTTCTTATACGTCCACTCTCTGACCCTCCATATTTTCTTAATCTTTGTTCTCTTTCTCTCTCTCTCTCTCTCTTTCTCTCTCTCCGTTTTTTGAAGATTAAATTATTCTGATGCTCTTCAACTTCAGTTGAATTCATTCAGTTTAAGTTTTGTCCAAGTGAGGTCCATAGACGATCCGCATTAAAATGTCAGGAGATATTAGAAATACAGAGTCCCAGGTTCCGGCCAGTCCTAGTAAATCCCCATCTTCCTGGGTCAAGTTCAGTTATCTGCATGTTAACCAGATTCCCAAGCACATCAAAGTTTGAGATCTTCTGTTCTAATCATTTGGTATTGGCTAAATTTTTACCTTGTCAAATTGTTAGGCTAGGCCCTCCTGGGCTATATATATGAGTTAACTATAATTTTAGCATTGCTTAGCAAGTTTTAGTTCTACTAGTATTTATTGATCCCTTATAGGCTTTTTCATATTATTTCACATAGCAGTAAGTTACACAGTGAAGTTAATATTTTATCCCACAATAAAGATGAAGAAACTGTTTTTACAGAGATTAAGTGACTTGTTCATCAAGTTTACACAACCAGTTAATGGGTGGAACTAGGATTTGGATCAGGTTTCAGACTCCATAACCCAACCTCTCTTTTCTTTTAATGTATATATTATTTTAATAAATGCCTTTTATTTTATTTTTAAGACATTTTTATTGAAATAATATTGCTTAAAAACCCTCCACAGCTGTTATCTTGATAAATTACATGGGGGTTATTGGCCCTCTGCTGTGGATCAGGCACGGTTCTAAATGCAGAAAAAGAACTACTACCCCTCTAGACCATATTCTAATGGGAGAAGATAGATGATAAAAAGTTCAAATGTTCATAAAAAACCACATTAAAGAAAATGCAATAAATGAAGATTCCAATTCAGAAAAATATGACATTCTTATATATACCCTATATTGTCCCATAAAACTGAAAAAGGTATTACTATTATTAATAAAGTTCCTAGTTTTATGTTTAGCACATGATGTGAGAATTGACCATACATATTAATTCATGAGAACTGTAGCCAAGAAAATGTATAATCTGGAAATTCATTCCTATCTCGTAAATGTTATAGCTATGATCAACTGGTCAGATTGGAAGGAATTTCTAAGCTGTTTAAGCACTTAACCACATGGCACATTAGGTAAACATTCTTCACCTATCACCCTGAGCATCTCAGCCTTCAGATAAATGCATATGATTTTGAAAAAGAACAGAAACAACTATCTCTGCTCTTTGCTTAGGTCATAGGGCCACATGAATATAATGCTATATTTTGAAACAAGTTTGCACAGATGCATTTCTGGCACTCATCAGAGAGCATGTATATTTATTTTAACTTGATCTTGATTCTGGTCCTCCTGAAAGCAAATTTAAGATAAGTGCCTAGTATGGAAGAGAGAGGAGGCAAAGGCTTTCAGATTCTCAGGTCTTTCCTCAAATCCCATGAGGTTACCTGAGAACAATGCACTTCATTTTCCTTCACCTAGCTCCCTACTGAACTGCCTTCTTTGAGTTTCACTTCTTTAAGCTTTTGAGGAAGTCGATGACAGAAATAATCGCATGAAAACTATTTTTGTATCCTCTCAAATGGCTTTTGAGACATTGCTCCTTCTGTTTTCTAAGGTTGTTTTCTGAGGTTCCATGCGAAAAGTTATGTGATCTGAATTCTCAGGAGGTTTTTGTTCTGACCAACTCTGCTGTGAATGTGACTGACCTCTAGTCACTGGACTCAGATGTTGCTTCTCAGAATATCCCCTTACTCCCTGCTTTCCTCCTACGGCACTAATTCCACCTTCCCTATCCAAGCTCTACATCTTGAACACTGCTTCGAAGCTCAGTTTTTCGCTGTTTCTGTGTCTGTCTTCCTCCTCACAACGCTGTTATCATGAGGATGGTAACCTTGACTTGGCCTTCTCCGAGTCCTCAGCAGCCATCAGAGTGGGAGACACATAAAGACATTTTTGCATTCAATCCAAACTGGTCTAAATTTGAAATTAGGTATAGGAGTAAAGTGAGTAGGAGTAAGCTTTAAATGCTTAAGAGAAGTTACTCTAATAATGGAAAGTGACTGGGAGAACCTAGAATCTATCCCAGATGTCACAAAGGCAACTACTACTCAGTGGGAAAGGACACTCACTTAGGGGACCTCTACTTAAAAAATGAATCTGTTTCCTGTTTATACTGCAGAGGGTTGAGACTCCTCAACACTCCTCAACATGCTAGTTGCAGTTGGGATAGTATAAAGACAAGTTTCGTAATTGTAACCTAGTATTAATTCCCCCTTCTGTTAATAGGTCCCCAATTTTGCCTTGGAGTATTACCTCTCTCCTTTTACCTTTTATACCCCTTAATGGACTGTCAGTTAAGAAAGCTATTCTTTACTAGCCAAAGAAGGGGCATGTGATTTGAATAAGGCCATGTGTTGGCCACTCTTAGGAAACAAATCTTAAGAAGAGGGTCCCAAAATCTGAAAATGGTTAGAACTCTTTCATGAGTGGGTCCCTCTGAAGAGATTGTCTCTTAGATTCTATTTCAGATCCTGAATGTTGTTTGTGCCTATCTTCCCTGAAGTGTGATTCAGTTATTCATTCTTCAATAAATATTTATTATATATTATTTGAGGCTTCAAGGATTTTGTGTTAAAAAAGATAGGTAAGTCCCTACTGTCATGGCTGATGTTCTGCAGTGGTTCTTCAGCTTTTCCTCATTCTTGGAGTTTCCCCACATCTTTTCAATAAATTCCTTCTTTGCTTATGTGATACAACCACGACCCCAGTGGACACACTGATCAGGTCCACCCTCCTTACATGCCACACAGGGGCCTTCCTGAGTTTGATGCAGCCCATGCTCATCTCACAAATGGTCAGACACGTCATACAACCCACTTAGACAAATTATAGAAGATCCTTCTATACTTATTGGCTTTTATTGATTGTTTACTTATTTGACTAGTTGACAAGAACACAAAGGATTTCAAGTTCCAGGTTTTTCCTTGGGCTTCTGATACCCTTATATGTACTGTTCCTTCATCTTAGTATGTGCTTTTCTTCCTACCATTCCCTACCCAGCAAAATTCCATCCTTTTAAGATTCAGTTCAAGCATCAGTTTCTTCAGCCTCTGCCTTTAAAGTTTGTTTTAATAGAGGCAACAACTTGGACTTTCAAACCAGTTTCATTCATTCACTAGTAAACTAGAGTAAATTACTGAAACTCATTTTCTTGAGTAAATACTTATATTTCTTTATCTAAAATGGGAATAATAATACTTGCTTTATTGAACTATTATGTAGATGGAATGAGAAGAATTAAATGCGTAGCTTAATGACTGATACAGAGACACTGCTTAAAATTATTTTAGTTTCCTTTTGAAAATTTAGGTTCATCAAGAAACAGATGACACACTGAAATTAGGATAATTTATAAAGTTGGGCAGTGTATAAGAGAACTACTAGGGTCAGTACATTAATTTGGGGTTAAAAGTAGCAGAGGAAGTACTAATACCAGCCCTGAAGGGACAAAGGGAAGGAGAAGTAACACAGGAGAGAGTCTTATAGAGAATGACCTTATGAGGACCGGTGCCCATAGCAGAGGGTTGGATACCTAAGTGTCCTTGCAGGAAGGGAAATGGAAATAAATGTTGTAACTTCATTCACCTCCTATCTCCCACTAAAGTTCCCAACAGGAAGCTGGAGGACTAGGTGCCTGTTGAAATGCTCATACAAATCAGCTTTCTAGGACATAGAGCAGGGGAAGAAGGGAAAAACAGAGCAAAGATATTCCCTGTAACTTTCTTTATGAAGCAAGGTAAATCACTTACTCTCATTATACTCATTTACAAATAAATTAAATGTAGTTTAACTTATTTTCTTTATGAACCGCCACTCAGTTCTTTCATTTTAAACTATACAATTGCTATTTTTAGATTAAAAAGTGTTAAATGTAAGTACTTTATTATAATCAGTTCAATGTTAAATTTAGCCCAGCATAGTAATTTAAAAAGTCTTTTTAATGTCAGAGTATGTAAGTTTCCACTGATGTCCAGGCAAGCCTCCACCCCTGTTTGCCTACATTGTTTTGAATATCATGCATAGCCAAAGGCTAGGGTTCATCTCTAGACCTATGAAATCCCCCACATGATGCCTCAATAAGACGAACCACCAGCATCAAAATTCTGGAAATTCCTGAAGCTGACAGAGGAGTAAAATGTATCTGGAGACTAAATTTCTTGTTTTTCCATACTCTAATTAGCCATTGATTTAGAAAGGGCAGATGTTTTGTGTCTCTTCTCCCTGACTGGCTAGTACTTTTATTCTATCATTTATTCCTCTTTCCCCATCTTATGGTGTATTCAGTGGTTGTTATAAAAAAGGATCAGGAAGCAAAAATAGCTTCTCCATAAAGGAACAACATTAGGAGGCAATTAAAAATATTATAACTCTTGTATTTGTCTCTGATTATGAGGTAGAACCCCCTAGAATTGGTAGCATATTTAGCCATATCATTAATTTTTACCTTAGTGGGAATCAGTAAACAAAAATTCTCTCTTTGAGAAGTGGTTTTGATAGAAGACAGAGAAAAGGAATCTTGAGGTCAAAAGTATAAGTGTGCTCTGGTGGCCTAGCTGACAAGTTCACTGCTTCCTGCAGAGCGCAGTCCAGATGCATCCCAAGGACCCCGGTTTGTGACCTGGGATTGGGGGAACAACTATGATGAACAATTAAATAAAGTAAATAAAGTGCTTATTCTTCCTCTCTCTTCCTGCCTGCCTACTCACCTTCATTACTGCCTGTATATTTTCTTTAAAAAAACAAAAAGGGTCTATGACCAAGAAAAGTGCAAATCAAGTTTAGTAAAGACATTGGATGGACTTGAACCCAATGGTAAAATTCATGTTTCTTGGTATTTCCCTTAGATCCGGACATAGTACAAGATCAGGGTTATTCATTTATTTATGACAGTTTTCCATCCTTAGCTGTTTCAGAATTCTGTTGTGGTTTCTATTTGGTGGTGCGGGGTGGTATTTTGAGCCAAGTCTAGATTATTTTTTTCTTTCACTAACATCTCAGTGATAAGAGCACTTTATTTTCCTGACAATGTTTTTTTTTTTTCCCCACATATTTCCATTCTGTGCATTTCCTGGCCTGGTTTTTGTCTAGAAAAGACAAGTGCACTCAAACCCTTGCCAAATATGAGAAAGCCATGGAAGACTTCCTTTATGCTCCTTGGAGTGGTGCTTTGAGAAGAACTGATGGAGGAGTCATGATGTCTGTTTGTGTGTGTATGAGGTCTTTGGTTTCTCCATTCTTGAAATGTCAGTTGAATTTTTATTTGGAGAGTAAATGTGACAACTTCATGGTTCATCTACAGGAAGAATGAGAAGGTTAGGGAAGTAAGTTTTCATGTGTTTAGGAATACATGAAATTCCATTAGCTCTTCATGGATTAGTGGTAGGTTATTTCTCCTGCTGGAGAACAAGTGATTTCATCACTGGTATAAATAAAACTGCAGGTAGAAGTCAGGTCTCCAGTGGAATTCCTGATTCATTCCAGTGGGCTAAAGCAATCTTCCTTTGGGAGTAAAAGGGAATAGTGAATTGCTTTGAAAAAATATGGGCTCATGGCCATAACTTTGTGGATGTAAAAGACATGGTCTTTGGGTTCAGACTTGGTTCTAATCCAGGCTCCATTATACATTTACTGAAGGTCCCTGGGCAAGTTACTTCCCTACTTCAGTTTCTTCATAAATACTAAGACAAAAATAGTACCTACCTCACAGTGTTGTAAAAAGGGGCTCATTACAAAGCCTATTCCACAGAAGGGGTTGAGTGAACCAATATTCTACAGTAAATGTTTATATTTTTTTGTAAAGAAGAAAAGCTCACATACAGAAAGTTGGTAAAGACAAACTCACAAGAGATCATTTCTCTTAGTTATTATACACAGTAAGTGGCAGGTGACAATTTTCTCAAAGCAGGGAAATTATGAATGTTAAAGTGGTCTTTTCAAAAGCATAGTCTCATAGTATCTAGTCTTAGGAAAATGCTGAAAGTTTCAGCTTGCACTAAAAGGGAAGAACAAAAGAAATTCTGGATTTCTGTTTAAAAAGTGTCTTACCTCAGGCTTCTCTAACAACCTGTCATAGACCTGGTGGCTTATACACAGTAATAGTTTATTTTCCTCATAGATCTGGAGGCTGGAGTTCTGAAATCAGGGTACCAGTATGGTCAGATTCTGGTGAGGGCCATATTCTGGATTGCAGACTGCCATCTTTTTTTTTTTGAAGGAAAGTTGCAAGCATAATAAATGAAGGAGATCAGAGATAGGTAAGAAGAGGGAGAGGAAGAAGAAATGTTTTATTTATTTTATTTAGTTTTTTATCTTGGTTGTTCCCTCCGGGCTGTGTGTCACAAACGTGTGTCCTTGGGATGTATGTGGACTATGTCAGGTGGAGTTAATCATTAGCCACTAGTGCACACCACCTGCAATCTTTTTTTTTTTTATTGTATTCTCCCATGACAGGAAGAAAGCAAGGAGCTCTCTGGGGTCCCTTTGATGAGGGCAGTAATCTCATGAAAGCACAACCTTCACAACCTAATTCCCTCCTAAATGTCCCACCTTCTAGTAACATCAGTGGCAGCTAGGTTTCAACATAACGAATTTAGGTAGGGTCGGGGGACAGACAGTCCATAATAGATGAGGACTTCATAACAAATTTGTTCAGACATACTAGTTTCTCCTTGAAAATGAAACCACCAATAACAGAATATTTGTTAAATGCTAGGTATTTTCATATACATGCATGCCCTTTTCCTAATCCGTATGAAATACCTACAAAAGTTACTTTAGCCTGTGATCCTTAGCAAGAAACATATTGTAATTATGTACATATGTAATATATATTATAGATATATATTAGAGTAAACAAAAATTTCATGAAGCAATACTTGCCCTTGTGATGTATAATGTACTCTTGATATTTTAGGCTGTATTATTTCATTTTGTTAAAAATGTTAATTGAGTCATGCCCTGGTGACCTAGTGGTTTAGTTCACTGGGTCCAGTTCACATGCATCCCAAGGCCCTGGTTCAAGACCCAGGGGAAACAACCAGATGAAAAACTAAATAGAATATGTAGAATACTTCTTCCTCCTCTATGCCTGCTTGCCTGCCTACTCACCTTCACTCCTGCCTGTCCCTTTCCTTAACAAAAATTAATTGTAGTTCAAATTGACATTATAACCTAATGTATAGTAACCTGCATTTTGAAAACCTCTGTGCTACATTCTAGGTACTAGGGTATATATATATAATTTTTTTTTTTTTTTGTCATAGAATTGGATGTTTCCAAATCATGAGAGATGTGACCTAGGCCACATAACAGGAAGCGTCCAAGTATGGATTTGAATCTAGAGTTTTGATTCTGGTGTCCATATTGCTTCCAGCACACTCCAGTGTTTTTGTGTGGAATTTATCTCTCTTTTTTTAATGTGTGTATATCTCTGTCTCCCAAACACTATTAGCTCTTCGGATACCTTGAAGCAATTTGTTAGGCCAGTCATGGAAGCAATTAAAAATAATTCTGCTAAACATGAAAGGCACAGCCTCTATAATTCTTTTTCTTGCAAGGTTCTCACTGAGCTCTCTGCCTGCAGAAAACCCTGTCTTTGTATTCAGATGTTTAAAAGTAATGTTTTATTTTTATTTTTCAAAGGGAGGCACAAGTTGTTGACTGAAACTGAGGAGAAAAGTATCTACTTGGTGTTTGCTTTTCCATTTTACACCCACTTGGCATGGAGAATGAATAAAATCAAGGCACCAAAATAAAGAGGGCATGTTACATCCCTGAATTCATTTTGATAATATTTTTACTAATACCTTAAAACAAGGACCATGACCCGCCCACATTCATTTTGATAATGTTTTTACTAATACCTTAAAACAAGGACTATGACCCACCCACATTCCTTAGCCTATCATGTTTTTCAAGCTGATATGTTACTTTTTGGAATTCTTAAAGGTAAGTTTTATGAATCCAATGTAAAAAACAGCTAATGCGATTATTTTTTTGCAAAGTTCTTTATTCTAATAAAAGCATGGAAAGACTGTTAATGTGACCTTCTTCTCATTTGCAATTAGATGGAGTGACTTAATCTAACCTGTGAAATTTCTCACTAAAAAACTCCAGCAGGATTATTAGCCTAATTGTGATGATGATTTTGCAATCTATGTGTCACATCATTACATTGGACGCCTTAGCTTTACATTATTACATGTCAATAATATTTTAATAAAGTTAGGAAAACACGATCTCCAAAAGTATGACAATCCACAGTCAACCAGTGCCTCACTGCTCAGACAGCTTGGTATGTCCAACCCAGAGCTAAGTCTGGGCAAGCGAGCCATTGTAGGTCTTGTAGTTCAAATTGTCAGAATGTACATGATTACTGCAAAAACTGTAGTTGTTAAAACAAGTGAAGAAAGAGATTGTAGACTTTGCTATAACTCAACAGCTAGCAAAAACTGGATTTCTGCCCAGAAGATAAGAAAAATCTTCTTTATGACAGGTCCTTAATTCAATCACTAAATGTATATCAAGTATTTACTAGGTGCTGGGTAAAATGCCAGGCTTTTTACCCTATCCTAAAATTGTATCATTGCAAAATCATTTTCTTTATACGTCTTCTGTTCCAGAAAGTATTTTTGGGTGATTAGAAGTACGGGACCAGTATTCTTTCAGAAATATTTAGATAGGCCTTTTCCAAGATGTTCAAAGTAGGCTTTTCCCAATATAGGCCGCCTTGGTACGTAGAGTGTAATGTTTGTTGAGGTTGGCAGCTGTTACCCTTACCTACTTAACTATGGAGTCATCTCCCAAAACAGAGAAAAATGTGTTAGGGCAGGCAATCATCTGCAGGCAAGGCTTGTTATATGAAATCATCCCCTCCTGTGAAGATCCTTCCAATCTCCTCTGTGCCCCTAGGTTCCCTTCTCATACCTGAGCAGGGAGTTTTTGGTTTGTTCCATTTACCTTAGAATTTTGGGCCATATACAGTCACCATATATATGTCAGTAAATAGTGTCTTTTCTCCTACTACTAATTTTTTTTATTTTAAATTGTTTGTCCAACCGGTGATGAACCTCAGAGGGATGGGAAATTTACGCACCCCCCTCCCCACCCCCAACTCTAACATGTTTTTTTCTGAACCAATTTCCTGGCTCTGATGCTTCACACAATATTCTCATATGCAAGGTAAGTGCAGGCAGATTTGGGGGTAGGGCAGAAGTGGAGTTGAGAGGTCTCATTCTATTTTGCTTAATGGGTGGCTCTTGAAGTAGCGAGACATAAACCTAGTTCCCTCTTGCATGAGGTTAAGAATAGTGATTATTGAACTTTCTCTTTGCTCGGTAGAAAAGAGCCGTTCTCTTAGATGGTTAAAGCATAGAGATGTTTTGGGATTGTTATAAACTAAAGGGATTCTGATTATACATAGCTTTGGGATTGAAGATAATTTATGTTCATTTTCTTTCATTCATTTAAAAACCAAAAACAAAAAACCAAAACATCTCTGTCTTCAAGGAGCATCCATTTTACTTTTGACATAGTAATATTTAATTCAGGGGCTGTGTTCTTGAGAAAGCTGCTTCGTAGTCTTCATAAAACTAAAATAAAATAAACCCTAAAATCTCAGTAATCTTGAAATCATTGACTTTTCAATTAATTATTTATCAAACAACTATTTATTATCTTGTATTTATAGGCACTTTTCTGGGTTCTAGACAATGGGATTATGGGAACATTGAGAGAAGTATTGCTGTGGGGATTATTAACCCTGAAATTATAGATTGAAGCTTCAATGTCATAGTAACGAGTCACAGATAACTATTGTTCCATGGTTAAGTACCAGCTACCATATTGAGTGTTTGATGTAATTATCTTATTTAGTTCTCATGATACCTTTGGGCAGTATTATTAAACTCATTTTAATTATTATCTCCTTTTTATAGTTTAGAAAACTGAGGCTTTGAGAGGTGAAATATCTTGGCCAAAATAATAAAGCAAGGAAGCAGTGAGGCCAAGATATTCATCTTTGTGGGACTCTTTAATTTCTAAGAGCCTTTAAACCTAAAAGTTAACAATAACTCTGCCATTAAATGTGGTGTATTGCTCTCTTACTGGAATTATTTTGTAAGCGAGGGAGCAGCACTTTAGTTGATGGTTGATGCTGCTCAGGCTTATTAAAAGAGGCCAATGCCCACATTTAGAGACCTTGGTAATACTGTGTGTGTTTCATTAATGGTTTCTCTTTAGTTAAAACTTATTGGTCTATGTAAATGTCTTCATAAATGCCACTGAGATGTTTTTGGAAATAGTCCTTTGTTGTTTTGTTTTTTTTCCTCCAAGTACTTAAAGTGTTTTCCTGCCAAATTTAAAGCTTTTAATTGAAAGTGCAGAGCCCTTGGAAAGAATGAACATTCTCCATGGCCCTGCTCAGACCTACTGTTTTCCCTCTAGTTGGAGGAGAGGGACACTGTGCAGTTGCAAGAAGAGTGAACTGCTTTTTGCTTTCTTCATTTTCTACTCATCTATTTAGAAATCCAGACCTAATGTTACGGTGGCTGCCGAGCACAGGTAGGTTTGACAGTTACTCAGGTGGTAAATGGACAGTGAAACAAGGCTGCACCAACAATTAGGAAGAGCATTTATGACTTCAGTAGTCTCACCTCTTGAAAAGCAGAGGGAGTGTGTTGAAAACATTTATTATTTTCTATACTAGGCCTCTATACTATTTCCTTGTGTTAAACTATGTGAAATGTTTTACTCTGCTCCATCCCTTTCCCTATCAAGGGCCAAAAAATGGAGAGTTTCAGCCGAGTTTTAAATGGGGACTATTGACTCTGGCACAGATACCTTTGGCTTTTTGCCTCTCTCATCTCTCTCTTCCTCTTTTTGTCCTTCAGTCTGTCCCTTTCCACAATCAGTTACATCAAAACTTTTGATGCCAGAATGTCTAGTTTGCATCGGTATCTACCTGACATCTGTCACCAGGGTAAAATGAAAATAAGTGAAGAACTTCGAGCTCTGCAGGTATCAGTTGCAGGACCGACCTCAGGGCTGCACAGCCTGTGTGTCTGCCCAGGAACCTGTGCCTGGAAGGGCCCCACGCCTAGTTTAATGTTCTGCTGTCACTGTCTTGAGATTCTTAATTTTACAATAGGAAAATAGGGGACCCGTATTTTCAGTTGGTGCTGAGTCCAACACATCCTGGAGCCAGATCTTCTTCGATCTAAAGAGGAAAGACCGCCATGCTTCCCCCAGTTATGTCCTCCAACACAGTTGCTTTTGCTGATGAGAATGTGGCACAATGTTCTGAAGTTTACCTGTGCGAATATGTGCTAGGACATCAAATGTCCTTCTCTGTTGCTGCTGCGAGACAACTGAAAAAGTATGTTTAAGACTTCGACAGTTTTCATGCTGCAGAATACAGACATCTGAGTTCCTTTAAAATCAAAGGATCATGTTATTAGGACATGTATAGCATTTCAAAAAACATGCCCCCACTTCACCAGCTTCTCTGATTCCCAGGACAAAGACCATCTGGAGAGAAGCAGAGAGTTGTGAGAACATTATAAAGGAACCGTTGTCAAGGGTCACCTTTATTCATGGATCCATACACCCCCCCCAATTATCTCTGGGGTGTCTACAAGGTGCAAGGCCCTCTCACAGTTCTAACTGGGAACACGACAGATTTGGCCCCTGAGCGCCCTAAGCTGCAGTCTAGGGAGAAATCAGCTGTTGCAGGGTGCCCTGAAGAGCCACTGCTGCTGCAGTGAACACCAGGGAACCTAAAGCCAGCGGGGAGTTAGGAGACTCCTATTGGAGGGGACATTCATACCTGAAGAATGAAAGAGCAAGAGAGATGTGATCCCTATAGAGTTGACTTTAGTGATGGTTGACCTAGGGGAGTGAAAGGACTGTGTAGAGCTACACCAAGTTAGGTTTTCAGACCAGGTTGACTAGAGCATGAGAATCCCTTCTAGTGTTAATCAGCTGTGTAAACTCAGGCAAGTTACTTGGCTTCTCTGAGCCTTTAGCATTTCATCTGGGGATGAAATGGGGATAATTTTATTACCTACTTCACCTGGTTGCGATAAGATTAAGTAGTTAATTTCCCCCAAATCTAACACAGTGTTTGGCAAAGGGTATGTGTTAAATAAATATTGGCTATATTATTTCAAGACATATTAGCTGTTTTCCTGGCATAGCAGCTGTTATTTTTATGAGGAAGACATGCAATTCTGAAGCAATATAGCAGATTGATTTAATAATAAGCTTGGTTTCTTGTCACTTACAGTTTGGCCACAAATTCACTGTTTTTTAGTGCCTTCATCAAGATAAGCAGCCTTTCTGCCATGAAGATCTTTTCCCATGTGATTGTGATCAGGGACTTCAGTGAGAGATCAATCAAGATAAGAGAATTCCTGTGCTGGGGGAGTCGGAGTTCTGAACCCCAGTAATTGTGCTCAGCTGAGTCACAAACGGAAATAATGTGGCTGATCTCACAGGATTAAAACCAGGGATCCTTATTAATATGGATAGTCAAGATGTTGAAGTCATAGCCTCAAGGAAGGAACTGGGACCCCTGGTAGCCCCTTTGAAAACATTGGATGTATGTACCTTATTTGCGGTTAAAGTAGATACCATCTAGAGGATGCTGAGAACATAACCCTCACTACTCACCCCTGTTACCTGGTCTCCTAATTATTGCCATCTGTCCTCCTCACTGCACTGAGTTCCCTTTCACAAGGTCATACCTGCTCTGTGCTGACCCAGTCAGGTCAGCCTGAGCGACAGCGAGAACCATGACTGTTGTTTGTGGTGCTCTGCCTGAGAGTGTTCGTCAGTGGACTTCCTCCTAGAAACAGGATGCTGGACTGTTGATTTTTCTGATATGAGCTTTTAAAAAGTTCTGAACATGGGGCCGAGTCTTTGGTTTTGATTTGGATCATCTACCCTGTAGAATTTGTTTAGAAATAGATCTATTTCTTTTTTTTTTTTTTTAAATTGATTTAATTGAAGGAATAGTGCATTAAAACATTAGCTAGATTTAAGGTATGCATGATAGTAAATCAACATCTGTATATAATACAGTAAGTTCGACCACTATTCCTTTACTAGTTTTTCCTTCCCTAGACAATTAGCCCTCTTTACCCTGTCTGTTCCCCTTCCCTCTCCCCCATCTTTTCTGAACCCATTGATTTGCTTTTTTTGGCTAAAAGTGTATTGTTGTTTGATTTAGTTCATGTTTAAAGTCTGTTTTTGTTTAGTTTATTCATTTGTTTGGAGATCTGTTTCTTGAAGCCCTTTGGACTTCCTGTCCATTTTTTTTGGTGTTTTTTTTGTTATTATTCATCCACTGATAAATAATCAGAACCTAAGTTTCAAAGAATTCTAGAGAAAGGAAGCTCTGCACTTCGTAGTCAACTAAGGAGTTGCTGTCTGAATATAGCGATGGTGCAAGCACGCATGAAAGCTAGATTTGTGTATCTGGGACTGATATTTGGAATATTAAGTTTTTCACTTAGCAAAATAAAGGATGGAATTCATGCTACAGCCTTGATCACCATATGTGATTGTCTGGTACAACTGTCTAGAATCAAATGTCCTATGCAGAAGCCTAGTCTACCATTTCACTGAGTGAAAGTGTTAACAAAGATGCGAATAACTTCTGAGTTATCTGCTGTTGAAGCCCAGTGTACATCTCAGATGTTATATGTATATAATCTTCCCAAAAACAAATGTATTATTGTCCCCTTTTCACATTTGAGGAAACCAATTCAGAGATATTTGGTAATTTACCCAAGGCCACACGGCAAGGAAGTAGGACAGTCAGGGATGGGGCTCACGTCTACAGTCAGGGGTTCATGAGCTGTGCTGCGTTCTAGCTGTGTGATGTTAGGTGTGTTGCAGATGCCCTGGAGATTGCATGTCCTTTCTTGTAAGATGTGATAAAAAATAATTGACTGTCGTGAGGATTAAATAATATATCTGAAGGGGCTTGGAAAAGTGTAGAGTGCTCTCAATATGCAAAATAATATTATAAAGAAAATTTGCCTATCATTTCCTCAACTCAGTTTAGGATATTTTATGCCAAAGCAGGCCTAGGCCCCCTCTTTTAGAACTTGTTGGTGACAGAACTCTCTATATGTTCAGAAACCTCCAGAACTTTTACCATTAGAAGGTTGGGTCACCCATTTATTGTGCTTTTGCATATGGGAAGCAAAATGCTGGGTGTTGCTTCATGATGGGGTATGTACAATCATAACTCTTGCCTTCATGGAACTCATAGGTTCATAGAGGATATTAGGGTTAAAAACATAAACTTGAAAAAACATATATAATGGAGCATATTTATGAATGCCCGAAAAGGAAAAATGCCATTAAGAGAGAAAAATCAGCAGGGTAGACATACTTAAATTGTCTGAATTTGCTTTTGAATAAGTGATGTTTGCTGAAACCTGAAGGATGAGTAGGAGTTCATTGGTCACAGAGCAGGCAAACATTTCAGGCCCAAGAAAGAGCAAATTTAAGACCCAGCATAAGGAAATGATAATTAAAAAGTAATTTTAAAAGCTAATATTTAATGAACTCTTATGTGTCAGCTACTATATCAAGTACTTTGCCAGTGCTTTATATAATTTTGTGCTCAAATGCTCTTTGGGGATGATGCTATTTTTATTCCTGTTCTACAAATGAGAAAACTAAAGCTAGAGAGATTAACTATCCACATTCACTTAGCAAATTAGTGTTGGAACGGGGTTCAAATTCAGGCAGGATGATTTGAAAATTCACTTTTAAGCTACAGTCTCATTTCAGCTAAATAGCTGTATGTCAGTTCTCCTATTAGAGTTCAGTTGCAGATAACAGAAACCACTTCAGCTAATTTAAGGAAGCAGAGATTTATCAGATACTCAGTAATTTACAGAATCACTGGACAAACTGGAAGGGAGATTCTCAGGCTTAAAAATTGAGGCAGAGCTTCCAGAGACAAACTCCTTCTCTCAGAACTGCATTTTTCTTCTGTGATTGAGAAAACTGCTGCTGTAGAAAACCACCCAACATGGGAGCCAATGTCTGCAGATCCATACTGATGGTGGCCCAGTCTGTACCATCAAAATAGGTGCCACATCCTCTGCCTTGTCCTCACTTAAATGAGGTTTGAAGTCAAGTCTCACTCAAGTGTTTGGGATTGACAGACTTATTTCACATGCTGATCTACAGCTGCAAGGAAGAAACAGGAAATTTGGTGCTCAGATTTCCTGCTATGCAGTGTAGGGAGGCATCCTAGATAGAAGTGGGAAGTCAGTTTGGAGAATCCAATTCTCCCAGTGGGACTGTGCAGGGAGTAATGGGAGATGGGGGAGGCAGATAGGACCACATCATGAAGACCTTTTAGGTTATGTTAAGAAATATATAGTCCACATAGAATATAGCGGGAAGCAGGCAGCTAGTAAAGTCAGAGTATTAAAGATTAACTTGGCTGATGTGTGGAAATGGTATGGAGGAGACCAGAATGAATGCAGGAAGACCATTTATAGTCATAAGATAGAAAGAATTTCCTAGATTTTAAATAGATTTTGGACATTGAATCAACATATAGTATTGAGTTGGATGTGGGGAGTTGGGAAAAGAGATGTTAAAATGACTCAGGTTTTTGGCTTGAGAAACTGGGAAGATGGGGAGATCATTTACTGAGAGAAAAGTCTGGGGAGTGACTTGGTTGGAGGAGTGTTAGGGAGAGGAATTGGAGACTCAAAAGTACTCAAGTTTGAGATACAACTTAAATCTTTTTGTGGAAATGTTAAGTGGGCAATTGTAGAAGAATCTGGAGTCAGAGGATCAGGACTGGAGATGGAAATTTAGGAATCACCAATATATATTAAAGTCACAAGATGATGGGATCAACTAAGCACAGGGCATAGTGTAAGAAGAGAAGGCGGCATAGCTCTAAAATTGGAGCCCTTCCAACATACGAATTCATGTGGAAGAAGTGAGACTCAACAAAGGAGAGTGAGAAAGACCCAGAGAAATAGGAGGAAAACAGAAAGGTGTACAAAGAAGGAGGTGAAGGGACTGTTTCATGAAGGACAGAGTGGTTTTCTAAGAAGATATTTGCATATGCAACTTGATAGAATGGAGGTCTTTGATGACTCTTGGTGATTTGAAGAGAGCTGGAGTGAACTGGAGGTGAGGAAGTGGTAACATTTCTGCGGGTCTTGGCTGAGAAGAATAGTTGATGGAGCTGTGTGCTTTAGGGAAAGTGAGGTCTAAGGGCATTTGTTTTGTTTGTGTTTTGAGCTAAGTGATACCAGAGCATGTGGAATGCCATGGGGAATGATCCTGTAGAAAGGAAAGAAGACTGGTAACTGAAAACTGAAGGAATAAAGTTCCTGAGAGGGAGACTAGGAATGGGAGGGATCCTGGTCCACAGTGTAAAGTGGCCCTTGATAATCTATTAACAGGAAGGAATGAACAAAGAGTAATTACAGTCACAGGCAGACTGGGGATTTGGAGGTGAAAGGATGTTAGATTTGTCTGTTTGCTTTCCCCACTGAAGCACAAGGCAAGGCCAGGGTATCAGGAATTGAGGTCCATCTGTCTGAAGAGTTGGAACGTGAGGACTGGTATGGATCAAGTGACTGCTCACCTCTTCCCCTCCAGAATAACATGTGGTTCTTGTTTATTGTTTGGGTAAATCTTATACCATTCTGGTGTTTGGCCTTGATAAAAGGATTTATGCTCTGATAAGAAATAACTTTTCTAGTTCCAGAAACCCAGCAAATATCACCCAACAAACTTTGGTGGATGTGTTGTGAAATGTGCACAGACAGGAGTGATTTAAATATCCTAAAATGCATACAGTTATGTAAACAAAAGAAATGGTAAAATTATTTTTTTTAAATCACCCAGAAAAACTGAAACAACTGTTTTATTGCCATCATAAATAAATATGCATATCAGTGCACATTTACCATATATTATATCACTGTGGATACTGGTACCCCCCCATTTGGAATGGGGGAAATAGGGGCAAAGAACACCATATAATACAGAATCCAATGAGAAGTCCTGAGGCAAGAGCTGGGTAAATGTTTGGTGTCCAGAGTAAACCCAATCCATTCATTCATAGTGTATTCTGGCTCCAGTTCCTATGTTCTTTCCAAATCTCCAGCTGTATTATTCACAGCTTCCTTCTGGGGAAACTACTTCCCTGAGAGTCATAGAGAGATACTTGATAATGAGAAATATCAGAATATTAGGAGCATAATGATAGTATTACAGAGAATCTCCCCATATTGTGTCCTAATAGATGACTAATATTTCAGAGTAGGGAATTAAAAAAGAAAAAAGAAAAAAAATATTCCCTGGGACATTTAAAGGAAAAAAGTAAGTAGTAGACTCTACAGGATATGGGCACCCTATCCTGACCTCAAGCAAGATGTCCAGTCCAAGTGACTGTTTCCAATCAGAATTTCCAAGATAGTATGATTTAATGCCTATTTAAAAGCTCATGTGAGTTGTGACTGAATATAAAAAGAACACATGGTTTTGTTTTATAATTTATTTAAAGCTGTTATGAAGGCCAAAGTTCGGGGGCATGCTTTAAGTTTGGCAAAGGTCATAAAGCTTTAATGGGCAGGAAGCTCAGGTGAACTTTATTAAAATAGTTTTTGTTTCCCTCCATAGACTAAAAGAAACCATGGGCCAATGAATCAGAGGAGCCCAGGGTATTGTATTTCATTTATCTCTCCCAGTCTTCTTTGATTTATTAATCAGCCTTCTTTAGAAACTGCTTCTGCTATTATCTTAGCAGTTGACTTCTTATCTTAGCAACACCTGGTAGGAAGAAATCTCAACTTAGTGCTCTAGATAGTTTCACACTTTTTCCTTTCTCCTCTCTCCCCACTACATTTGGCATCAGCTACTCTGTCCCTTTCCAGAAGATATGTAAATGTTTTGTATGCAGAAATTCTACTTTTTAAGTCTTTACTTCCCTCTTAATTATGTTAGACGGCAAAGATGGCAGACATGTTTTCTGAAGGGATAGCAGACTTCCCTCTGTTTTTTTTGTGTTTTCCGTTTTTGTGATTCGCTTTGCATTATGTTTCTTTAGTGCCTAAATCCTCAGAAACTGGGAGAAAGAGGGTTACTTCTTCTCAAGGCCACAATTTTGTCTTCCTTTTAACTTATTCTAATAGTTACAATTTTATTTCAAATGCAGTGAACATTTCCTTGAAGAGTAATCTAAAAATCACCTTTTATTATCAACTGAATCTTTCCTTTGACAGAAAGAACTGGCAAGTTTTGATGATCAAGATGCTACTTTAGGAGAAATCACAAATTCAACAATTAACAAAACAACTAGCCCATTTTTTTTTTTCTAATTTTTCTCTCTCAAAGCCTTCCCACCTTGAATCAATCTTATCGCTGACCCCTAATTACAGAGTGCTGAAACCCCTGCAGCCTGCTCGACCCAGAATAACCATCAATGACAACAAGGCTACAGCCTCTGGTCCTTGTGCACCTGCCCCTTTTCTGCCTCAGCCTCCTTCCTGCATCCCCACAGGCAAGCTCCCTTTCCTTACCCATTAAGAACCCCTCATTCCACCTGGGTGATGGGATGATTGCTCTGGACATTGTTAACTATTTCCCTCAATACCCTTGAATACAAAGACTTTTCCTCTTAATATCAGCACTTGTTCTCTGTGCTTCCCTGATCAGTGATGAGCAAACCAACCCTGGCACTATCATTATCACTCTGTTCAGATATTCCATTCTGAAATAATAAGAACTTTAACCTGTGACAGTGAAGTAACAGACTCTGACATGTATAGGGAGCCAACCAATCCTCTTTGAGCTTCAAATCGGGAGAATCAAAAAGACTGGGTAATATGAATAAATATATGATAAAAGCAGAAGCTAACCTCCTAGGATTTGCTTGCTCTGTAAATCTGAGTCTCTCTGTAGAGAGACATCAGGATTAGAAGGGGTTTCCAGGGGCGGTGGGGTGGGGGGGCGGTTGGCAATGAAAACTAATCTCCACCAAAAGACTCAGGATCATTGAGGTTTTCTTCTTTACCTTTCTGAACTCAGGGTCTCACAAGCCTCAAACTTCCAGTTCCATTTTGGGGTTATGTGATGTTTTCTAGAGGCTGGGCAGGTAATTACTGGTCCTTGGATGCCTGGGTATTCCTCCCTCACTCCACCCCATAGTTGTGTCATATTCAAAACAAGGAGGCAGCAGGGGAAGAACTGATTGGTTTTGGTCCCAGGGCTTGGTCTTTATTCAATCTTCTCATCGCTTAAATCTCTGAATGTTTCTAAAGGAGGGTGCTTGCATGTACATATAAGTCTTGAAAAAGGCAATCAGAGTTATAAGCAAGTAGAATCCATTATTATATAAATTATGTGATTGCATTGATTGAAGTGTGATCTGATTACTTCCATGTTACTGTTAAAGTGGATAAAAATATTTTCTACTAATCTTGCCTGAAAAAATCAAAGAGGGCTTTGTATATGTGGTCCTCGTTGAAATTTCAACCACTGGTTCTCCACTGAAGAAGGACCCAGAATCTCAGATCTTTGGGAAAATCTATGTTCTGGTCTACATAGGAATCTGCTTCCTTTGCACAGATGGAGTAGTACTGGCTCTGGCACTTTGAGTGTTGCTCTCCATACCAAACCTAACAAAATGAGAGGTTTGACCCAGAGACACCTAAAATAAGATTATAGCCAATGAACAAATTTAAGAACTTGTTTGTCTTAGGTATCCATAATTCTTCTAATAAACCAAACTGTGATTCACAACTCCAAATTGGGTATCTGGAGTTTCTTTGGAGCCCTCTACCACTCCCAGGTAGATGGTCTGTGAGCTCCTGAAAGAAACCTTGATTCTCATTCTCCCCCTTGCCTTGCCTATGATTTTCTCCTACACTAGATGTTCTAGTCTTTCCTATAGCTCCTATTCATGATGTCTCTGCTTCAATAACTGATTTAGAAAAATGGGAGAAAGAAAAAGAAAACTGGACTGGAGAATTCCCTTACTTGATTGGTAGGTTGGTATCACAGTCTTCTTCAAACATTGGATTTTACTGAATGGATGACAAAATAGAAAGATGATCCAATATGTCCCCCTTAACTAACACATATGTGTGTGGGTAGCCCTAAGATTCACTAAAAGGCAAAGAAAAAAACAGCTAACTGTTGTCTCAGGCAACGAGATGCGGATCGTTTTGACTCGTCTGAGGTTCCAGGCTGTATCAGAACTATTGGACAGTAACAAAGGGCTCTTGAGTACAGATGAGGGAACAAAATGGGGAAGGTGAACCCATGACCCCACTTCTGCTAACCTAGTAGATCTTACAACTCCTCATAGCGAGACATCCCTTCGCCCTTTCCTGTTCCTTTGTATTTTTATCAGCAGATTATATATATACACACACCGGAGCGTGATATTCTCTCCCACCTATAACCGGCTTATTACCTATTCCCTCTTTGCTCCTTAGTTCCTCTTTCAACTCCACCACTTCCACAGTCTGAAAGGATGAAGATCTCTCAGGAATTTTTACTAATTTCCAGGGACTATTTTTCAAATTTAATATTTATTGAGGTGACTTTATTTTACAAAATAATATAAATCTATATTGTTGGTTCAACATTCCTCACATATATAAAGACATACAAGAGACTGTTTTATTTGAACCTGTTTTGAAGGCCTATTGCACAACTATAATCTAACATTTTTTTTTTGGAAAAGCATTCTACACTTTAGATTTGTAAGGGTGTGGTATCCATTTGATAGTGGCTCTTCTTATTTTCCCATTTTCTTTAATGTGTTTTCTTATTACTCCAATAGCCAACATTTCTAATACTCCTTACCTCTCCTGCCTTCTCCCTTCTCTGTATTTATTTAGGACAACATGTTTTATTCCAAGACAGTAAACTTCCAGACAAAGTTAGCTACGATTGTCACATTTCTCTGGGTTAGGAATAGAAATAAATATTTGTTGGTTGTCAAAGAACTAAGAACACATTGCATTGTACAGATGGAGAAATGTCACGGATGCATTAAATTCTTTTTGGAAGGTGGACATGCATATGTGCATACATATATACATACACATTGAGTAAGGAATTGGGGACTTCTGGCCAGTCCACATATCCTTTTCCATATGTTTCTATTCAGTTCACAGATTGTTTTGTAATCAAAATATAAATGTGCAAAAAAAATATACACCCAGTTTCCATCAAGTACTAACAATACTGAGTGCTTCAAAACTCCTGTTATCACATGCAATTGTATGGGATGGGAGGAATTCTAATTATCTCTGTCACAGAGGTTCAGTTAGTGGAGCTTTGATAAGTGATTTTCTTAAAAAACAATTTTATTTTTTCTTTTGTTCACATTTACTATATACATTTTAGGATATTGAGATTAAATCTCTGTATGTATTTCGCATCACATCCACAGCCAGAGTTCTAGTGACCTTTACCATTACCTTGCATCCTCCTTCTTTCCTACCTCCTCCCTCCCCGCAGTAGTTTCAGTTTTGTATCCTGTGAATTTTGTTGAGATTTGTCTGTTCGTTTGTGTTTCAGTATATTCCATATATAAGTGAAACTATCATGTACTTCTCTTTTTCATTCTGGCTTTTTTGCTTAGCAAGATCTCCAGTTCCATCAGGTTGTAGCAAGAAACACAATTTTATCTTTTTAATCAGCTGCATAGATTTCCACTGAGTATGTGTATGTATGCATGCATGTATGTGTATATATACATATGTGTATATATACATATATATGCACATACCCAGTGGAAGTCTCTGCAGCTGTTTAAAGGTATTTAGTTTATTTCCACGTCTTGTCTGTTGTGAATTGTGTTGCCATGAACATAGGGGTGCAGATTTTTTTCCAATTATTTTTGATAATTATTTTGATTTTATGTAATTTGAATATATTCTTAGAGTGGGATTGCTGGGTCAAATGGTAGATTCATCTTTAATTTTTTGAGGCCTCTCTGTTTCTGTTTTCCAGAGAGGCTACAGTAATTTACATTTTCATCAACCATGTAGGAGGGTTCCTTTTTCTTCAAATCCTCTCCAACATTTGTCGTTGCTCATCTTTTTGTTATAGACAGTTCTCGTGTGTGTGAGGTGGTATTTCTTTGTGGTTTTTATTAGCATTTCTCTGATGGTGAGTGATGTAGAGCATTTTTTTCATGTGCCTGTAGACCTTCTGTGTGTCTTCTGTAGATAGGTGTCTATTCAGTTCTTTTGCCAATTTTTTTGAGTAGGTCATTTGTTTTTTTGTAGTTCAGGTGTGTGAGTTCTTTATGGTTTTGGAGATTCAGTTTTTGTCTGATGTATGTAGTACAAATATCTTCTCCTATCTGTGGGTTGTCCTTTTGTTTTAGTGGTGATTTCTTTTACTCTACAGAAGGTTTTCAGTTTGATATAATCCTAATTTATAGTTTTATTTTAGTTTCTTTTGCTTAGGTGTCACTTTTCCAAAGACATCTTTGAGGCTGTTGTCATGGAGCGTTTTTCCGACATTTTCTTGTATGTATATATATTATATTATATATATTATGGTTTCAGGTCTTGTATCCACGTATTTGATCAATTTTGAGTTAATTCACTAATGATTAATCTAATTTCATTTTTGGAAGGTGACTGATTTTTTCAGCACTGTTGAATAGTTTTCTTTCTCCATTTTATGCTCTTGGTTCCTTTGTTATAATTTTACTGCTCATATAGATGTGATTTCATTTCTGGTTTTATTTCTCATATAGATGTAGTTTTATTCCACCGCTCTGTGTGTCTGTTTTTGTTCCCATACCATACTGTAGTGGTGACAATCTGTCTGTAGCATAATTTGAAGTCAGAGAGTGTGATTTTTCCAGTTTTTTCCTGAGGATTTCTTCAGCTATATGAGGCAATTTGTGGTTCCATACAAACTTCATATTGTTTCTTCAATTTTCTTGAAAAATGTTTCTGGATTTTTTAATAAGAATTACATTGAATCAATATTTTGCTTCGGGTAGGATGGCCATTTTAACTATCTTCATTCTTCCAATCCATGAGCATGTAAAATTCTTCCATCTCTTTGTGTCTTTGTTATTGTTGTTGATTAAGTATCAATTTTACTTTGTAAAGAACCAGCTCTTACATTTATTGATCTTTTGATGATCTTTTTGTTTTCAGTTTCATTTATTTATGCTTTAATGTTTATTATTTCCTACCTTCTACTTGTTTTGTTTTGATGTTTTTTTTTTTTTTTCTAGTTCCTTCAGAGGTATTATTACACATTTAATTTGTGGTATCTCTTGGTTTTTGATGTGTTCTTGTATAGCTATGAACTTACCTCTTAGAACTGCTTTTGCTGCATCACACATGTTCTGGTAGCGCATCTCTTCATTTTCATTTGTTTTCAGGCAATTAATAATTTTATCTTTTAATTCCTCAATGACCCAGGTATTGTTTAGAAACATGTTCATTCGCCATATCTTTATGGTTCATCCAGTTTCGCTGTTCTGATCCATTTATAGTTTTACCCCTTTGAGAGCAGAGAAGATGCTTTCTATAATTTTAGTTTTCTTGAATTTACTGAAACTTGTCTTGTATTCCAGGATGTGGTATTTCCTTGAGAATGTTCCACGTGCGCTTGATAAGAATATATAATCTTCTTGTTGGGGTAGAACAATATATGTCTGTTAGGTCCCTATGATCTGTTGCTTTATTTAGGGCCTTTATTTTGTTGTTGATTTTCTACCTGAATGATCTATCTGCTGATTTAACTAGGGTATTGAAGTCCCCTATTACTACAGTGTTGCAGTCAATATCTCCTTTTAGCTCCATTTGTATTTGTTTTATATATTTAGGTGGTCCAGCACTGAGTACATTAGTATTAATGACAGTTATTTTTTTCTTGATGGATCATCCCCTCAAACATTATGTGTCCATTTTTGTCTCATGTTACCTTTTTAACTGGAATTTTATCTTGTCTTATATTAGTATTGCAGATCTTGATTTTCTTTCATTCATGTTGCTTTAATATATTTTTCTATAGCCCTCATTTTTAACCTATATTTGTTATGAATATGGATCTGATATGAGTTTTTTATAGGTATAATATTGATGTTTCTTTTTTTTTTTTTTAATTCATCCAGTCATTCTGCATCTTTTTATTGATGATTTCATTTAATTCACATTTAGGGTGATAATTGATAGATAGTATTTGAACTTTCATTTGAGTCATTTTCTGTCTCTTTCTTCTTTTCCTATTTGTTTTTGTTTTCTTTTTCCTCTGTCTTGTTTTCAATGTTATTTTCCTATGTTTCTTCTTCTTCCCAGCTATGTGTCATTTTAGCATTATGTTTTATGGCTATCATTTGAATTGTCTTTGACTTTACCACTCTATGATAGTCTTTTATGAGCTGATACTCTACCATACGTGTATGCCCATACAGATACCATTTTTTCTTTCCCCTTTTAGTGATTTTTTGTTCTTTTCTGTTGCTCTTGTTTTTTTTTTTTTACTCTGTTTTACTGCTTATTGCAGTTCTTGGTTTTCGGTAGATCTTTGTTTTTGTTTTCCCAGTAGTAGAATGCTTTTCAACATTTCTTGGGAGGCAGATTAGTTGTGGAAAAATCTATTCACTTTTGTATAAAGAACTTTATTTCTTCATCATATTTGAATGATAATTTTGCAAGGTATAATATTCTGGGCTTGTAGTTTTTGTCTTTTAGTATTTTGAATATGTTATTCTACCCTCTCATGTTCTATAGGGTTTTTGCTGAGAAGTTTGATTATAACCTGATGGGTTTATCTTTGTAGGTTGTTTATCTTTTCTCAAGCAGTCTTATGTAGTTTTTCTTTATTATTGAGTTTTGCTAATTTTACTATGATGAATCTTTGAGTAGGCCTTTTCACTTTTAGAAACTTGGGTGTTCTATCGGCTTCTTCTACTTCCATGGTTAATTTCTATGTCATGGTGGCAGGTGTAGGAAATTTCCTGCTCTTACTTATTTAAATACATTTTATACTATTTCTCCTCTTATCTTTTTCTGAGATTCCTATGATCCTTATGTTTGCTCTTCTGATAATATTTTTATAGGATATTTCTTATAAGATTTCTTCATTTTTCCTCAATCTTGCTTCTCTTTTCTTTTCTATGAGGGTCATCTCTTTTGTTGTCTTCAATTGTAGAGATTTGTTTCTCTGTGAAAGTGAACCTGTTTATGAAGTTTTCCATGTTTGTCTTCAATTCATTCATTGTATTTTTTCATATTTAGCAGTTCTGTTTGTGCTCTTTATAGCTTCATTCTCTGGTGACCTAGTCATTTCCATCTGTCACTTCCTTTTTGAAGTCTTACATTTGCTTTTGCGTAGTTAATTTTGATTCCAACAGATCATTTAGTTTTTAGTTACTATTACTCCTAATACTTTATCTGTTAGTTTGACCCATTCAATATCATTATATTTCTTCTTTGGGGAGATCCTTGTATCTTCCTCTGTTTGAGCCACCTGTTTGTTATTTGTACTTTCCTGGAGGGGAGTGGGTTTTGGATTTTGGCATGCTTTGCTTGTCTCTCTGTCTATAGATCTGTGAATTTATTTCTCTCATTTCCTATGTGGTGACAACAGAGGGTGGTTTGGTAGTGTGGCAGGTGTGGACATTGGACCTTCCCCTAATGCAGGAGCATAGTCTGCAAGCTGCTTCTAGTTGTTGCTGGTTGAAGATGGCTGTCATGCTCATCTGTCCTCTCTTTGGACATAAGAAGAGAGACTGCAGGCAGTTATTGTTGGGGGAAGGGCATCTCACTGGTATTCTCCATGTACAAGAAGAGAGGCTCTAAGCAACTCCTCCTTGTGGTACTCTCTCTGGGCACAGGGACAGAAACTGCAGGCAGTTTTTGTTGGTGGTGAAGCTTCTCTTTTTTTAAGACCTTCCTCACTAAATGACAGAACAATTAGGAGAGTACAAGTTCATAGAAACAGTGAAACCCTGTATGTAATGAAAAGTACTGTAAGCAAAGATTACATCCATCATAATGGGTAAAAAGTCTTTGATACTGTCTTTAATTTCCTTCTGTGTAATCATATACTTGACTTGAGAGTATAATATATGGAAGTCAAATTATAATCCTTGGCTAATATTTGTATTATTGCCCATAAATGACATATATTATCTTAATCGTAAGCCTTTTGTAGCTTGCTTCTGCTCAGGTAACTTTCATACTATTTGGGTTTATTGATTAAATATAATTGATCAAATCTCCCTCCTTCTAATTGGCCAGAGTACTATAGGACACAAATGACTTCTACCACTTAAAAACTATGGTTTATATTGTTGTAATATTTCTGCAATAATCAATTCCTCCGGGAAAAAGGAGACTAATGTGAGTTGTCCTCAAGATCTTGGAAAACAATATATAAAAATGTTAAATCATAATTTCATCAAAAGATGGTAAAAGTGAGACAAAGTTAAACTTAAAAAAAGATGACTGTAATGTCATCATAATAGTGGAATAACATCTCAAAATATTCTTCTTCATAAAGACAAAAAGAATAGTGGCAGAAATTGTCAGTTAGCTTTTTCAGATTTTTGAAAATTAATCAAAGTGTTGTCTATAATTTTTGATAGTGGCCTTTGTGCAGCCTCACTTTAGAGTTTATGGTATAAATTTTTAACATATTGTAGTTTGCCTTCAGATTATAGTATACGACTTCATTTATAGTTTAAGTACCTTAGTTCCATTCTCCCCTCCCACTCTTTATGTTATTACTGTCATATATTTTACTTAGACATGCTAAACCCCATACAACATTTTTTTTTGATTTTGTTTATACAATTATCTTTTAACGAGATTTCAATAATAAGCCAATAATCTAAATTTTATTAATTTACCTATGTAGTTACCATTCCTGGTGTTCTTCATCGTTTGCTATTGATCTATATTTCCAGTTGGTGTTAGTCTGTTTCTGTAAGACTGTGCTCCCTTCAGATGTCCTAGGAGAAACCTGTTGCTTGTCTCTTTTGCGTTTAGTGGCAGCTGGCATTCCTGGGCTTGTGATCACATACCTCCTATTTCTATCTCTGTGGTTACATTGCCTGTTCCTCCTCTGTGTCTCATTTTCCTTTGCTGCTGGCTCTCTTTTATAAGAACCCCTATAATTCCATTTAGAACCCACTTGGATAATCTTGGATAATATGCCCATCTAAAAATATTCTTAATTTTACCACAACTAAAATTCCTCTTAACATATAATGAAACAATCACTATTCTAGAATTAGGACCTGGCTATCTTTGTTGGCCATTATTCATTCTACTACATCCTTCTATCTTTGTACTCTCTGGAATGCCAACTAGTTGGATCAACTCTACTTTTCTTGTTTTCCCTCTCATTTTTCCTCTTGTCTTTTGTTTTGCCTTCTGTATTTCTTTTTCTCAACACTATTCTTTAAATCATCTTTTGAAATAAAAATCTTTTCCATGTATTTAATTTGCAAACATTACTTTTTACTTTCTTAATATTCCAAAATGTGTCATTCTGTTTTTATTTCATGTATACAATATGTTGTCAAAGGTCTTATGATTCTTTGCCATCTATTTCTTTCATATCTGAGTGAGGCATCTAAATGCAATTTCTCTGTAGTGTTTATTGACAGGCAGATATGTATCTTGACTTTATGGTAGTTATTATTTTCCTCAGTTGTTAATTTCCCTAGAAAGGAAACCTTTCCAGTTTTCCACAAGTACATTTTCACTTTATTCTGTCCTGGAAAGTAAATCTTCATTTATTTGTCCATTTGTCTTCTGTCTTCCAAATTTTTTAATCTCTCATCTGGTGTGATTTAAAAAAAATGATTTGAAATTCACATAGCATCAAATCAACCATTTGAAAGTGTACAGTTCAGGGGTATTTAGTACATTTACAATTTTGTGCAGCCACTACTTATATCTAGTTCCAAAACATTTTCATCATCCCCCAAAGACATACCATACCCATTAAGAAGTCACTCTCCATTTCCCTGACCCCCACAAACTCCTGGAAACCACTAATCTGCTTTCTGCCACTACTTATTCTGGATATTTCATATAAATAAAACCATAAAACATATAACCTTTGTGTCTGTCTTCATTCATTTAGTGTAATGTTTTCAAGGGTCATGTATATTATGGCATCTATTATGGCATTTTATTTTTAAGAAAAATTGAGTGAAGGAAAATTCTATCATAATTTTATTTAGGTTTAAGATGTGTATCCTTTAAATCAACATCTGAATATACACATTAAGTTTACCACCAGCAGTCTAATTATATCCTTTACCATATAATTGACCCTTTTCCCCAATTTGCCCATCCCCCTTTCCTTCTGGTAACCACTAATTTGGGTTTATAGACAACTAAAGTCTGTTTTTATTTGTCGTGGTTCATTTGTTTGTTGATTTCTCTACAAACCACATATGAATGAAATCATACAATGTGCTTATCCTTCTGACTCATTTCTATAAACATAATCCCCACTAGGTCCATTCATGTTATTACAAATGGCAGGATTTCATCTTTTTTTATAGCTCAACATTTTTCATTGTGCATATATACCACATCTTCTTTATCTACTCAGCTGTTGATGAGCACTTAGGTTATTTCCAGCTCTTGTAAATAAAGCTGAAATAAACATGGGGATGAATATATATCTCTGTAAATTAGTGTCTTCGTGTTTTTTAGTTAAATACACAGAAATGGTATAATGGGATCATGTGAAATTTCTATTTTCAAGTTTTTGAGGAAACTCTATGCTGCTTTCCTTAAGGTTGCACCGTTTAACACTCTCACTAACAATGTATAAAGATTATCTTTTCTCCTCATCCTTACCAACACTTGTTGCTGCCAGTCTGTGGATAATAGTCATTTTCACAGATCTGAAATGATATTTCATTGTTGTTTTGGACTTAACTTTTCCCTTATAATGAGAGAAGTGGAATATCTTTTCATGTGCCTATTGACCATCTCTGTGTCTTTGGAGAAATGTTTATTCAGATCTTCTGCCCATTTTTCAATCAGATTATTTATTTTTATTGAATTTTATGAATTCTTTATATATTTTGGATATTAGCCTCTTGTTGGGGACAAATATCTTCTAGTCATTAGGATGTTTTTTGGTTCAATGCAATCCTATTTGTTTGTTTGGTTTTGTTTTCCTTGATATTGGGGCTGAGTTCACAAAGACATTTCTTTAGGGCAGTCAAAGAGTGTCACTTATGTTTGCTTCCATGTATTATATGGTTTTAGGTCTTACCTCCAAATCTTTAATCCATTTTGAATTGGTTTTTGTATATGCTATTAATCATGTCATTTGTTCCTAAGACTGAATAATATTTTATTGTGTAAATATACTACATTTTGTTTACCCATTCATCAATTGATAGCTTCATCTACTGTTATCTTACTAGTCTGTTTGAGTGGATTTGTACCATTTTATTTTTTATTGATATTTCTATAGAACTTGAGAAAGAAGCAGAGAAAAACATGCGTTCAATGTGCCATATTTAAGGAAAAGTATATGCCATTGTTTTAAATTAATAATATAGATGTATTGTGTCCTTTGATTAGTACATAAACAAAATATCGAGTTGTATAAAACAAATTAGAATTGATATTCCTTGTAATAGCCACAGTTATAAGCAATAAATAATTACTCATACATATATTACTAAAAATCCATATTCACATATTACTTTGTTATTGAAGAAATTTGTTTTATAACATGGTATAAATTTCAGGTGTACAGCTTTCACTTCAACATCTGTATAAACCAAATTATGATTACTGTCAAAAGTGTAATCTCCATCCACCACAATACTATTGACCCCTTTTACCCAGTTCACCCATCCATCATCCCTCTTTTCTTCTGGTAACCATCATTCTGTTGTCATAATCTTAGTTCGTTTTTGTTTTGTTTTTTCATTTGCTTTGCTTCTTTATCTTCCATATACAGTATTTGTTTTTCTCCATCTGACTCATTTTGCTTAGCATAATTCCTCATATTTATATATTCTTTAATATACTGGAGTTGGCATTTCTTTTTATTTAGTTTTTCACACTGCTTGTTTTTCCCCAGATCCGGGACTCGAACCCAGGGTTATGTGGGTTGGGTTCCTTTGGAGGCAGTTGATCTAATTACAACTCGACCAGGGCCCACCTTGAGTTAACTTTGCAAAGGGCCTTTGTGAAATATTTGCTTCTTATTTATTTGTTTTAATTTAAAATTTTTTATAATTATAAATTATGTCATTATTAACTCTCAAATGAGAGAGAATTGACTCCTGGTACCATCTAAGAAATTTCAGTTATTAGAATAAATTGCTAGCATTACTAGAGACTAATTAAACTAGTTAAATCAGAGACTAATTTCACGCTCCCATTCATGCTCCGGTATAGTTCTGAATGGTATAATAGAATGGGGTTCTAGATAGAAACTGTTAGGTTTATTTCATTGGAAACATAACACTAATTTTAAAGATTTCACATGTGTTGGGTCCTTTCTAGCTCATTGTCAAGACATTATTTTACAATAATGATGGGAAAAAATGAAAAAAATCACTCACAATCACTTTATGATAAAAATTAGGAGTTTTTAATGCTCTCATGTAGTCCTTATATATTCTCACTTCTAATACTAATGTAGTTATAATTATTTGTATTGGTGCAATTCAGGATTCTGTTTCCTTCACATGCATTATATTATAAACCATTGTTTTATTGCTTTAAAATATTCATAATGACTATTTGATGACTGAAAAATATTTCCTTATGTAGGAATATCATAATATACTTAATCTTTCTCCTGTGATTAAGCATTTGAGCTGTTTTCAGTTCTGGAGTATCCGAGATACTTGAATGGGGACAGTTAATACATATTTAGGGGGAAATGGTCCTATTTATAGATCACAGCCTTAGTGTCAGGCAAGCCTGGGTTTCTTGTGTTGACTCAACCACTGGTTTTCTGGCCTTGCACAGTGAGCTTCCTTTTAATTTTTTAAATTATAGTATTTGATTTTGATCAATTTTGCATATAGTAAAATGTACCAATCTAAAATGTGTAACTCATTGGATTTTTATGTGTGTACACCTATGTGACTATATAGGTACTCTTCCCTTCAAAGTATAACCAGTACTCTGATTCTTTACCATTATGGATTAGCTTTGTTTTTCAAATTATATAAGTGGAATCGTATAGCATGTGCCCTTTCATGTCTTCTCTTGTTCAGTGAAGTGTTTTTGAAATTTGTGTATATCAGTTTGGAAGTTTGTTCTTTCTAGTTATAGCTAGTATTGCATGCTATAAATATCTCATAATTTGTTTATCTTTCTTCTCTTAATGGACATTTGTGTTGTTTCTACTTTAGGGCTGTTAAAATGGAGCTGCTGTGCTTGCTATGAATATTCTGTGTAAGATTTTTGACACAAGCTCTCGATTCTCTTGGTGTTTATCTAGGAGAGGAATGACTATATTATAGAGCTAGTAGTGTTGGTGAAGTTATATAGGTAAACAAAGTGGTGTAACCACAATAATGAGTTGGGTGAAAAGTAGGCTAAGACCTGACGGGTTATTTTATAATCGTTTTGAAACTTAGTCAACTCTAAAATAAGAATAACTCTATCTACCCGGAAGAGTTGCTGTGAGATTATAATATGTAAAGAGTATAAAGCACCTCACACAAAATCTGGGACATAGTAGGGTAGTCACTAGATGGAAGCTGCACTGATGATGAGGATGGAGATGACGGTAACACACTCTCTTAATGTCTGCAGATGGGTAGACTTGTTAAGAATCCTGAAAAAAATGTTGAAAGCTTCCAAGTTCCTTCTTATACATGGACTAGGTCTATCATACTTAACAGGATGGCAGTATCCCACGCCCTTAGATTCCGATGTAATTTTCTGAAGATGGGAGCCAGGCATTTGTTTGCTTTAGACATCCCTCTGGTGCTGATGTTAATCTACTGTCGGGGTTGAGACTCACTGCTTAAAAGAATCAGTTTACAGCTTGCCTCCTCAGACTTTGTCATGGTTTATTTATTCAAGGTGGAAGATTGCTTGCATTACCTCTACACTTCTGTCTCTGTTGACCATGCCCTCGTCCTGTCTGAAAACCTGAAACAGTCTCTGAGATTTATGTCTCAGGTGAACTTCCTGTTCTCCTGTCCTCTTGTTTCTCTCTGAATCTCAACTCACTGATTTTGGAGGGTTTGTCTGTTCTTTATTTGCTGCTTTGTTTCAGTATGGGGTCTCAGTTTTCTCAAATGTCAAGGATACTTCTTATTGTTCCCCCTTTTTACCTTTTTGTTTAAAATAAACACAAACATGGCAAAATCCTGTAGCCTCCAGCATCTGCAGCCTCTACCTTTGAGGTGCAGATTATACTGCCAGACCTTAAAAGTTGTGACTTAAGCAGCTGGGTTTTCTCTTCTTTCTTCTTCCTTTCCTTTGCTTTTCCTTTTCTCTTTTCTTTCCTTTCCTCCTCTCCCTCCCTTCTCCCTCTCCCTTCCTCCTTTTCTTTCTCCCTTCCCTTCCTTCCTTTCTTAAAACCTTTATTTTGTTTCTTCGTTATCAGTGTAATGCATGTTTACTGCGGCAGAAAATTTGGGGAGTTATATGTAAAGATCTGAAAACAACAATTTGTTGCAATTTTCTTATGATCAGTCAAAAATTCAATTTCAGCTCCATCAGTTCCCAAGTGGTGTGACCCAGGCTATTTCTCTCCTCTGAGTCTGTTGCCTCACATTTTGAAGAGTGATACTAACAAAAACCTAACAGAAAATTAGGCAAAATATTTGAAATCTAGCTACCAAAAAGAGATGAAAATGACTATTAGATTGATGAGAAAATATTTATTTTCACTCATAAGGAAATTGCAAACTAATAGTAAAACCTAAAAAGCTTGATGGCATGCTTTGTTGGTGAGGCAAAGAAAAACAAACATTCATAATGCATTGCTAGTAAAAGTGAAAAATGATGTACCCCTTTAGAGGGAAATTTTGCAATACTGAAACAGACTGTTTACATTTTGAAACTATAATCCTACTGTAAGGAATTTTCTCTGAAGATATATCTCAATAATATGCAAATGTGTATGTACAGGACTGTTCATTGCAGCATTATTCATGATTGCAAATGTAGGAAATTATAGAATAAATTAAGAAATATTCATGTTATGAATAACAACACAACTCTAGGAAAGGAGGAAAAATAGTTCCACAAACCGAGATGAAGCAGTTTCCTGTGATAAAAGCAAAGGGCAAAGGAGTATATATAATTTGTTACCTTTTGAGTAAGAAACAAAGGAAATGAAAAAGTGTGCATTGCCAAGAGGAGAAATGAGAAGCTAATGAGCCGGTTTACCTATAAGTGGTGGCTGGAACTCGGTGGAAAGTACAGGAAAGTGTGTGAGATTTCTCTGCGTATATTCTCTTATGTAGTTTTGACTTTTAGCTTCATGCTTTCACTCTCAAATTTTTAAATCAACAAATAAATGGGATAAAACCCACTAAAATGGAATGCAAACAGAAATGGGTAAACCTAATTTTCAAATACATAATATTACCACCGTGAGCGGTGAAAAAGGGTGAACTCAAGTAACTTTGATATAGTATCTGTCTATGGGCAATCAAAAGCCAATCTCGAACAACATTTATTAGGTTAATGTACGGGGTTAGCTAGTAATCCTGAAAGTACTTTCTGTGAATGGTAGCATCGAGCCCATGTATTGTTTCCGCTGGCAGCCAGATTTCTCACTGTTGGAGAGGAGGGTCACGCGTGTGGCTCAGGAGAAGTCTTCCAACACCGTGGTGTTGGTGTCGGATGGTAAGTGGAGGTATCAGTGAGAATAGCTATGTGTCTGTAGAAACAAGTACATGTGGTCTTCATCTGTCAGACTGCTGTAACAAATTGCCATAGACAGAGTGGCTTGTAAACGATAGAACGTATTTCTTAGAGTTCTAGAGACTGGAAAGTCCAAGATCAAGTACTTGGCAGATTCAGTGTCTCCTGAGGTCCACTTCTTCACAGACAACTGTGTTTTCATGATAATCTCACCTAGGAAAAGGAGGAAGTAATTCTGTGAGGTCTCTTACAAGAACACTAATCCCATTCAGGAAGCTTCCACCCTCATTAACCTAAACCCCTTTCAAAATACCCACTTCTAATATCTTCATTTTGGGTAATTCAATGTATGAATTTTGGGAGGAAACAAAAACCTGTATGTATACACATGAACTTACTTTTTTGTGTGCATATATATATATGGATAATTATTTATACTGTTTTTATATGCATATATATACACACATATATAAATGGTACACACACACACACACACACGCTTCCTAACTTCCCGCTAAAAAGGCTTAGAAGCAAAAAACCAAAACTCCAAGACAGATTTTGCTTTTTAAATAACATACTACATTGAAAATAAGTTTGCTTGAATTAATGACTGATTTGAGGGCTAGAGAAGAGAAGAAATAAGCTAAAAGGTAAGGAAGGGTGCACTTAAAAATAATGAGAACATGTATTAGGGTTGTCTAAAAAAAAAACCAAAAGAAGATCTATCTATTTTTTTATTTATCTACCTGTCTGTCTGTCTATCTAATCATCTGTCTCTCTGCCTGTCTATCCAGCTATCTAAATATGAATGTATATAAGGGATTTGAGAACATTTTTTAAATAAGATATTGGCATATGCAATTATACAGGGTTATGTAGGGGTACAAGTCCCAAATTCTGGAGGGTAAGCCTTCAAGTGGAGACCGAAGAGAGCCAATGATGTAGTTCCAGGCCAGCAGGCTTGAGAACCAGGAAAAGCCAGTGTTTCAGTTTGAATTCAAAAGCAGGGGAAAGCTGATGTTCCAGTTTTAAGGCCATAAGAAGTGAAGAATTCTCCTTACTTGGAGAGGGTCAGTCTTCTAATTTCATTTGACTTTAAGCCTCCAACTAATTGGATATGGCCCACCCGAATTATAATATCAATCTGCTTAACTCATTCTACTGATGTAAATGTTATTCTAATCTAAAAACAGACTCACAGATACACCCAAAATAATGTTTGACAAAATATGTGGGCACCCTTTGGACCAGGCAAGTTGACACATAAAATTAACCATCACAGAAACTAAGGAAAAAATAAGCAATGATAGCAATGGATTATAATTAATTGAATAAAATAGGGATTGTGAGTCCGTAGTGATAATGAATAAAGAAATAAAGCAAAGTAAGTACAGGAGATAGGAAATCTCTTCCTTAAAGGAGAAAGTGCTGTGATAGAGTATATCACAATTTTGTAATCATTATTATGGTAACTGATTAAGACAAATATCTAAAAATATTAGAATAGGAGATGAAAGTTTGATGGGGTGATGTATATAAACCTACTTGCAAAGAATAAAAATATATTGTTTTATAGTGGAGAAAACTCACTACCCAATGGCTTTGATCATATTTAACATCACCAATAATATGATAAACTGATATCATGTACCTACTGATAGGATGCACTGAGGAGAAAATACTATCATATATCATATGCATACTGCTCTTCCAAAAATGAAGACAAACATAGATTGCAGCAGGGTGGGGGTGGGGTGGGGTGGTGGAATCTATAAAATGCGTGGCCCATATACTTAAAAATGTCAATGTCATTCAAAGGTGCCAAGAGCATACAAAAGAGAGAGGAGAGTTATTTCACCAATGGTGCTGGGAAAACTGGCATGACAACTGCAAAACAAAGAAACTAGATTACTCATTATTGCTATAACAAAAGTTAACTCAAGATGGATCACAGACCTGGACATAAGACCTGAAACCATGAAATATTTAGAAGAAAATGTGAGAAAAACACTCCATGATCTCAACCTCAAAGCTCTTTGGGAAAGGAATAACTAATAAATATATTGACTTTCTTTTTCACTTAAATTCTATCATAAGCAATTTGAATTTCAGTGTGTGATTTTTTTTGTTTGTATATATCACAATTTAAACACTTTTCTAATTTGGGGTGTTTATGTTGTTTCCTTTTTCTGTCTTCTATAAACAAATCTTAATTATGTGTTTATAAATTTATGAAATAATTTATAAAATTATCAGTTTCTGTCCCTTTTCTTTATTGTGTAAGAATGGATCCTTGACATGATATTGCTAAATCAAAGGGTCAGACATTTGAAAAACTTTTCACTGCCTGATGGCTTTCCAGAAATACTTCCCCCATTTTCTCTTGTGTTAGCCTGGTGTAATTGTGTCTGTCTCATTGCTCCCTTCAATGCTGCACTTTATCAATTATTTTTAATCTTTGGAAAAATATTTTACTCTTTAAAACAACAATTAATTTAGGGGTGATAGAGTTTTATTAACTTAAAATTTCTACTTTGTACTTTTCTCTATTGCTTGATATTTTCTTAAAAAGAATTACAAAGAAAAACAACAAAATGATTCTTAAAAAACAAAACAAAACAAAAAAACACAACAACCTAATGGTGGACAAAGCAATAAAGGAATCAGTGTGGTTTGTATGGTTTTCTTATCCAGAAGAAAACTTATGTTGTTATCCAGGAAATTTAGTTTCCCCGGGTGACTCGACCCCAGGAGTGTCTCATACTGGACCTCTGGTTTTTGGAATCAGGTAAGTGTTGGTTCCTTCATTTACTAGCTTCTCACCTTGGGCAAGTTGTTGGATCTTGCTAAGACTTTTTTTTTCAATTGGCAAAGGAGAAAAAATTTCCGTCCTCTGAGTGTTGGGAGGTTTTATGTGAGACAATGCAGGGAAAGTGCTTTTTGTTAACATAGTTAGTGCTTTAGATATACTGGTTTAAAAATTCATCATGCATTGACAATGTTTTCAGTGACAATCTTGTAATAAATGAAATAGAGTGTGTTGTCTGCTTACATATTATATCCCTTTATGTAAATTAAGAGGAGGGAATTACCAAAGCAGAAATTTTCTGGGAAGTTAGAATTGTTCTGGGATTAGGATCCATGACTCCAGTGATTGTAGCTTAGTAATGAACTGAACCAAAGGTATGCATAGCATTTGCCCGTGTACTAAATGCTTGATTATACTCCTGTACTTGGCTAGAAGACCACCAAAGAACAGCTGCCTGCCGGTTAGATGCTGAGCTAAGAGTTTTATAGAGGACCTTTATTTGGTTTGCTTCTAAAAGTAACAAAACCAACAGCTTTGCTTGTGCATAAAAATGCTGTAAAACAGTATTTAAAACACTTAGGAATCAGACATGTTTGAAAAAAGGTGATTGTAAGGTTTTTCTGGGCTCCGCGAGGAGAAAAAGTCAATTAGACAAAAAATGTCGAATAGTCAGGGCTTTATTGGGGTTTTGCACACCCGGGTGAAATTCCCA
Source organism: Solenodon paradoxus (assembly GCA_004363575.1). NCBI lineage: Eukaryota > Metazoa > Chordata > Mammalia > Eulipotyphla > Solenodontidae > Solenodon > Solenodon paradoxus. The sequence continues at coordinate 33,583 of RJWH01000715.1, read as the reverse complement.
AGGGGCCAGCCTAACAGTGATCATTTCAAATCTCTTTGAATCAGGTTTGTCTTGGAATTAAATTGAAAAGTTATCTAATACATAGCACCATCAAAAAGACCTCTTAACATGGCAATTAGCCACTTCTGAGTGACTTTAAAGAAAATACATTTTCCCTAGCCTAAATTATCATTATTAAACAGAATCCTTAGTTTTAAGAATGCTGTTAATTTAAAGTTTAATTTAAAAGCAAAATTATGGGTTTTCTTCCTATTTATCTCTCCAGGAAACAGTCATCATAAAATGCATTCTCTTGTCTCTTGATAGTTAGCAGATGCTACTTCCCTCTTCCAGCCCCTATACACATATGCAAAACAGAGCCCAAGAAGCTTAGTTTATGGGGCAGACTCTGCCATAAATGTCTGAAGATATTTACTTGACCAAGATTTATGTTACAGTGAAGTTAAGTCTAATCTTAAAAGAAAAAGTTCATTTAATTAGTATTTATGCACACTGGCAGACAATTTGAAAACATATGCTTTCCATTTCTAATATAGGGTAGTCAGGCAATGTGTCAAAGATACGCCTTGATGAATAGGTATAGATACTGGGCTAGGTTTGAAGAAAGAAGGAATTCCAACCCTCTTTGGATGGTGGCTCTTTTCTAAATTCCTTGTTTTAATCTGTGGAATTGAGGCCCGGGGTGGGGGTGGGGTTGTGGGGTGGGGGGTGGGGAGGTGTTAATTGACACTGGTGATAAGATTTTTCTTTTCTAATGTTGAGATAAACTCAGACATGCCTAAAAATATCAAGATGAAAGGTCTTTGCAGGAGTCTGCTTAGAGAGATGGGGAGAGTTCATCAGCTATTCTGGTGGACTTGTCTTCCTTGGTTTCTGTCTAGGAGTACTTTATTGTAGCAGTAATTTGGGAATGTGCAAAAGTACTGTAGGTCATGTTTTCAAAACTTGCTTTATCTCAGATTCTCAGAGGATAAGATGGCCTACTTCATGACTGTGGTGTTTGGTCTTTTTTAAAAGGGTATTTATTACTGTTTTCTCTCTCTCTCTCTTTTTTTTTTTGCTAAGGCTAAATTGTCAAAGTGTCATGCCTTGCTTCAAAGAAAATACCAGTTGATGTTGATTTGCCATTTCATATCAATCTAAGGACTCTTCATTTAGAGATCGGGGCATTTCTCCCATTTTTTGTTTTTTAGCAAGTATAGTGTTCCACAATTCTATCATAAAAACAATTTCAAAGCGCTAAAATAGCAAATTTATTATCTTCCATTTTCATCATGATGGTTATGGTTTGGAATTTTCTTTTAAAATTTAAGAAACTTGTTTCAGAGGAAAAACTACTTTTCCACTCTTCATGTCAGTCATCAAACCCAGATCATTCTCCTTAATTTCACATAGTTTTAATTTCAATAGCAAAATGACTCATACCATCTGAATTATTTCAAATAATAGTTGGAAATTCACACTTTAAATATTGAACATTTATTTGGAGAAGTACAAAATATCTTATTAATCTAAGGCATTGCCATACTTTAAAACTGATTGAATATTCACTAATAAATATTAAAACACTTTTATATTTAGGAATATTCGAAGACTTCCTAATAACCATGCTGATTACCAATGCTAATGATGCTCTTAACTCTAATTACCTGGTTCAATCACTTCAAATGTTTGGTGTTCCTGTGAATATAACAATAATTGAATTTGTCTTCATGATTTGAATCTCTGATTTTGCTACCTCAGAACTGAAACTAAGATCTCTGTCAGTGGTCTACTTTATTCAGTAAAGAAAATAAAAGTTTTGCATTTATGATATTTTTTAATTTACTTTTTATTGCAGTAATTATTCTACACATTAAAATAATTTCCTTTGTATAGATTCCCCGCTTCTTAGATATATTTCAGCACATCACGCCCTCCACCAAATCACTCAGTATTCTTCACCATTGTCCAGTGGGCTCCACCACCATTTGCCCTACCTGCCTACTTCCTTTTGGTAACCTCAGTTCTGTTTCAAATATTTCAGGGTAGGTTACGTTTCATCTGTTCCTTTGTTTTATCTATTCACATTCCACCTATAAGTGAGGTCATCTGGTATCTGTCTTTCTTCTTTTGACTTTATTCACTTAGTATAATCCCCTCTAGTTCCATCCATGTTGATTCAAATGGCAGGGTTTCATCTCTTTTAAGGGCTGTGTAGTATTCCATTGTATATATGTACCACATCTTCTTTATCCAGTCATCTGATGTTGGGCATTTAGGTAACTTCCAGTTCTTAACTATTGTGAATAGAGCTGCAGTAAACATGGGGGTACATACATCTCTGCAGATGGGTGCTTTTGTCCTTTTTGGGTAGATGCCCAGAAGTGGAATGATAGGATCATATGGGATTCCCATCTTCATTTCTTTGAGGAATCTCCAAACTGTTCTCCATAGGAGTTGCACCAATTTGCACTTCCACTGACAGTGCAAAAGTGTTCCCTTTTCTCAACATCCTTGCCAGCATTTGTTGTTTACAGACTTATGGATAATAGCCAGTCTTTCAGGTATCAGGCGATATCTCATTGCTGTTTTAATTTGCATTTCCCTGATAGTCAGCGGGTAGGAACATAAATTAATGTGCCTGTTGGCCATCTGCATATCCTCTTCAGAAAAGTGTCTCTCCAATTCCTCCTTCCATGTTTTGATTGAATTGCCTGTTCTTCTATTATTGAGTTTTAGGAGTTCTTTGTATATTTTAGATATTAAGCCTTTGTTGGAATATCAAATGCAAATACCTTCTCCCAATTAGTAGATTTCCTTTTGGTTTTGGTGATGTTTTCTTTTGTTGTGAAGAAGCTCTTCAGTTTGATGTAGTCCTAGTTGTTTATTTTTCTTTTTGTTTCCCTTGATGGTGGGGTTGAGTCCTCAAAAGCTTCTCTACAACTGATGTCATGGAAAGTCTTTCCTATGTTGTCTTCTAAGAGCTTTATGGTTTCTGGTCTTATGTCCAAGTCTCTAATCCATTTTGAATTAATTTTAATGAATGGTGTTAGAGAGTGGTCTAGATTCATTATTTTGCACATGGCTCTCCGGTTTTCCCAACACCGTTTGTTGAGGAGACTTCCTTTTTTTCCATCGAATGCTTTTGGCTCCTTTGTTGTAGATTAACTGTCTATACATGTGTGGCTCAATTTCTGGTGATTCAGTTCTAGTCCACTAATCTGTACCTCTGTTATTATTCCAGTACCATACTGTTTTGATCACTATAGCTTTGTAATATAGTTCGAGGTCTAGAAGTATTATCCCTCTAGATTCATTCTTTTTTCCTAATGATTTGGCTATTCAGGGTCTTCTGTTGTTCCATACAAATTTTAAGATTTTTTTTTGTTCTATTTCTTGAAATAAGCCTGTTGGATTTTAATGGGGATTGCATTAAACCAATATATTGCTTTGGATAAGATGGCCATTTTAATGATATTGATTCTTCCAACCACAAGCAGGGACTGTCTTTCCATTTCTTTGTGTCCTCCTCTATTTCTTTTAAGAAGGACCTATAGCTTTCACTGTAGAGATCTTTTACTTCCTTTGTTAGGTATATGCCCAGGTATTTCATTCATTTAACTTCTATTTTAAATGGTGTGATTTTGTTTTCTTCCAGTGTGTTGTTTGCGTATAAAAATGCAATGGATTTTTGTGCATTGATTTTGTAGCCTGCCACTTTATTGTCTTCATTGATGAGTTCTAGAAGTTTTTTGATAGAGTTTTTGGGTTTTTCAATATATATATACATACGTATATTTTTATATATACGTATGTATATATATATATATACATACGTCTATATATATATACATACATATAATCATGTCATCTGCAAATAATGAGAATTTTACTTCCTCCTTTCAATTTGGATTCCTTTAATTTCCTTTTCATGGCTAGTTGCTCTGCCTAAGACCTCCAATACAATTTTAAAAAGCAGTGGTGAGAGTGGACAACCTTACCTTGTTCCTGACCTAAGAGAACTCATTTGGAGAGGCCATTTGGTCCTGGGCTTTCACTTTTGGGGAGACCCTTGATTAGTTCTTCAATTTCTTTGCTTGTGATTGTTCTGTTCAGGTTTTCCAATTCTTCCAGGTTCAGTCTTGATAGACTATATTTTTCTAGAAATCTGTCCATGTCCTCAAGGTTGTCCATTTTGGTGGCATAGAGCTGTTCATAGTAATCCCTTATGATGTTTTGAATTTCTGTGGTATGTGTTAAAACTTTTTCCCTTTCATATATGATTCTAGTTATGAGAGTTTTCTCCCTTTTTTCTTTTGTGAGTCTAGCCAATGGCTTGTTAATTTTGTTTATTTTTTCAAAGAGAACCAACTCTTGGTTACATTGATCTTCTGGATTGCCTTTTTGTTTTCTATTTCATTTATTTCTGCTTGGATTTTGATTATTTCCTTTCTTTTGCTGATTTTTGTCTTTAATTGTTCTTTCTTTAGTTTTAAATGTAGATTAAGTTGTCGATTTGCAATTTTTCTTGTTTCTTGAGATAGGCCTGAATTGCGATCAACTTTCCCCTTAGTATTGCTTTTGCTTTATTCCATAGATTCTGGTAGCTCATGTCCTCATTCTCATTTGTCTCTAAGTATTTTTTAAGTTCCTCTTTGATTTCTTCTTTTATGCAAGAGTCCTTGAGGAGCATATTGTTGAGTTTCCAATTGATTTGGGGGTCTTCCAGCTATCTTTTTGTGGTTGATTTCCAGTTTTAGGCCATTGTGGTCAGAGAAGATGCTTGATATGACTTCAATCTTTGTAAATTTGTTGAGAGATATTTTGTGTCCTAGCATATGATCCATCCTTCAGAATGTTCCATGAGCGCTTGAGAAGAAAGTGAAATCTGTAGTTGTTGGGTGAAGTGATCAGTATGTCGATTAGACCTGTTTGTTCCAGATGGTCATTTAAAGTGGCTGTTTCCCTGTTAATTTTCTGCCTGGTTGATCTGCTCATTGTAAGTGGGGTGTTGAAGTCAGTGTCTCGCTCTGGTCTAATAATACTTGCTTGGTATATTTTAATGCTCCTTCATTTGGTGCTTATATGTTATTAAGCATTATGTCTTCCTGCTGGATTAATCCTTTAATCATTACATAGTGTCCATCTCTGTCTTTTATTATGCTTTTTAGATGGAAGTCTGTTTTATCTGATATGAGTACAGTTGTTTCCGCTCTTTTGTGGTTGCCATTCCACTGTAGGATTGTTTTCTAGCTATTGACTTTGAGGCTTTGTTTATCTTTTGGAAGAAGGTGAGTTTTCTGAATGCAGCAGAAGTTTAGATTATGCTTTTTAATCCATTCAGCCACTCTGCGTCGTTTGACTGGTGAGTTCAGTCCATTAACATTTAGGGTGTTCATATATAGCTGCTTAGTGTCACTTTATAATTTGTCTTTTGCATGTTGTTCCAGATGATGGCTTTGTTCTCTTTCTCTTTTTAGGTTGGATGGGTGCAGTTTTGTTTTGATTGATTTTGCCTTTTGTTTTCTTCATTTTCTCCCTGGGATGTACCCTGAAGTTAGCACTCACAGTTCTATGTTTACTACCTAATTTTATTTGAAAGCATATTAGTTTTCCAGTTATTCTAACTATCCACATTTTTGCTCTCTTCCGTCCCATTTTTACTATTTGCTGTCATACTGTTTTTCTGTGTGATTTCTTTATGCTTTATAGAGCATCTTTTAATATTTTTTGCAAAGCTAGTTTTGTGGTGATAAACTCTTTTAACTTTTGGTTGTCAGAAAATGTTTTATCATTCCTTCAATTCTGAATGGTAATCTTGCTGGATATAGTATCCTAGGTTCAAAATCCTTTTCTTTCAGCGCTTTAACTATATTATGTCATTCCCTTCTGGCCTGTAGAGTTTCATTTGGACAATCTTATGGGACAGTCCTCTGTATATGACATGTTTTTCTATGGCTGCCTTTAATAGTCTTTCTTTATCTTGTATTTTTGACATTTTTATGATGATGTGTCTAGGTGTATTTCTGTTTAGGTTTCTTCTTTTATTAGGAACTCTTTGAGCTTCCTGGATCTGGGGGCTTGCTTCATTCTTCATATTGGGGAAGTTCTTATCTATTATGTTTTCAAATATGGCTTTTGCCCCCTTTTCTCTCTCTTCTTCTGGGACCCCTATGATGAGAATGTTGTTCCTTTTGTTGTTATTCCAGAGTTATTGAATGCCGTCTTCGATTCTTTGATTTTTTTTTTAATCTCTTTGTTGGTTTGCTTGATTTCCTCTGTCCTATCTTCCAAATCATTGATTCTATTGGAAGCTTCATCCATCCTATTGTTGGGCCCCTCTATTGAGTTCTTTAATTCAGGCATCGTGTCTCTTACCTGTTTGATGTCTTATTTTAATTCTTCTCTTTGCTTCCTGACATTCTCTTTTACTTCCTCTACTGATTTCTGAATTTTCGTGAGTATGTTAAGCACTGCTACCCTACATTCCTCTTCAGGTAATTTACATACATCTGCTGTATTCACATTTTCCCCTGGGTTTTTGATTGGATCCATCATTTCACATATATTTCTCTGTGCCTTTGCTCTATTCAGCATTCTGTTCATATTTCTGAGGGTTGTGTTTCCCTGGCATTGCCTAGGTTTGACTTGCACAGGAGTGGCTATCAGGCTGCAGTTTCAGCTATACCCAGAAGGTGGAGTTAATGGGTATCTCTGAGGGGCTGGGGCACCCGATGGGTGGGATTTCTGGTGGTTGGATATGCGGTGGGTGGGATTTCTGCTCAGTGGATCCCAGGATCTGGTGTGAAATGGTTGTGGTTGAATTGTCAGCTGATTTTTGCTTATGGGTGCCCAGCGCAATTTCACCACCTGGGCTCCAGCTCAGCTCCCGGTGTACTGGCTCTCCTTTCACCTGACCCCAAGTGGGCCCCCATTGCTCCACATCTCAGCTCCACTGGGCCTGCCTCTCGCTGCCTGCACAGCTGGTCCTGACATCCCTATCCTCCACCCCACTGCGTATCCGGAGACTCCGGAGCCAAAAAATCCAAATCAGTAGCTTAGCTGAAAACTGCGCTGGATGCCATCACCCACTGTTGGTCGTCAGCCAATCTGTCTCCAGCTGAAGTGCCTGTTGTTTCTTGGTGTTTGTCTCAGGACAATAGGTGATTTTTTTTGTTTTTTTGTTTTGGTGTCTGGGGAGGAACCCAAAAGTGCATCCTATAGGGTCACCATCCCAAAGTCAATCCTCTAGATATTTTTAATTGATTCCTTAAATAAGAAGTTGGCATGCCATTAATCTAGAGCAGAAATGGAAGTGTCAGGAATCACTTAATCAATTTAAGCAATTAATCAGATTATAGGGGAAAACTCATCAAACTATATAGAGCTTTAGAGAAAAATAAAATTATCAGTAAATCACAAAACATTCAACATATGATTGTAGGAGATGATTGTATAATCTCTTTTTAAAAAATTTAAAACTCACTTAAGTCTCATAAGTAGTTAACTGCTATTAGTTTGCTGTTATCAACTTTCAGTCTTCTGATGGACTATATAAATTTAACTCATTTCTGTCTCAGAAGATATATTGCTTCTCACCCAAATTAGGCCATGCTTACTTTTAGTGGGTACAAATATAAAATGGATATCCGACTTCTTTTTAACCTGGACGTGTAATGATACTTACGTAAAATTAGTTTCTCATTAGATATACTCAGGTTTGGTAAATGTATGTTTTAGAGAATAAATGATGTAGACTTTTTTGAAGGGAAAAATGTCAGGAAAATAACATTAAGAACTATAGTTAAAGATCTTTAAATTCAGAGTTTACAGAGACTATTTAGAGAAAATGCCTTCTTTCTGCTACATGGAGCATCGACTAGAACAGGAGTCACAAACTTCTGCATGCGAGCCCCAGCCCAGCCAGTTAGGTTGGTGACCCTGTACCAATCACAAAGTTTCTCTAGATCACTTTTCTCGTAAAATCAGGAGAATGTTTTTTCTCTTTACCTCAGAGTTGTGAGGATTCCATAAAATCATGAATTTTAATATGAAAACATTAACTATGAACATATTTTAGATATAGAAAAAATATATGCCTGCTGTTCCTTGAGGAGAAAGCATAAATTCAACATTCTTTGATTCAGTCCTTGGTTTTCATAAGCCCTCTTTTCCTTATTTCAATCTTGGCTAATACAGCTATGGCTGAAGCCAGACTCTGAACCCAGGAACTTATTACAAAAGGAGACTGAGAATGTTTACAAGACATTTGCTTAGACAGAAGTTTTCAAACATTTTGGTCACAAGTTTGCTTTACACTCTAAAAATGTTACTGAAGACCCTAGAGAAGTTTTGTGTATTTGAGTTATGTCTATTTATATTTACTAAATTAAAATAAAAAATGATAAATGTGTAAAATATATTTATATTAATTTGAGGGAATAATAATTTATTACACGTTAACAAATATTTTGATGAGAACATCATTTTGAAAATAAAAATTACCGAAAAAGCTGTGTTGTTTGACATTTTTTGAAAATGTTTTTAATGTCTGACTTAATGAAAAGCAGCTGGATTTTCACATCTGCTTCTGCAATCTCTTGTAAATATCTCATATTACGTAGCCCTTGGAAAACTACATTCTTAACTCTTGAAAAAATGTGAATGAACAAGGAGAGGAATATCTTAATATTATTATAAAAATGATTTTTACCTCAAGGAGCTCTGAAATGGTCTTGGGAACCCCCAGGTATTCCTGATGACTTTGAAGACTGCTAGTTTAGAAGATACTAAAACCATACCTTGCATCCTGTGTTGTGATACTGTTGGAATGATACCTGAATCTGCTTTAGAAATCATAAAAATAGTTCTAGGCTATAATTTAAAAACCAACGGGCTAATGATAATTCTCTATGAACTTAACAATATTTCTTTTTCTAAAAATTGAGATATAACATGTAAGTTTATGGTATATAATATAGTGTTCTGATAAATTTATTTATTGCAGAATGCTTGCCACCATAATGTTAGCTAACTCTTAACATTCTTATAGATAAGCATAGCAAATTGTCTTTTTTGGGGGAACTGATTTTTTTGTTACTTCACTTGTATGTGAAAGGATTAAACTATTTTTTCATAGTCAGAAAAGTATCAGGATTCCACTAACTTATTTCTCTACTGACTTGTTTGTATAAGCAATGACTAGATTGAAAACATTCTTCAAATATCTTTGTTGAGGTAACTTTCACAACACAAGTTTTAGGTGTCAAGTTTACTGTTTATCAAATGTAGTACACACCACGCCTACACCACATTTCTAATAGTCCTTCTCCTCCATGACAACTTACATAAAATGGAACCTAGGCTTGGTATCAAAGGACCTGAATTAATATTTGAAACATGATTATTTTGAAAGAGAACTTGGACACATTTCTGAGTTTTTAATTTCTCTTCTGTAAAATGAAGTCCTACAGCCAGTTCATTTTAAATATCTCTTGAAACTCTATCAATGCATCCTGGAATATGAAATCTCAGAGGTAGCTTCTTGCTGCCACTAAAAGTCATTAATTCTTCATCTATATGTGAGATGGACATAAAGTTTGTAGTGTTTTATAATCAAACAGTTTAATGTCTATGAAATAGTTTTAGAAATGGAAAAACCTTCAAAACATTTTGTCATGTATAGTATTTACAATATTCCATTAGAGTAATTAATGTTCATCTGTGGTCAGTCACTTTGACGTAAGCTAGATCATTTTTATCCTATTCTATAGGTAGTTGGTTAGCAGTGTTCATTGGATGTTACTGTTTATTTATTTATTTATTTATGTATTTGTTTGTTTTTTAAAGGAAAGGTTCAGGAAGGAATGAAGGCAAATTGGCAGGCAGGAGGAGAGAGGAGGAAGGAAACACTTTGTTTTTATTTAGTTGTTCACATTGGTTGGTGTTTCCAGCCCCAGATCTTGAACCCTGGGGCTTGGGATGTATGTGGGACTGCTCCCAGGTATACTAGACCACTAGGCCACCAGGGTGTAACCACAGTTTATACATTTAAATCCCTAAGTAACTAAGAACCCAGTGTTAAAATACACTTGCTATTTCTGTTAATTGTGGTGAAAGTTGATCCTAGAGAGTTCACTATTTAAGAGGCTGAAAACACTTGACAAAAATTCTTTTGGTTTTAGGTTATTTTGCAGAAGTTGAGGAAGACTCTAGATCAATGGAAAAGCATAAAAAGACAGGTAATAAATTCCTATTTCATTCATACCATGACATTTGTTTTGCTGAAATATTGACAGTTGGATGTTTCATGAGAGGAGTGCCTTGCAGAATAAATTTTGGTTTTGAAATTTTTCTAGGATGGACTATCTGGGATCCATTTAGGTCTTTCTGATTCCTGGCAGTCATAGTTGTGGGCGCTCTAGAGGTCATTTGTAACATTTGCTGATGATGAAGTATCTAAAGTGTATTTTAGGTCTCAACAATTTCTGTAATACATAATTAAATATCCCACTAAGTTCAACAATGCTAAAAAGACTTAGATTCTCATTCCTTATAAATAAATGATAAAATGAACACTTCCATACCCCGTTTTTTCTACCCTGGTTGGAAACTGTAGTGTTAGCACAAGTCCCAGGCATCCAGTGCTTCCATCAACAACACTTGAGTTGAAATGCTTTGGTGGGCAGGGGTGGGGTGGGGTTGGAGTGGGGGTTGAGGGGAGGGGAGGGGCTTCACATCAAGGGAAACAGAAGGCGTCAGGAAATTCTCCATCATTTTCAGAGATAAAATTTGTCAGAAAAGGAAGTTAGATGAGAGGAAAATACCAAGCTGGATGCCTTTAACATTCTGTTAAAACTCCAGGGAAGAAAATAAAACTACTTTGAAGATAGTGAAGTTGATAAATATGCCTCTGTAAGAAATACAGTTGGTGTACACTGCTGGACATTTTGACTGAATGTGATAGTGAGAGCAAATTTATCAAGACTGAGAGAGAAGAGAAAATAACCCTGTCGTATTATCAAAAAAGCACACAAAAGGGTGGTTAGTGGCCACCAGTACATTGGGTGTCTGCAGTATGTCATTAGACATTGGAGGAGACTACTGAGGATGCGCTGTGTTATACCAAAATCAAAACAGGAAGTTAGCTGCATGGTCTTTCTGTTTAGAGTGATAGATATAATGCAAATTTAGCCATTTGTTTAAGCCCTCCAGTGGTCCTCTAATGCCTACAGAGCAAGACCGAGTTCCTTAGCAAGACATGAAAGCCTTCCGAACTCTAGGTCTTGCTTACCCACTGGCTTCATTTCCCATGACCCTTGACTTATGTTTCAAGGTTCAGTGATGCTCAGCTTGGAAGTTTATACTTGTGGCAAACTGCTGTCCTCTCCATGCGTTTGGTCTGGTAGAGGCTTCTTGGTTAAAATGACCTCTTCCTCTTTCTTCATCTACCCTTTTTGATATATTCTTTTAGAATCCATACTGGTATTTGTTCCTCTAAGAAGAAGACTTTTCTGAATGTTCTTCCTCCACATTCTTGTTCAGAGCCAATCTTTGATTCTCTCACAGTATCTAAAAATATATCCTTCAATTTATAATTATTTTAACATTTCTATTCCTTCTTTTAGATTCAGAGTTTCTCAGAATAAGGGTTGTACCTTGGGGAGACGATTTTTCATACATGTCTTGTGTTATGCATGCATGTTCTGCATGTCTCAGCATGAAGCAAAGGAATGACTGCCTTGTTTTCCTTTCAAGGCAAACTGCCTTGGAAGACATAGTGTCATCCTTAAGAGCAGAGGGCAGCTTTGTTTGCTGTCCAGTATAATAAAAATAATGTCTTTATCTAGGACAAAGGGAGCCCGGCATACTACCCATAATAAAGTTCTCTTGTTTGATGTTCATTTGTACTATATATCACTGCAGAAGTAGGTTATCATTTGAACCTCTTTACCTCGTCTTCTGAGAGCTGAGTTTCAGGGAAGTGGTGAAAGTATTCACACAATGGTTATTGCTGTTTTTTGAATAATAAGCAGTCTTTTATCTCACACCCACAGTCTTGTGCCTTCTGTGAGCATCCATGAAGCTGTGATAGGCTAACTTATTAGCTTGCAAATTAGATAAAATCCTAAATTCTATAATTCTTAACATGTGTTAATGTTCCTTGTTATTCTTCCAAGAGAGTGCTCAGCATATGGAAAGTGCTTAATAAATTTTGAATGAGTGAATGAACTCACTTCATGCTAGAGACTTAATACAAGAAAGAGCAACATGAGATGATCAGTCCATTCAGGTCATAGATATGTAACTGCATCTCTGCTTTTTGTTTGGTTATCTCCATTATGTTGCTGGTGGATTTCCAACTTGACTCCCAGATACTCTTCGTTTCCTAACTATATTTTTGTTGATACAAGGAGTGAGACTCTTCTGTCACATTGATTTGGAGCATGAACCCAAATCATCATCATTATTAAGGCCATTTCTTACATGTTTACTAGGCAAGATGTGGTGATAAGTTTCATACAGTTGAAGCAAAATAGTTTATATAATTCCTTTGAATTATTGAGCTTAAAAAGAGACATTACCAAAAGTATTAATGTGTTAAAAGGCTGTGCAAGTCATAAAATTCTATAGTAGAGGGACTGAATTAAAGAAAAGCCATGACTAAATATTTGCTGCCTCTTGTGAATAAGGCTTGATGTATGTAATTTATGGCTGAAACGCTGAAATGGTCTTCTGAAATAGTGTATTCTTACTTCATTCTCACAGACTAAAGTTGAGGCAAGCGTTTAGAAATTGAAATAAGATGGATAGTGTGAAATGCTAAGGAATAAGAGAAAAAAATCTACGAACTCCAGAAAAACTACCTTATCAATTTTTCATCTTTAGTTTAAAGCCAAGTCAATGTGTACATTTGTATATCATATTTTTGCCCTTGAATATTGCAAGTTTTAAAGTTGCCATATTATGGACAAAAGATTTTGACAAATGTGCCTGATATTATTCTAGGAATAAAAATCCCCAAATGGTCTTAGACATGAGAAAAATGTGCCCAATTAAAAAATATATAATTAAAAATTTTAAGTAAATGTTTCTTGACTTGAGGTCCAGAGTAAAAAGAGATAATCTGAAACATCTAAAGAAGGAAACTTTAGGAAAAACAACTTTTCATCACTATTATATTAGTAGAATCATACAGTATTGACCTTTTTATGATTGACTTATATCATTTAGCATCATATTCAAAATTTTTATTTATGTTGTCGTATCACACTATTTGTTCCTTTTGAAGGGTGAATAATATTTGTCATATGTATATACCACATTTGTTTATTTGTTCATCTATCAATAGACATTTTGGTTGTTTTCACCTCTTGGCCAATGTGACTAGAGCTGTAATGAATATAGGTATTCAAATATACCTTCAAAACCCTGCCTTCAATTCTTTTGGATAATGTATCCAGAGGTGGGATTTTTGGATTGTATGCCAATTTAATGTTTAACATTTTTAGGAACTTTTATGCCGTTTTTTAGTTGTCGTTGTACCTTATTACAATCCCAACAGTATACAAGGTTTTCGATTTCTCTCTGGGTTTAGACAATTTTATAAAGATATGTATATACCATTAAAGTATCATACAGTGTAGTTTAATTGCCCTAAAAATCTCTGTACTCTATTTATTCATATTTCCCTTCCTTAAATCTCTCTTTTTTTTTTTTTACTGTCTCCCTAGTTTTGTGCTTTCCTGAATGTCATGTAGTTGGAATCATATATGTAGTCTTTTCTGATTGGCTTGTTTTACTTATTAATATGCATTTAAGCTTCTACCATGTCTTTTCATGGTTTGGCAGTTCATTTCTTTTTAATAGGTAATGAATATTCCATTGTCTGTTTGTACCACAGTTTATTCACCATTATCTACTGAAGACATACTGCTTACTTCCAAGTTTTGGCAATTAAGAATAAAACCACTATAAATGTTGTGCACAGGCTTAAAACTGTGTTTATGTTGAGATACAGTTAACATACAGCTTTAAACTAGTTTCAGGTGTGCAGTGTAGTGATTCAGTATTTGTGTATATTGTGAAATGATCATCGCAGTAAGTCTAGTTAATATCAATTACCACACTGTTGTGTTATATATTTCTTTCTTGTGATGACAACTTTTCATATCTCCATAAGCTTTCAGCAGCCTTGGGTAAATATCAAGTAATACTATTATCGGATCGTATGGCAGGGATATACTTACTTAAAAAAAAAAAATTGCAGATCACGTTCCAGAGTAGCTGAGTCATTTTGCAATCCCAACAGCAAGGAGGGAAGCTTTCTATTGAGTCATGTCTTCACCAGCATTTGGTGGTGGTGTCAGTGTTCTGGATTTTGACCATTCTAATGAAGTGTGTAGTATTACTTCATTTTTTAAAATTTGCATTTGCCTGAAGTTATATGATATGTGTCATCTTTTTATATGTTTATTTTCCATCTGCATGTCTTCTTTCATGAGGTGTCTGTTAAAGTCTTTTGATCCACCTTTAAAATCAGGTTGTTTGCTTTCTTGATGTTATTGTTTTTTAATTTAACTGAAGAATGTGACTTTGCTTCCAATTACAAAATGCATCCTACCTGAGGAATAAAGTGAAGAGGAGAGTTGTCTCCATATTTGTTCATTGGGAAAAAATGTAGATGAAGAGTAACTGGAAGGAAAAAGGTGTTTCACTAGAATTAATTTGACCTTATCAGTACACATGATTTGGTGGCTAGTTTTAAGTTAAGGTCTCGTCAGTCTTCTGGGCAAAACAGATGTGTGGGTATGAATTCAATCATACAATATTATTAAAATATAAAGAGTTAACACATATGGTATGGAGGAGGCATATTAAGACTTTGCTAAGAATGTAAATTCTCGAGGCCAAACCTTTCCACAATATCACTTGAGAAAATCTCTTCTCTGAACCTACTCTTATGAACATTATGTTATAATGTCATACAGCATATTTATCTGTGTCATTTATTACAGTTCATAATTGAGTATTTAAATTGTGATGACTTTATAATAAATAATGAACTGACCATATAGCACAAATTATTTTTAATTGATTTTATTGAAGGAAATTATGTGAAGCCACGGAAGCATGTTTTTATTTACATTGCTGTTTCTTTAGTGATGCATCTGGTGCCTGGTATTATTCTCCATTTTATGTGACAGAAGTGTATAAATCCTGTCTCTCCAACAACAGTGCAAGTTCCTTGGGAATGAAGAATATTCTGTATATCTCTTTCCTAATCCTAATCAGTATTTACTATAGGAAGAAATATAATTAATATTAGTGTTCAACATGTTCATCCACAAATATTTACAGATATGTAATATATATGTAAATATATATAATATATATGTAATATATATGTAAATAAGGGTGTATAAATATAGAGAATGCACTATACACCAGTTAAAATTTTCAAGTCTAAATAGACCATTCGTTTCATATTTATTTTTATATATTAAAAATTAATTTATCAAAGGAACATTGCATTACAACATGTTAAAATTTATATTATAGTAAATTTATGTCTGTGTATATTAAATTAAGTTGACTAACATTTCAGTTCTTTCTTCACTGTGCAATTGGTCCCAACTACCCAATGTGCCTGACCCCTGACCTCTCTTCCCCTTCTCTTTCTGAAACCACAAATTTGATTTTATTGAATAAAGTCTATTTTTTATTTGACTGTGTTTGCTTGGCTTTTCTGTATACCACATATGAGTTATAGCAAGTGATGTCTGTGTTTCTCCTTCTGACTAATCTCACTAAACATAATTCCCTCTGGGTTCATCCATGTTTCTGCAATGATAGGATTTCATCTTTTTTGCTAGCTCAGTAGTAGTCCATTATGTATAATACCACATCTTCTTTTTCCATTCACCTGTCAGTGGGCATTTAGTTTGTTTATAGCTCTTAGCTATTGTAGATAAAGCTACAATGAACATGGCAGTGCATCTATCTCTGTGAATTAGTGTTAATTGTGTTTTTCAGGTCAGCACCCAACAGAGGAATACCTGGATCCTACGGTATTCTATTCTCTGTTTCTTGAGGACACGCCATAGTTCTTTCTATAATGTTTATACCATTTTACTCTCCCTTTTCTCTGCATTCTTGCCAGCACTTGTTTCCATTCTTTTGGAGAACAGTCATCCTCATAGGTATGAGGTGATATTTTATTGTTTTGAATTGCATTCCCTTAATAACAAAAGAGACACAGTATCATCTTGTGCCTATTTGCATATGAATGTCTTCTTTGGAGAAGTGTCTATTAAGATCTTCTGCAAACTTTTAATTAGATTACTTGTTTTCTATTGCTGAGTTTTCATGAGTTCTTTACATATTTTGAATATTAATTGTTGTCAGATGTATGATGTGCAAATATCTTCTCCCATTTGTGGGTATCTTTTTGTCTGATGAGAGTTTCTACAACTGTGCAGAAACTTTTTAGTTTGATGTAATCCCATTGTTTATTTTGGATTTTATTTCTTTTGACATTGGGGTTGAATTCCCACATATCTTTTAAGTCAATGTCAAGGAGTATTTTGCCTGTGCTTTCTTTTATGTGTTTTGTAATTTCAGGCCTTACATCTAAATCCATTTTGAATTTATTTTTGTATATGGTATTAGGAAGTGATCTAGTTTTTGCAAGTGGCTGACCAGTTTTTCTAGTGCCATTTATTGAACACACTGTCCTTTCTCCATTGTATACTCTTGGTTCCTTTGTTATAAATTAACTGTCCATATATGTGTGGGTTTATTTCTGGGCTCTCAATTCTATTTCGTTGCTCTGTTTTGTCTGTTTTTATTCCAATACCATGCTGACTTCATTACTGTTGCTTTGTGGTAGGGTATGAAGTCACAAAGTGTGACACCTCCATTTTTGTTCTTTTTCCTCGGGATTATTTTTGCTATTTGGGGTTTCTTGTAGTTCCAATATATATCATGATTTTTTTTCACTTCTATTTCTTTGGAGATTTTTTTTTTTTTTTTTTTTGATCGGGGTTGCTTTGAATCTGTATATTGCTTTAGGTCAGATGGATGTTTTAACTACATTAATTATTCCAGTCCATGAGCATGAAATATCTATCCATTTTTTTTGTCTTTTTGTTTTTTTTTAAAAAAAACAATGTCGTATAGTTTTCAGAGTAGAGATCTTTCACTTCTTTGGTTTAGGTGATTCCAAGGTATTTCATTCTCTTTGGTGCAATTGTAAATAGGATTGTTTTCCTGATTCTCGTTCTTAAAGATTTGTTACTTACGTATGGAAATGCAGCAGATTTTCGAATATTAACTTTGTAGCCTGTGACTTTACTGCACTTGCTTATTGTTCTAGAAGTTTTTTACTGGAGTCTTTGGGGTTCTCTTTCTATATATTGTCATCATGTCATCTGCAAGTAGTGATAGTTTCACTTCTTCCTCTCCATTTCGAGTTAGCTTTTAGATCCTTTTCTTGTCTAGTAGTACTGAGCAGGACTTCCAACATTATATTAAATAGTAGTCACCATCTTTCCATTTTCTTGATCTTAGAGGAAAAGCTTTCCATTTTTCTCCTGTGGATATGATGTTGGCTGTGGGTTAGTCATATACATCCTAAAGTATGTTCCATCTATATTCATTATTTTGAGGGTTTTTAACATAAAAGCGTGTTGAATCTTATCAAATGTTTTTCTACGTCTATTGAGATGATCATACGGTTTTTGTCTCTCTGTTTGCTGATGTAGTGTATCACTTTGATTGATTTGTGTATGTTGAAACATCCTCTGATCCCTGGAATAAATCCCACTTGATGGTGGTGTATGATTCATTTAAATGAGTTGTTGAATTTAGTTTGCTAGTGTTTGTTGAGGATTTTTGCATCTATATTCATCAATGATATTGGTATTTAATTTTCTTTTTTTGGTGAAATCTTTAGTTTTGGAATCAAAGTAATGTTGGCATCATAAAAAGTGTTTAGAAGTTTGCTCTTCTTAATTATATGCAACAGTTTGAGAAGAGTTGGTATTCGTTCTTCTTCGAACATTTGGTAGAATTCACCAGTGAGACCATCTGACCCAGTGCTTTGTTTTTTGGGAGATTTTTTATTACTATTAGAATTTCCTTACTTGCAGTTGATCTGTTTATGTTTTCTATTTTTTTCCTGGTTTAGTCTTAGAATGTTATTCGCTTCCAATAATTTGTGCATTTCTTCTGGATTATCCAATCTGTTGCCATAAAGGCATTCCTTATGTTCAGCTGTATTTCTGTAGTATCAGTTTTAATTTTTCCTCTTTTTTAATGACATATTTATTGGTGTTTTCCTTGCTCCTCTATGTGAGTCTGGCTAGAGGTTTGTCTATCTTGTTAATCTTTTCAAAGAACCAGCTCTCCGTTTCACTGATATTTTTGAAGTCTTTTTTCTCTCTTGTTTATATCTGCTCTACATTTTATTATTTCCTTTAATCTGTTGGTTTTTGGTTTAAATTTTTCTTATTTTTCTAGCTCTTTTATGGCTTAGACTTTTTATTTCTGATTCTTGTTTTCTGCGTTAGGATTATATTGCTATAAATTTTCCTCATTACTTTTGATGCATCCTACAGATTCTGATGTCATATTTTCATTTTCATTTTACTAGTATTATTAAATTTCACCTTTGATATTCTAATTGACAATATACTTGTTGAGTAACATATCGTTAATTCTTCAGTCTTTTGCAGTGTTTCTATCTTTCCTCTTTTGGTTGATTTCTAGTATAATGACATTGTGATCCCAAAAGATGCTTGATTTCAATCTTCATACTTTTAGTGAAGACTTGATTTCTATCCTAACATATGGTCTATCTGAGAATGTTACATGAGTACCTGAAAAGACTATGTAGCCTATTTTGAAGTAGCATACTCTATAAATATCTATTTAATCCATGTCATCTAATTTGTCACTTCAGGCTAGTGTTTCCTTGTTGATTTTCTGTTTGGATGATCTGTCCTTAACTGTGAGTGGGCTGTTAAAGTCCTCTGTTATTACTGTGTTGCTGTCACATCTCCCTTTAAGTTTGTTAATATTTGCTTGGCATATTTGAGTGCTCCTATATTGGGTGCATATATATTATTAAGTGTTATTTGGTTGAAGCCTGGTGAGTGAGGTATTAAGCCTGTGAGTAGGAAGCAGTCCACATACAGTCCAGGCAACTGAGTTTTTGGCTCAGGGTCAGGGGAACAAGTAAAGTGAACAAATAAATAATATGCTTCCTGTTTGTTGCCTGCCTACCTGCCTTCCTTTCTTTAAAATGAAAGAAAGGATGTCTTCCTGTTGTATTCATCTCTTCATCATTACACGATGACCATTTTTACTTTTTTAACCATATTTGGCTGATGTTTTATTTTACATAATATGAATATAGTGGTTCTTTTCTAGATTTTACATTGAATTGGAGTACTTTGTTTTAAATCCCTTAATTTTAAGTCTATGATTTTCTCTATATCTTGAGTCTCTTAGAAAGAGCATGTTGTTGGGTTTGTTTTTTAATTTGTCCAGCCACTCTATGACTTTTAATTGGTGAATCAGTCCATTACATTCAGGGTGATAAATGATATTTGAAGACTTCCTAATGCCATTTAAACTTTTGTTTTCTAATTTTATCTATTTATTGTCTTGTTTAGTTTTATTGTGTAATTTTTCCTGTTTGATTCAGATTGAAGAACGTCTTTCAACATTTCTTGTAAAGGAGGTCTTATGGCATCAAATTCCTTCAACTTTTGATTATCAGGGTAAACCTTTATTTCACCTCAGATCTATGAGAGAGTTTTGTAGGATATATAGTATTTTTGGCTGGCACTTTTTATCTGCATTATTTCGAGTATATCATTCCATTCTTGCCTATAGAGTTTCTACTAAGAAGTCAGTCTGATGGTAGCCTGATGAGAGTACTGTTATATATTACTCACTTTTGCTCTTGGACCACCTTTAATATTCTTTCTTTGTCTTGGACTTTTGAGAGTTCCACAATTATGCACTTTGATGTAGGACTTTTTACATTTAGATAACCAGGAGTTCTGTTGGCTTCATTAAAATTTACATTTCCTTCCTTGGGTTTAGGAAGTTTTCATCAATCATTATTGTTATTATTTTTTAAGATGAAGGTAGGAATGAAAGCATTCAAGCAGGCAGGCAGGATGAGATGGAGAGAGAAGCATTTTATTTTTTATTTTTAAAGGAAAGATGCAGGCAGGAATGAAGGCCAATAGACAGGAAGAGAGAGGAGGAAGAAGCATTTTATTTTATTTCTTTTAGTTGTTCACACTGGTTGTTATTTCCTCACCCTGACTTAGGACTCAAACCCGGGGGTATATGGCCTGCATCATTCAGAGGTAATTGACCTAATCACTGTTCCATCAGGGTGTGCTAGCATTTTACTTATTTTTATTTCAGTTGTGCATCTTGGCTATTCTCCCTGACCTGGGAGGCAAACTCTTGTCCTTGGGATGTATATGAACTGCACTGCAGCCAGTGGCAGTTGACCAAACCACTACTTCACCAGGGTATATCAGCAATTACCTTTTTAACTGAGTCACTGCTCCATTTGCTCTCTCTTTGCTATAGGAATTTTTTAGATGATAATTTTTTATTTGTTTACATTGATATATGCATTTTAGGATATTCAAATCACATACAGGTCTGTGTATATTTCATACCACACCCAACAACAGAGTTCTAGTGCCATTTACCTCACCTTGTTTCTACCCTTCTTACCATCTCCCTCCACCCAGATAGCCACAGTCTTGCATCCTATGAATTTTGTTGCAGTTTGTCAGTTTGTTTTGTTTCTTTATATATAATATATGAGTGAAACCATCCTGTACTTCTTTTTCTTTTTGGCTTATTTGCTTAACATGATTCCCTCCAGTTCCATCAAGGTTGTTGCAAAGGGCACACTTTCATCCTTTTTTCAGCTGCAAAGAATTCCATTTTGTATATATACCACAGCTTCAATCCAGGGGTCTGCTGATAGATATTTAGGTTCTTTCCATGTCTTGACTGTTTTGAGGTGTGCTGCTATGAACATAGAGGTGTAGTTTGTATATGTATGATTAGAGTTTTTTTATTTTCTTGTTATATGCCTAGAAGGGAGATTTCTAGATTGAATAGTAACTTCATCTTCAATTGTTTGAGAAATTTCATATTGTCTTACAAAGAGGTTTCACTAGTTTACATTTCCACCAACAGTGTAGGAGGGTTCCTTTTACTTCACACCCTCTTAAGCATTTGGTATTTTTAGTTTTTTTGATATAGGCTACTCTAACTGGTATAAGGTGGTATCTCATTCTGGTTTTATTTGCATTTCACTGTTTATCAGTGATGTAGAACATTTTATGCCATGTCTGTAGGCCATCTGTGTGTTCCTTAGATAGGTGTCTATTCGTTTTTTTTTTTTTTTTACTCATTTTTTTGAATGAGTCATTTGCTTTTCATTGTTGAGTCAAGTGAGTCCTTCATGCTTTCTGAGGTTAACTTCTTGTCTGATGAATGTACAAATTATTTTCTGTCATTCTTTGGGCTGTGTTTTTATTTCAGTGGGTTTTTTTTCACTATGCAGAGATTTTTATTTTGATTTAGTCCTCATTGTTTAGTTTTACTTTGATTTCTTTTGCCATAGGTGTTTTTAACCCCAAAGATATGTTTGAGTTGAGGTCATGAGTGTTTTTTCTACATTTTCTTCTATGTGTCTTATGGTTTTGGGTCTACTGTCCTTGTCCCATTTTGAGTTAACTTTGTGTATGGTGCTAATGAGTAATTAAATTTCTTTCTTTCTATTTTTTTTTTTTTTTTGGCTGATGATCGTCCAATTTTTCTAGCACCATTTGTTGAATTTACTTTCCTTCCTCCATTGTATGCTCCTGGCGCTTTTGTGAAAGATTAACTGTCCGTATAAGTGTGGGTTTATTTCTGGGCTCTCAATTATTTTCCATTGGTCTATGGCTCTCTTTTCCCCCCAGCACCATGCTGTTTTAATGATGATAGCTCTGTAGTGTACTTTCAAGTCTTGAAATATGATTTTTCCACCGTTTTTTTTTTCTGAGAATATCTTTGACTATCTGAAACCTTTTTTAGTTCCATAAAAACTTTAGTATTGCTTTTCAGTTTCCTTGAAGAGTGTCTCTGGAATTTTTATGGGAGTTGCATTTGTACATTGTTTTGTGTGGGATGGCCATTTTTTTTAGGTTAGTTCTCCAGTCTGTGAACATGGAATGTTCTTCCATCTCTTGGTGTCCTCTTACTTCTTTTGTAAAAGTCTTATAGTTTTCATTCTAGAGGTCTTTTGTCTCCTTTGTTAAGTTTATCCCAGATGTTTTATCTCTTTTGGAGCTATTGTGAATGGAATTTCTTTCTTATTTCTCTCTGCTTCATCATTTGTATATAAGATTGCTATTGATTTTGTGTATTAATTTTATAACCTGTCACTTTGCTGTATTCATGTATTGCTTCTAGCAATTTTTTGATGGCCTTTGGAATTTTCTAAATATAATATCATGTCATCTGCATAATGATAGTTTTGTTTCTTCTTTTAAAATTTGGCTTTAAATATAATTTTCTTTCCTGTTGTTCTGGTCAAGACTTAACAGAACAATGTTGAATAGTAGTGGTAAGAATGGGCATCCTTGTCTAGTTAGTTCCAGATCTTAGGGGAAAGACTTTCAATTTTTTACCTTTGAGTATGATGTAGACTGTGGGTTTGTCTTGTATTGCTTTTATTATGTTCATGTGTGAGCCTTCTATCCCTATTATGGTAAGGGTTTTATAATGAATGGGTATTGAATCTTACCAAATGCTTTCTCTGCGTCTATGGACGTCGTCCTATGATTTTTAATTTTCTCTGTTGATGTAGTGTATTACATAGATTAATTTGCATATGTTGAACCATCTTTGAAACCCTTAAATAAAATCTCACTTGATCATGATGTGTACTTGTTTTAATGTGATATTGAATTTGTTTTGCCAGGATTTTGTTGAAGATTTGTGTGCCTATATTCATCAGTGATATTGGTGTGTAATGTTTTTTTTTTGTTTGTTTGTTGGTTGGTTGGTTGGTTTCTGTGATCTCTTTATCTACTTTTGGGATCAGAGTAATGTTAACCTCCTAGAATGTATTTGGGAGTTTTCCTTCCTTTTTGATTTTGTGAGAGAGTTTAAGAAGGCTGTGGATACGGCTTTCTTTTAATGTTTCTTTTAATGTTCTGTGAAATGTTTTTGCCACATCCCACATGTTCTTGCTCCTCTTTTCATTTTTATGTTTCCAGATAATCCCTTTTTTTTTTTTAAGGCAGCAGCGAATGAAGTAGGATTGAAAGACATAGTGTTTTTCTGTATTTTTCATCTGGTTCACACTGGTTGTTTCCCCTGGACCAAGACTTGAACCCAGGGTTATGTGACCTATGTCCTTCTGAGGCGATTGATCTAACTGCTACTCTACCGTATAATTTCCCATATAATTCTTAATTTCATTAATGACCCAGGAGTTGTTCAGAATCCCATTTTTTAATATTTACATCTTTATGGTACTTCTAGTTTTGTTCTTTCTAGTCCCATCCCCTTGTGTTTGGAGAAGATACCTTTTGTTTTTCAATTTGCTGAATTTATTGAGACTTATTTTGAATCCTGAGATATGATCTATATATGAGAATGTTCCAGGCACATTTTAAAAGAATGTATATTCTTTTTGCTGGGGTAGAATACGTTGTATATGTTTGTTAGGTCCATATGATTGCTTCATTCAGGATCTTTTGTGTTTGACATTTTACCTGGCTGTCCTATCTATTGAGGTAAGTGGGGTTATTAAAGTTCCCTACTACTATTGTGCTTTGGTCAGTATTTCTCATTAGCTTTGTCCATATTAGTTTTATATACTTAGGTGGTTTGGCATTGGGTGCAGCTACTTCTTCCTGCTCTGGAGATATTCTGTTGAGAACACAAGATTTCTCCCTTGACCATGTGTAGTGTCTATTCTTGCCTCATGTTAATCTTTTTAGGTAGAAGTTTATCTTGTCTGGTATTAGTATTGCTGTTCTTAACTTCTTTTCACCCCTTATACTTTGATGTATTTTTCTACAGCACTTGCCTTTCAACCAGTTTTTCTTTGGATTTGATCTGAATTTCTTGTAGGCACAATTTTGATGGATCCTGTGTCGTTGTTGTTTTTTAAAAGAGAGGTGCAGGAGGGAATGAAGGCGAACAGAGGCAGGCAGGCAGGAAGAGAGAGGCGGAAGAAGCACTTTAATTTTTATTTAGTTGTTCACATTGGTTGTTTTCCCCCAGCCTCAAGTCTTGAACCCAGGACCTTGGGATGTATGTGGGACTACTCAGCATGTACTATAATCCTTTGCCAGCAGGGCATGATTGGGTCCTGTGTTTTGATTTATGCTGCCACTCATTGTCTTTTGATTGGCGAGTTTAGTCTTTTCACGTTTAGGGTGGTGCTTGATAAATAAGGCTGTATTACTGTCATTTGAGTCTTGCTTCTTGTCTTCATTTCTTCTTTTCATATTTTTGTTTGCTATTTTCTCTAGATGATTTTTGGTGTCATTTCTTTTAGTTTTATCTTCTTTCCAGCTATGTTTCCCTCTAGGATTGAGTTTTATAGTTACCATGTGAATTGTCTCTGATTTTACTGCTTCCTGATAGTCTTTTTGCGTTGAAGCTGTATCATGTTTATATGTCTCCATAGACTTCAGTTTTTCTTTTCCCCTTTAGTGTCTTCTTTTTTTTTCCCTTCTTCTTTGGTCCTGCCTTTTTTTCTGATTTTATTTTACTTTTTGTCACCATTCTTAGGGGTTGGTAGATCTTTGTTTTATTTTTTCCTTTTGTAGAACTCCTTTCAACATTCTTGAAAGGCAGACTTGGTGATGGAAAAACGAGCTAACTTTAATTATCATTGAAGACTTTCATTTCTTCATCATATTTGAATGATAATATTTTAGGGCAGAGTATATTCTTGGTTGCTAGTTTTTGTCCCTAAGTATTTTGAATATGTTATTTCACTCTCCTGCTCTGGAGATATTCTGTTGAGAAGTCTGATAACATCCTGATTGATATACCTTTGTAGGCTATGTTTCTCTTTTCTCTGGCAGCTTGAGTAATTTTTATTTGTTGTTCACTTTTGCTAAGTTTACTAAGATGTGTCTTAGAGCCTATCTTTTTACATTTTGGAATTGTGGTGTTCTGTCAGCTTCTTAGACTTTCATGTTTACTTTTTGTGACATGTGTGGGAAGTTCTCTGCTATTTCTTTTTAAAATGTTTTCTGCTTCTTTCTCCTCTCCTCTCCCATTGGGATTCCTGTTATCCTGATGCTTTTTCTTCTTTTGGTTTCTGATATTTATTTCAGGGTTTCTTCACTTTGCCTCAGGTTTGTTCCTCTCTCTTCTTCCATAAAGGTCACTTCTATAGTCCTGTCTTTAGTTTCTGAGATTTGTTTCTCTGTGAAAGTGAGTATGTTTATGGAGTTTTCATGTTTATCTTTAACTAATTGATTGTATTTTTTTTTTATCTCAGCATTTCTTTCAGAACTTTATAGATAGCCTCAAACTCCTTGGTGAAATACTCCTTTGGACCCATCACTTCCTTTCTGACGTCTTCTGATTCCCTTTTGGTAGTTGCCTGTGGCTCCTCCATCTTTTTCAGTATTTCAAAAATAGCTATTATTTTGAATTCTTTATCTGTTAGATTTTTCTAATCAGTGGCTATCAGTGGATATCATGGATATTTTTCTCTGTGGAACTCATGGGTCCTACTCTCTTAGTGCCATTGGTATTTTACTTTGGGGGGATTTATATTTTGGTATAGCTTTCTTCCGGGTTTTGTATATAACACTGTGGGTTTCTTTTTCTTTTGATTTATTCCTAGGCAGTGGCTTCAGTCTGCCCCTGCATGGTTCTCATAAGGGCATCAGGCTGTTGGAGTTTGCTACAGTAGCGGGTACAGCCAAACCTGAGTCCTCTGTGTCTCTCTCACCGGCTTGCTGGGGCTGGCTCTTAGTGGGCTGTGGCAGTCCACCTGTTTCAGTGGGGATGGCATTCAGGCAACTGGGTTTTCTTCTTATCTTCATTCATCTGATGGCCAAGGTTGTGTCTAGGAATGGCGTAGGCAGCCTTCCTGCTTGGGTCGCAGGGCAGAAGTAATGGCCATTATTCTTATGTTACCTTTCCTAATGGAGTCAGACATTCTCAGAATAGTTCTTGTACATTTTATATTTTTATCTTTTTTTCTCCTGGCATCTTCCTACATTTCTATGCTCTAGCTCACTGATTCTTTCCTCCCTTTGGTGATCTGTTTCTTTGTATAGTATTCTAGATCTCATTCATGTATTCTCTACTTCCTGAATCTCTATTTCTTTTGTAAAGTTTGTTTCTGTCTTTTGCTCATTGATTTTCTTTTCGAGCTTGTTTATTTGTTTTGATGCATTTTCTTGTACTTCTTTGATCTGTTTTTCTGAGCTTTCTTTTATCTCTTTGAATTTCTTTATGGTTGCTGCTTTGAAATCTTTATTTGCTGAAAATATATAATTCTCAATGTTCTCAAAATTGTTTTCTGAACAAGATGCTATCTCTTTGTGCTGCCATAACACCTTGAGATTTTGAAATATCTTGCCCCCTTTTACCCCATGGAATCCTTGTAGCTGAGCTGCTTATTTTTTGTTTTATCAGCTGGTGACACTCTGGTTTTATGTTTTCCACCCTAGCAGCTGCCATAGTTAGCATCTCTTACTGAATCAGGGTAATGGAAGATGACTTCTGGATGGGGGTGGGGCTTGCAAGATTAAGGGGTAGCTACTCTTTGGGCTTCAGTGGAGGGAGAAGTCCTTTTGTGTGGGTAGCACAAGGGTCAACCCTTTTCTCATGGCTCCCAGAACTGGGTCCACCACTCTATTTTCTGTGGTGTGGAGCTCTTCTCTGTTGGAGATGACTCCCAAGGGGTAGTAGAGGAGGAATACAGTCCCCTCCTGTGTACTCATAGTTGGGTTTCTCACCTGTGTGGGCATGGGAGTCCCAACCTCAAAGCCTCCTTTTTGGGATTTACTCAAGTCAATCATCTGTGCCACGAGCAATCTTTGCTCTTCCATCCTTGGGACATGAGTCTGGGCCTGCTACCCTGTTAGTTTTCCTGCTGGCTGCCTCTGCCACTGCAGCTCCCTTAGACACTACTGCCCCACTTCTGCCACCGTGCATGTCCCTTCAGACCTACCTTCAGTCACTCAAATGCGTGGGACTCCTCAATGCAGTCTCTGTTGTCCCTGAGTTGCTGGGGGTTTTGTGTGGTTTCCTGCTGGTGTCATTTCCATGGGAAAAGTTTTGTTGTATCTCTTAGATATAAGGCAGAGAATGACTTCAGCTACCATCTTAGAAACTTAATTTCATATTTAAAATGGAGGAAAAAACACTCCTTTCAAAGGTTAATGGAGATCGTATATTAAGTAAGAGTGTTGGTGAGCTGAAGCCTGGGCAGTGAGCAAGATTCATAACTGGTTGGATGATTACGGTTCTGCCTCTCTCCCCTAAGACCCTTCAGTGGCTCCCTACTGCCTCAAAGATTGAATTAGATATCTCTCACAATGCTTGATTGCCCTGCCCAAATGCTTTCCCATCTCTTTTCCCCTGCTTCTGTCTAGAAAATCTTTCCCCATTTCACATTGTCTTGATGTGTTGACATCCACAGTCCCACTCCTCCCTCAGTTGCCCTAGGGTTTTTCTGCTGCATTAAATATAGAAGATGACTCTCTTTTTGACTTTAGGTCATGAGACTATAGTCTAGAATTGTTGTTGGTTTTCTTTACCGTGAAAAAGCTCATCTGAAGTAGGAGGAAATAAGGTTAATATACAATGTGAGACAGAGATAGAATGTGGTAATACAAGGGAAAGAACTGATTCTGTGGCTGGAGACCCCAGATCCATTCAAGGTATTGAATTGTTGTCAGGATTAAATGAGTTAATAAGTGCATGTAACTAAAAATGTACATGTTCAATGACTGTTTACTATCCTTAATTATATCTCAGTATGTAATATTTCTATGTATTCTTATCTTCTCCAACTGGATTGTAAGGTTTTTGAGAGAAGGCACTATGTATTACTTATTATTTTCCCTGTCACTCCCATAATATGTACAGAGCCTAGCACAGAGTAGGGTTTAATAACCCTTATTGAAGGAAATTTAAGATTAGTATATTCTGGTTTCTGAGAGATACATTTAGGGTATGACTTCAACCTCATCTTTTTAAAGAAGCGAGGGATTTCGTTAGATTTGTGCCATTTACCTCTAAGTACATGTAAAGCATCTTTTGTTACTTTCAGAGTAGTCTGGTGGGCTAAGCTTTTATGATTTTTAAAAAGTAGGCATTATTTTAATTTTTACTTTTCATGATGCAAAATACATTATCTTTTGAGGGAGCAGGAGATCAAAAAATCTTCCAAAGTCAGTAAGCAAGGACTCCCCCTCCTTGTGATATACTTAGAAAGATAACATAATTCTTGTTACTAAACTTTGAAAGACCATATACTTTCGAATCTCACAAAGATAGTTCAAATGGAAAACATCTTAAAATTCAATTATTTATGTTGCCTTTAGTGCATTTTCCACTTTCCTGAAAGGATGGAGATAAAAAGAATTCCTGATAATTAATTTTTCATTTTTTTAATGTGTGGGGGTAAATAAGTTTTGTTTACTTTAATGCCAGCATTTGAAGCTGTGTTCAAGTTCATTAGTAACACGGAAAATATATTGCCTATTTGATTTTCAGCTGTGGGTAGAGTGGAATAATGTATGAACCAGTTTATTCTGATTCCTGCTTGAATTTATATGACAAATAGGGAAATGAGAATGTGATGAGTAGAATATTTAGCTGGAATTTTACATTTCTATATCAATAGCTTTAAATATGGATGGGAGATGTTTAGTAAAGTGAATTAAGTGAAGCCTGTAATTTTAGTATCAACTCATAAAAATAGAGGATTAAAATCTTTTATTATTTCATGTCCCAAGCTGAACCTCTGATTCTAGACATAAAACAAAGTGCTAAGAGGACTTTGTTATAAAAAAACTATATTGCTTGGTACATGCCTGTGTTTGTTTGGAAAAGTCTGTTCTTTCTGTGGCTCTCCCATCAGGAACATCCTCTTCCAGTACCCTCATTCAGAAGATTTCTTTAACAAAAGGTTATTTTATTCTTTTCCAATCCTCATGCCTCATTTTTTATCTTGATTTATTGTATTGGCTAAGATCTCCTATCCATTGTTGAATTGTGAGAACTGTAGCAGACATTATTGCCCTGTTTCTACTTTTAGTAGTTGCTAACATGTTATCATTAGGTATGTTATTTCTGGTGTCTTCGGTTGGATCAAAATGTCTTCAGTCTATTCTTAGTTGATACCAAATTGTGATTTATAAGAAAAATGAATATGATCATTAAGCTGACCAAATATATTTCTCATGAGCAAAAGAGTTTCCTGAGTTCTGTGAGGATCTAAGTAATTAAACACACCTGAGAAGAATATCCTGGCAACTTCGGATTGAGAGTCGATAACCAGGGTACAGATAATCTCCTGGGTTTGCAGCTGTCACCTGAAGTGTGATGAGGTGGTCATGGGAACCTACAATCTGTACCTGGTTGTACGAAAGCACAGGTAGCAGCATGCCTGGTCTTGGGAGAGGAGCGTTTAACCTGTGGACTCTGGTGCTGTCTCTAGATAAACAGTGTCAGAGCAGAGTGGAGTTCTCAGACACTTTGCTGATGTCTGAGAATTGCTTGTTAGTTTGGAGAAATCTCCATATACTCACATTGAAATTGGGTCCTGAAGCCCTACAGAGTTGGCCTTTTATTTATTTATTTGAGTGGCTAAGTGTTGAATTTTGCTGATGGAAATGAAATACAGGAAGGCATTTTATTATGTAGTTGTTAAGAAACAAGGCTGTCATCCACCCACTGAATCCTGACAAGTTCCGATGAATCGCTGTTGAAATGACATTTGATCTGTGATATAGATGAGTCATTGGCGCCATGACGCATATGCAAATGCATGAAATTAATGGAATTCTTGTGGATTAAAAAAAAAAAAAACACACAAAAAAACGCCAGTTCCACAAAAGCCTTATAAACTGAAGACCTAAGGTGCTATTTGGAGAATCACTTTTTTTTTTTTTTTTTGTAAATGCTGTGTGACAAGTTAAAAGGGGCCTGTTCTGAATGCTGGACATCTTGTCTGAATTTAAATAAAACCTTTCAGGAGGAGAATTTGTTTGAAGAAAAGAAATTCAGGGAGAAAGTGTTTGATGAATTTGCAGGTTTAGGGAAAACTGTGGGAATGTATGTGGGTGGATATGTGTATGTAGGTGTGCACTTATGTGTGTGTAGTATGTGTGTAACGCACACCAGTGTGACGGCGCGTGAATGCCTGTGAAGGTATTTGCGTGTAAGTGTATGTTGGTTCACTTTGCAGTGGGTTTGTGTCTGTAAGTGTATGTGACTGTGTATGTGTGCCCATGTGTGTGTCTGCGTGTATGAACCCGTTTGCCTGCGTGCTGCGGGCGGGAGAGCCAGCGTTGGCTCAGCCAGTGGCAGAACAGTTAGTACATAACTAATAGCGAGAAAGGACGCTGGGGAGACACGCAACCGACCTTATTAACAAAAGCTCAGTTTTGTGCTCCGGATCTAGCAGAAGGGACTGGAGGAGCAGTGGCTCTCTGCCAGGGAGGTCGGGCTCCCTGCGAGCAGTCGCAGGCATCCCTTATTATGCCCTCGGAGGGAGTCCTGAGGCTCGGCAATCGGGAAGTTTTCAAAGCCGCCAAAGCCGCCGCGGCCGTCCTGGAGGAGACCAGCGAGGAGCGTGGAGTGTGTATGTCAATTTTAATCCTGTGTTTTCTTTGGGGTGGGGGAGCGGAGGGAGGAGAGCTAATGGATTTTTACTACAAAGAAAATGAAAACTCAGCTGACCCGAAAGACTGGAATTTCAGCTCTCTTTCCCCTTCCCTGGGTTGTTTTCCCTCCTGCTTCCTCTCAAAGCCCTTTACACCAGAGATTACCAGGTCAGTGACTCTTATCTGCTCCTCTGGGCCAAAGGTTTCCAGCTTTTTTGGCTTGGAAAGGAAAACCTTTACCTGTAAGTATCTACTTTATGTACTTCTTCTCATCTCGACTGTGAATGTTCTGTTAGCAGAATGCCCCAGAGGTTTTTTGGGGTGTTTGGTAGAATAAAATCCAAGAAATGATGCAGATGCAAGAAACAGTCGGCTTAGGAAAGTTTAATTCTCTTGTAAACTGAGAAGGTGGCAACTTGTAGTGTTCAGAAAAAGCCATAAGCAAAAATGGAACTCTTTATTACTTCACACAAATTTATAACTCTCTTCTGAATCAATCCATCCCCAGTGGCACTCACCAATGAAGTAATCGTTTTTAAATAACTTTCTCCAAAATCAGATGTTTCTTCTCAACTAAATAAAGTGGCAAAGAGAAAAGATGCAAAAATTAAGAAAGCAAAATATCCTAATGGCATAAAGATAGAGAAGTTTGGAGGACATTGTGTCTAGATAATTTTGCTTTAATTTGATATGTTTTCAAAAGTGTGATTTCTGTGTTTATGGGGATAAGAGGTATTGTTGGAGAGTTAAAGAAATAATGTTGTTCTGAGGTTTTGCATTGATTTTTAAACTCTTTATGTTCATTAACCAGATGTGAGTCAGAAATTTTGGTATTGTAGCAAACAGGGTTTTAGTTTTCATCTGGTTCACAAGAATGATTTTCATGGAATTTATTTTTTGTGCTTTTTTTTTTTTAGCTATTGTTTTCAGTCTTGTTGCTTGGCATGAATTACAAAGCTTAAAGAGAGCATTTCCGGAGCTGGTTGGAGTTTACAGCCCAAGGATCTTACTGGAGAGAGTAACCCTTCAGGGCTGCTTCACAGACCAGTCCTAGTGATCCAAATGTTCTTTGGTTTCTGCTCTGGAAAAACGATACTATCATTTCTGGCTCTAGCTAAAGCTGGAAGGGTTGCTTGCCCACACTTGGTAAAAGTGCCTTCAGCATAACTCTAGGAAAATGTTAATTACCTTTGCTCTTTCTGTCAAAGATTCTCAAAACTCAAAGTGTGTAAAACCACTTGGATACTTGGTAAAAGACAGGTGCCTAGGCCACACCCCCAAGGGATTTTAGTTGGAGTGAGGAGGGCCTGGGATTTACCAAGGTGATTCTGATGCAAGCAATAGCACACTTGACATGCATTGCTTTATGTTGTTCCAGGCAATTAAATTCTTGTCATGTACTTGGTTAATATTAAACCTCATATCTAAATAGTAAACTTGGGTTTGAGATGAGATTAAACATCAATTATGTGTAACATGGTTTTGGTTTGTATGCTTGACTGACAAACCAAAACCTGAACTAGCTTTCCCACCAACCTCATCTTTTCTTCTTCAACTTGCTTTCCTTTCTCTCTCTCTTATTCCGTTCCCTTGAGGAGAAAGGGAGTGGGGCAAATGGACTTGGATGCCATGTTCCCCTGCCTCCTTGTGTTGGACTATAAGGCCTGACCTATCCTCATATGGTAAAGCAGTGTTTGTTTTAGGAACTTTAAACTCTGGGTTGTTTTAAATTCTTTATCAACCTCCTGTGGATGCTCTGCTCCTAGAGGTCAACTAGGCTGACTTTGTCTGAACTGAGCTGGATTTCATGGGATTGTTCAGGAGTAGTCTAATTCCTAGAAAGTTAGTTTGGATGGAACCAGCCCACAAGAATTGTGGGTAATAGCAGTTGATTTCTCTATCATGTGAATGTCCTCATTTGACAACATATGAAAGTGAAAATTCAACCTCTATCACCACCCCCGATTTTATGACATTATATGACACTATATGTTTATGGTATTATATATTTATAGTAAAAAGAAAATAGTGTATGGTCATCAGCGCCGTTTTGCTTTTTCCTTCTCATTCCAAATATTTGGGGGTACTTGCTGCATGCTAGGCTCAGTGCTAGTTTCCAAGAACTCCTAAATAAAAAATCAAATAATATGGACAGGGCTTTAATATCATGGTATTTCAAAGCAACTGTTGCTAAAAATCTAGGATGCACCACCTTATCTCCCAGAACTTCGTTTTCCTCCGACAATAAAATAAAAGGATTGAATTTAAAAAGTTTGGTATCTTTCCGTCTGATACTCTGATACTGGTGGAAATGGTTCAATCTTCTAAACTCAGATATAGGGAAATGGGAGCAATTTGAAAGCAGACCCAAAGATTTGACTTATTTCTTTTTTTTCAAAATTAAAAATAAAAATGTTCACAAAGAACCAAGACCACCAGTGTAGTGAGTTAGACAAACACCACCTTTTCAGGGCACACAGTCTTTGCTCACAGTGGGATCCTGTAACTCACCAGAAAAGCTGTTTCTCTGGGCCAGGTTACATGGACAGCAGCCTCTTATCTTGTCTGAATCTAGTGTTGCTAGGCCTTTGGAGAGCTGGGTGGTCTGAACAGGAATTGCCTGCTTCCATACTTGCACAGCTTGCAACCTGACCCTTTCATTCTAGCGATTTAATAGCTTTTGT